>CM035410.1:108123469-108235969 GCA_020310875.1 Ceratopteris richardii
CTCCTAAGGCCGCATACGATACTCCGCACAGAGACTGCAGAATACGTAGAAAACACAGTACACAGGGAGCACAAAGACAAACCTCTTAGGTCTTACAAATGCGGTCGAACTTATAGTCCGTGGCTGACCAGGCCACTATATGTTTTATTAAAGAACATATACAAAGAAGTGTCCGGTGGCCATTTGGCCTTTCACATGGACACTAACAGTAACATTTGGTTCAAGATTCAGTCGTTCTTTGGCATCTGCATAGAAGCTTGACATTTCATCAAATACCACATCTCTGCTCACCTTCACCTATTGAGTGGGTTATAACATTTATATCCCTTTTGCTCAAGGGAGTATCCAATGAGGACACATTTTTCTACTTTTGGATCAAGCTTCGTCCTCAACTCATCTGGAACATGTACATATGCAATACAGCCAAAAACTTTCATATGTGATAAGTTTGGCTTTTTACCTGTAAACTTTTCTTCAGGTGTAACTTGATGTGCAGTAGTAGTCGGAGTTCTACTCATGATGTATACAGCAGTATGAACAGCTTCTGCCCAATAACAATAAGGCATATTCTTCTCGGCCATCAAGGCTCTTGCTATTTCTGCAATATATCTATTTTTATGTTCAACAATGCCATTCTGTTGTCGTGTGTACCCGGATGAAAACTGATATCGAATTCCATGACTTTTTAGAAAATTGTTGAACTCATTTGACATGTATTCACCTCCTCCATCAAATCTTAATGTCTGAATATACTTCCATGTTTGCTTTTCCACCATAGCTTTAAAATTCTGGAAGTGAGCGAACACCTCACTCTTCTCTTTCATGAAATATACCCACACTTTTCGTGTATGGTCATCAATGAAAGTAACATAAAACCTGCAATCGCCCATAGATGTGGACTTTGAAGGACCCCAAACATCTGTATGTACTATTTCTAGCACATTCTCACTAACATGCTTGTCATGTGGAAATGACGATCTTGACTGTTTTCCAAATTGACATGTTGCACATACCTTTTGCATCTCTGCAATCTTGAAATTTGGTAGTCCATGGACAATCTCCTTTGACTGCATCGATTTCAACCTTTGCAAGTTTGCATGTCCAATCCATTTGTGCCAAATCTCTATATCAGCAATAACCCCTGCACCTTTTGCAAACATGGCTGCATTCATTTCAGGAATTTTCACATTTAAGGTGAATATCCTACCCACTTTGTTTCCTTTGGCAATCAATCTTCCATCCCGTTTGTATTCTTCTACATATAACCCATCAGTGAACCTGACTTGTAATCCCTAGTCAACCATTTGTCCAACAGAAACCAAATTCTTTGTTATATTTGGAACATGAAGCACATCAGCAAGATGTTTTACCTTCCTATCCTCCATAGACAATGCTATGTTTCATGTATGCTCGATAGGGTGTGATGTGTTATCACCTGTTTCAACATGTCTAGGAACTGGCAATTTTTGCAAAGTACTAAATCATTCCGCATGACTGGTCATGTGATTTGAAGCACCTGAATCAACATGCCAGACATTATCATTCGATTTTGAAACACCAGTAGACATCGTATTCATTATGTGATGTTGAACCATGAACAACTTCTCAGAATCATCTGCACTTGTGGATGCATAGTTGTTTTGTTGCCTTCTGTTATTTTGATTCTTCAACCTACAATCACGTTCAAAGTATCCAGGGTTACCACAATTCCAACATCCTTTACTATCATTACTTGAATCATTTCTTTGGAAATTTCTGCGACCTCTTTGGCTCCCCCTACCTCAAAACTGTCCTCTTCCTCCTCTATGATTCTGTTGTTGACTTTGGTCTTGGTTACTGTTTCCTCTTCCACTTCCAAAACATCTACCTTAGCCTCTTCCTCTGCCAGAGTAGAATACCTGCTCAGAACTGGGTTTTCCTTGGGAGTTTGAATCCTCACCAAGATTCTTTTTTTCAATAATCAGCATAGATACCAAATCAGTAAAATTTGGAATATTTTCCTTGGTTTGTAAAGAAGTTCTGAATTGTTTATATGCAGCTCCTAAACCACGAAGGCACACTTCCACCTTATCATCATCATCTACATTCACACCAATAGATGCAAGTGACTCACATATGCTTTTGATTTTCAGAGTGTAGTCACTTACCAACATGCTCTTTTTCTCCAATGTATGCAGCTCGTTCTTGAGTTGCAATTTCCATGCCTTTGTATTGGTCTCGTACAATGTGACCAAACTGTTCCAAGCCTCTTTCGGAGTCTTGGCATTCTGTATATGCCCAATCATGCTATCTTGTATGCTAACAGATAGCTTTCGTGATCCTTGATTCCATTCCTCATATGCTCTTAACTGTTTTGCAGTCCGATTCCTTTTTGGTAATTGCGGAACATTTTCGTTCTCTCATTCGATGTACTTTCAATAGCCTTTTCCCATCAGGAAATTCTTCATTTTGAATCTCCAAGCATGGACGTTGTTCTTTCTAGCTTATCGCTCATAAGTTGGCTCATTCCATCTGCGTTTGTCATTTCTGCAATGACTCACACCACTGCAAAACACTACAAGCAACACTTCTGCTTGAACACTATTGCACTATGATGTGACAGTTCGATCTTAGAAAAACACAGTTTTTGTGTATCAACAGTACACGAAATCGCTTGAAATTTTGGATCTAGAATATATGACTATTGCTTGATCAGATGCAAGTTACAGTTTCTGAAATTGACCTGGTTTTTCTGTGGGCCCCACCTTGGGGGCTCGAAACGGAGGTCGAGATGGCTCCAAAACTTCGATCTAACAAAAACAAGTGACCCTAAAGGGATAACTTTCAAAACTATTTTGAGTTCTTCTACCTTCACGTCGATTTTCGTAGCAAACGGAGGTCGTTTGTGAATCGTGTTTTCTCCACGCCTTGTTGTGTACTCTTCACCGTCGCCTTCTCCACGAGCTCTCTATAGCCAAACTGACTCTGATACCATGTCATGAGGAAGGAGATAAGGAAGAGAGCTCACACACACACTCTCACAATCAAAGAGAAGCACACCCTCAGATTGAGGCAAGGAAGAATTATCTTCTTCTTCTTCTTCTATTACATAAAAGGGAATGTACAAGAATGACCTTAAAAACAAGAATACAACAAGTGCAATATATAAAGACTAGTATATAAGGAAAAACGAAATGTCTGCGAATGACTGAGCTGGCAAGAAACAAATGTGCCATCACTCTCGGTAGATAAATCTAATAAAGCTCAATGAAGTGTCCCTGACATATACCGATGTGACCATTATATATGTCAGAGAAACGAAAAATTGATACGTGTCATCCTATATCATCACTTGTTGAGCTTGATATCTCAACACTTTCACCATGGTATGAGTCCCCTACTTTGGCAACACTATAACAATGATTGATTAGGAAACCTCTTCATCAACATACCCTTGGGCACTTAGCTCAAGACCCAATTTTTTGCACCATACTTCTTACAATGCATTCCCCAAGTAAGCATGCATAGGGCTGCATTACAAGGCCGTGCACAAGGCACATATTTTCTTCAATCCATGCACTAACACACTTACCCATCATTCATTAGGGGTTTCATGTACTTGGCATGATAACTATGAAACCCATCTTTGAAAGATATAGAGGCCATCAATGTTACAACATCATTACCTATTAAGCAATTCAGAGCCAATAGCTACTCAAAATCATCATTGCCAACCTCTTTTGAGAAACTAGCAATTTTTGAAAGCTCACACATGCACCATCATGCTGGAATCTAGGGAAGAAGTACATACAAAGGACTAAAACTTGCAAAGGCTAGCAATGATAAAATGAAGAACAGAACAACCCACCTCACTACATTTTGAAGACAAACTACTCTTGTGGATATGTGATAGACACTACCTCTCAAAGTACTACATGGAATACCCACTCCAATAAGGGTCTATCAGGGATGACACACTCAAGAGGGAGGATTATTGGCACTCAAGGTCAGGCATGAGGTGTGAGAACGCATCAAAGAAGTGGACACACAAGAAGAGGGAGCATGTAGGGAGCTCCAAGAAGTATATGTCAAATTTTCAGGAGAAACCTCTATAAAAACAGTGATTTTGATCACTAAAAACCATTGTAAATATCATTTCACATTTGTGCAACTCCATTTTATTCAAGTCAAGGAGTCCTTGAGATTGAAGAGGATTTAGAAGTATCTACGTACCAATTTTCATGATTTTTAGACTCCATTTGAGCCCTCAAATAAGCCTTGGAACCTAATTTTTAACTAGGTCAGACACTAGGTTTGGAGAGGGCCAAAGCTAGTGAAAAACTATAAAAAGAGCTAGAAAGCTCATTTTTGGGGTTTAGCAAGTTAGAGAAAGAGCTTCATGAAGAGCATAATCAAGTTATTGAGAATCAAAGCTTCCATTGTTCCTATCTTTGTTATCTTGCCTTGTGTGTGTGTGTGTGTGTGTGTGTGTGTGTGTGTGTGTGTGTTGCATGCATGTATGTGCTTGTCACTCACAATTGCTTGCCACAATTGCTCACGATCTTCATATTCTCCTCATGTCTCCGTGGATTGACAAGTAAAGGAGCTGGCGCTCACGCTTGGGCTACAGCAGCATCAATCTTGACACTATTTTTGAATTGTAGTGATGATAAGTTTTATATTTTGTCTCTAAAACTTATCTGCATCATGTTTTCTCATTGAAGATTGAATGTGAAGATGAAAGAATTAAGAAAAATGTTGTATGAGAGAAAGGTAGAGCATGCATAAGAGAATAAAAGTGTCTCGGTGATTTTTTTGTCAATCACATTATAAGTACCTCGTTTAGGGCTCTACCTTTAGTTCATTGTAAGAGAATTTCTTGATTTTATTCTCTCTCTAGAATTTCTAAACTTGTAGGTTCTCAAAAGTGATACTTGGAGGTGGATTTGGACCTAGGTCATCTGTAACACTATTGTGTAGATCGAAAAGTTGAATATTTTTGTGTTTTACAAGCTTAAGCTAATTCCTCATCGTTTCTTAGTCAAAGGGCTTAGAAAAGAGTTGTTTTTTTAGGTACTTTAAAAAGAAATTGGGATTCTTTATTTCTATTCAAATGCATAATTTTGATGCTTATGTGTTGTCATGCACACTTACAACATGTTTTCAGATATATCTTTTTGTTGTTTTTCTTCTATTTTTGGATAGTTACCACTAAAGAAAGCACTTGAGCAATACAAATGCATGCTTTTGCAAAACTTTTGCATTTTTGCGGAGAGCGGATTTTTTATAAATTGGGAAGGGTGAATAATTCATCAGGGTACAATCAACTTTTTTTAAGAATGAATTTGCTCTATCATGAGGAATGAAGTCGAAAATCAAAGAATTACCTTGTAATTTAGATTGAGAATGAGAGTGAGGATCAAAATCTTTTGATTGAGGATATCTTGTGATTGAGGAGATGTTGGAAGTGGTATCAAAGCAAATCGATCCTCAAAGACACAAAAGATTTGTGAGCAAGAGGAGCTTATTCAAAAGCTTCTTGGAGAATTACGTAAAGAAAGAGGTAGAAAGCAACCAGAAGGCACAACAAATTTGTTTGTGGAGTTGAATGATGAAGTGGATGAGGGTGCGCAAACATCTAGTGTGCCTAGAGGAAGACAAAAATGTAATTATGAAGATATGGAGGCCGATGAGTTTGCCCTCAACCAAGTCTTCAAGAAGGCAAAATTGAATGATTTTGATGGTGAGAAGAAGAGCAGTGAAGATCTAGAGGATGGCATTGAAGAGCTTGAATATTTTTTTGATCTTTGGCAATTCAATGAAGATTCTAAGGCAAAAGTTGGGATCTACACCTGCATGGCATCACAAAGCTATGATGGAAGTCCTATATGCATGCTCGGATACGTTCTAGTCTGATTTTATGGAAGGAAGTTAGAGTGAAAGCAAAAAAACATTAGTGTTCTCTACACTATCATATGGAGAAGAATATGGAGTTCTACAATTTCTTGAAAACACGAGAGTGACAAGCATAGTTTGTCTATTGATGAGTACAAAGAAAGGATCCTACATCTTCATAAATATGCATTGGAGGTTGGTGGTGATGCTTTGAAGAGCAAGTTTATTGGAGGCTTTGTGAGGAGCTTCACTATCAAGTGAAGGGATCAAGATGTGTTGATTTTATGGATGTTGTTGTGATGGAAACGAATTTTGAGAAGATGGAGAAGTTCAATTTGTAGAAGGCGAATAGAAAGAGATTCATTGAGACAAGACATAGTCCATAGAGACCAAAGAAGGCCTCATCTTCTAATAATCAAGGTAAGAATCCTTCTCAAGTGGAAAATCGAACAAGGCATCAACCCATCCATTGGTAGCAAGACCCTGATTTTATTGAGTGGGCAAACATACTCAATTTGTGTTTCCATTTTGGGGAGCATGGGCATCGGACATATGAATGCACGAACAAGGCAATCTTTCAGCTTGCACAATCGAAAGCGATAAACATCAATTGAGAAAGTAGATGATGCATGTAAGTGCCCTAACTTTATTTTACATTGCATGCCATTTCTTTCCCAAGGGCTTCTGTAATTATGATTTTGTGTATGATTTCTATGCATAGAATCAGATTTTTTATTGATTCAGGTAGTACGCATTGTTTTCTATTGTTTAAATTTGTACAAAATTTAGTGATATCCTAAATATGAAGATGGCCAATGGATGACTACACTAAATGAAAAGATACATTGAGAACCTTGCATTTACTTTTTTTGATAGGTGCTTTTCTAGGAGTTTCCATGTGATTGAAAAGAAATAGAGTGATGCAATTATAGGAATTGGCTTTTTGGTTCAAAATTTTGCAACAACTGATTGCAAGGAAAGAACAATCACTTTAAGGCTAGACTATGAATCGATCCACATTTTAGGTGATGTGCATAATCCTAAGCCTATTCTCATTTCTGCTATGCAAATAATTAGGGGTATACGTGATGGTTGTAGAACATTTGTTGTGTATGTGAAATATATGCATGAGGAATATAATGATAAAAATCTTCCAAATTATGTAGAAAACCTTTTGAAAGAATATGCAAATATATTTCCAGAATATTTGCCTGGTATACCTCCACCTAGGCAGATTGATCGTGCCATTGACCTATATTTGGGGACTGAACCATATTCTAGAGCACCCTATAGATTTACCATAGATGAATTAAATGAGCTTAAGATTCAATTAGATGATCTTTTGAAGAAAGGCTTGATAAGATCTGGATATCACCAAATTAGAGTCAAAACAAAAGATATACCCAAGGTAACTTTTCGAATAGGTTATGGCCACTACGAGTTTATGGTCTTACCTTTTGGGTTGACAAATGCTCCTTCCACATTCATGCACGTGATGAACAATACTTTTCATGATTACCTAGATGAATTCATCTTAGTATTTCTTCATGATATATTTGTACAGTCTAAAGATGATTCTGAGCATGCTACATATCTGAAGAAGACTTTGCAAAGTCTTAGAGAACATAAATTGTATGGAAAGAAGAGTAAGTGCTTCTTTGCTAAGGATAAACTTGTGTATCTAGGAAGAGTCAAATCTAAAGAGGGAATTCATATAGACCAGGATAAAGTGAAAGCAATAGTTGATTATCTAGTTCTTAAATTTATAAGGGATGTTAGAAGTTTTTTAGGATTGACACAATATGAAAAAGCACATATTAAGGATTTCTCTAAGATAGCTAATCCCCATAGAGATTTGACTAAAAAGAATATAGAATTTATGTGGAGTGATGCCTATTGAAAATCATTTGAATCAATGAAACAAAAATTCATTGAAAATTGTGTTTTGAAAATACCAAAAATGGGAAAGCCTTTTGTGGTCACATATGATCCAAGTTGTAGTCAGATAGGATGTATTCTTTTACCAAATTATAGGGTGGATGCATATTAATACAAAAAATTAAGAAAATATGAACTTAATTATCCTACTTATGATCTCAAAATGCTTGTTGTTGTACATTCACTTAAGCATCGGAGACAACTCTTGTAAGGGATTAAATTTGAATTGAAAACAGACAAAGTCAAACACATTTTCACACAATCATTGCTTAACAATAGGCAAAAGCATTGGATTGAATTATTAAGCGAGTATGATTTTGGCATTAAGTTTTTGGCTAGTAAAGAAAATAAGGCCGATAATGCATTGAATCGGAGACCTTTATGTAATCTCCTTTCTATAATAAATTCTGATTTCCTCAATCAAATTCAAGATGAACTGAAAAAGGACTCTTTTTATGCACCTATCTTAAATTTTTTGCATGCAAATAGGGGATTGATGTATAAAGATAAATTTCATTTGCATAATGGATCTTTACATTGTAACAATTGATTATGCATATTGTCTGAGTCTGCATTGAAAGTATTGCATGATTGTCATGATGCATCTTTTTTTGCACATCTAGGTTATTCAAGGACCTATGTTAAAACAAACTATTCTTACTTTTGGCCATGTATGAAGTGGGATATTATAAAATATATTATTGAATGTTTAAAGTGAAAATAATTGAAATCTCAATTTAAGAGAATGTGTGGAATGCTTCAACTTTTAGATGTTCCAAATCAGAAGTGGGAGTCTATCTTTATGGACTTTATCACTAAATTACCTATGATAAGAAGTAAACATGATACCATATTTTTGGTATTTGATCGACTTACCAAGATGCCACATTTCTTTCTTATGTAAAAGAGTAATATTGCCTTGAATGTTGCAAGAATATTTGTAGAAGAAATTTTTTGATTACATGGAATGTCTAAAAACATAATTTCTGATAGAGTCTCTACATTCACATTAAACTTTTGGAGAGCATTATTTGAATCAATTCGAACTCAACTTTTTTTCATATGAGTACATATTTTGATGGGAAAACCGAGAGGGTTCATCGCCTACTTGAAGATATGTTGTGTATGTATGTGAATGAAAAGTAGGATAATTGGAGTGAATATTTGCCCTTAGTCGACTTTGCATACATTAGTGCATGGCATGCATCTATAAAAATGACTCCATTTGAGGCTATGTATGGTTATAATTGTTTGACTCTACCTTTTTTTTTTGGTTCTCCAAATAAAGTAGAAGTATCTAAAGAAATGCTTGAGAAGATGGATGAAGAACTTGGAAAAATTAATCAACACATAAACCAAGCTCAAAAAAGACAAAAGAAATTATATGATTTGAAGACAAGACAACTTGAAGTTCAAATAGATGATAGGGTTTTTTCGTAAAGTCAATCCTCACTAATTCTGGCACATTATCCTTCTTTGAAACTCTCAAGATAGAGTTCTTAAAAGGGGATAAGAATTGTAATAGGCCATTTGATAGTGAAATAATTCATTTTGAACTTTCCAAATTACATCATGGGTATAATGTTTAGAATGAATAATAGTTCATTTTATGCATGTAGGAAAAGTTAAGAAAATGCCTTGATTTTATTCTCTCTAGAATGTCTAAACTTGTAGGGCTCAAAAGTGATAGTTGGAGGTGGATTTGGACCTAAGTCATCTCTAATAGTATTATGGAGATCAAAATAGTTGAACATTTTTGTGTCTCACAAGCTTAAGCTAGCTCCTCACCATTTTTGAGTTATAGGGCTTGGAAAAGTATTGATTTTTTAGGTACTTTAAAACAAAAAAGTGGGCTTCTTTATTTCTATTGGAATCCATGATTTTATGCTTATGTGTTTTTATGCACACTTACAACATGCTTTTGGATATATGTTTCTATTGCTTTTCTCCTATTTTTGGACACGTACTACAAAAGAAAGCACTTGATTAATACAAATGCATGCTTTTATGAAATTTTTACATTCAACATGGGGAAAGCATACTTTTCTAAATTAAGAAGATCGCACACTTCTTCGAGGAACGATCAACTCTGTTTTAAGAAGGATTTTGCTCCATCATAAGGGAGGAAGCCAAAAATTAGATAATTACCTTGTAATTGAGATTGAGAGTGAGAGTGAGAGTGAGAGTGTGATTGAGAGTGTGAGTATGAATGAGATTGTGATAGCTCAAGGGTGGTGTGGAGGTAGAGGCTTTGTCAAGAAGCTATTTTCCAAAGCTATTGTATCAATTGATTCAAATCTATAATACCACAAAGAAACTTCTCTTTCTCTTAGCCATATCTTATCTACTCTTTTGTATAGGATTTTCTCTTTTCTTGTGAAAGTTTTGCATTTTTTCTATCCTCTGTTATTCTTGAGTGATCATAAGCTTTTGATTAAGGATATCTCGTGATTGAGGAGACGCTACAAGTGGTATCCAAGAAAAATTGATCCTCAACAATAATGGAAGATTTGACATAAAAGATTTGTGAGCAAGAGGAGTTTATTCAAAAGCTTCTTGGAGAATTATGCAAAGAACAAGGTGGAAAGCAACTAGAAGGCACAAAAACATTGTTTGTGGAGCTGAATGATGAAGTGGATGAAGGTGCAAGAACATCTAGTATACCTAGAGGAAGGCAAAAACATAATTATGAAGATATGGAGGTGGGTGCATTTACCCTCAACCAAGTCTTCAAGAAGGCAAAATTGAATGATTTTGATGGTAAGAAGAAGAGCGGTGAAGATTGAGAGGCATGGATTGAAGAGCTAGAAGATTTTTTTTATCTTCGGCAATTTAGTGAGGAATCTAAGGCAAAAGTTAGGATCCTACACGTGCATGGCATCGCAAAGCTATGCTGGAAGTCCTATATGTAGACTCGGACACATTCTGGTGCAGTTTTATTGAAGGAATTTAGATAGCAAGAAAAAAAACATTTCTATTCTCCACACTATCATATGGAGAAGAAGATGGATTTCTTGAATTTTTGACAACGCAAGAGTGATAAGCATAGCTTATCTGTTGATGAGTACAAAGAAAAGTTACTACGTCTTCATAAATATGCATTGGAGGTCAGTGTTGATACTTTGAAGAGCAAGATTATTGAAGGGCTTTGTGAGGAGCTTTGCTATCAAGTGAAGGGATCTAAATGTGTTGATTTTCTAGATGTTGTTGTGATGGTCGAGAATTTTGATAAGATGGAGAACTTCAATTTGTAAAAGACAAATAGAACCAGATTCCTTGTGAGAGGATATAGGCCACAAAGACCTACCACAATGAAAATGAACAATCAAAGAAGACCTCATCTTCTAATAATCAAGATAAGAATACTTTTGAGGTGGAAAATCAAAGGAGGCATCAAGCCATCCATTGGAAGCAAGACAATGATGTTATTGAGCGGGCAAAACTCGATTTGTGTTTCCATTGTGGGGAGCAAGGGCATCGTACATATGAATGCCGAAGCAAGGTAATCTTTTGGCCTACACAATAGAAAGAGATAAACATCATTGAGGAAGGTACAATAATTGAGAAAGCAGATGATGAATGTAAGTGCCCTAACCCTACTTTACATTACATGGTGACTTGTTCTTTCCCACGGGCTCCCATAATTAGGATTTTGGGTATGACTTTGATGCATAGAATCATATTTCTTATCAATTAGGGTAGTACATATTGTTTTCTATCTATCTATTAAGTTGGTACACAATTTAGGGATACCCCTAAATATGCAGATAAAAGGAGTTGTGGAGATGGCAGTGGACAACTACACTACACGAATGGATACATTGAAGACCTTGCATTTACTTTTTTTAATAGATGCTTTTCTACGAGTTTCCATGTGATTGAAATGAAACAGAGTGATGCAGTTGATGGCGTGGATTGGTTGGTTCAAAAATTTTGCAATAATTCATTGCGAGCAAAGAACAATCACTTTGAGGCTAGATTATGAATCTATCCACATTCTAGGTTGTGCACATAATCCTAAGCCTATTCTCATTTTTGTTATGCAGATAATTAGAGGTGTACGTAATGGTTGTAGAACATTTGTTGTGTATATGAACAATCTGCATGAGGAAGATAATGATGAAAATCTTTCAAATTATGTAGAAAACCTTTTGAAAGAATATGCATATGTATTTCCATAAGATTTTCCTAGTATCTCCACCTAGGCAAATCAACAATGCCATTGACCTATATCCACGGAGTAAACCATATTCTCGAGCATCCTATAGATTTAATATAGATGAATTAAAGGAGCTTAAGATTCAATAGATGATATTTTGAAGAAAGGCTTGATAAGATCGAGTGTTTCGCCTTGGGGAGCACCTATTTTATTCCAAAAGAAGAAAGACGGTTCTTATAGATTATATATTGACTATAGGGGATTGAATAAAAGAAAAATTGAAAATAAGTACCCATTCCCTCACATAGATGACTTATTAGGTCAATTAAGTGGAGTAAATGTATTCATTAAGATTGACTTAAGATCCCAATATCACCAAATTAGAATCAAAACAGTAGATATACCTAAGACACCTTTTCAAATAGGTTATGGACACTACGAGTTTACAGCCTTACATCTTGAACTAACAAACACTCCTACCACATTCATGTGCTTGATGAACAATATTTTTCATGATTACCTAGATTAATTCATCTTAGAATTTCTTGATGATATATATGTATATTGTAAAAGATTTTGAGCATGTTGTACATCTCAAGAAGACTTTTCAAACTCTTAGAGCACACAAATTTTATGGAAAGAAGAGTAAGTGTTTCTTTGCTAAGGATAAACTTGTGTATCTAGAAAGGGTCATATCTAAAGAGGGAATTCATATAGAATAGGATAAAGTGAAAACAATAATTGATTGGCTAGTTCCTAGAACTGTAAGAGATGTTAGAATTTATTTAGGATTGGCACAATATGAAAGAGCACATATTAATGATTTCTCTAAGATAGCTAAATCCCCTCATAGAGATGAATAAAAAGAATGCAAAATTTGTTTGGAGTAACACCTGTCAAAAATCATTTGAATCATCAAAACAAAAACTCATTGGAAATTGTGTTTTGAAAATACAAGAAATGGGAGAGCCTTTTGTGGTCACATGTGATGTATATGGTAGTGAGATAGGATGTGTTCTTTCACATGATGGTAGTGTGGTTGGATATGAATCCAGAAAATTAAGAAAACATGAACTTAATTATCCTATTCATGATCTAGAAATGCTTGTTGTTGTACATGCACTTAAAGATTGGAGATATTTGTTTGTAGGGGTTAAGTTTGAATTGAAAACAAATCATTAGATTCTAAAATACATTTTCATACAACCATTGCTTAACTATAGGCAAAAGTATTGGATTGAATTATTAAGCGATTATGATTTTGACATTAAGTATTTGGCTGGTAAGAAAAAAAAGGTCGTTGATGCATTGAGTGAGAGATCTTTATGTAATCTCCTTTCTATAATAAATTCTGATTTCTCATCAAATTCAAGAAGAACTAAAACAAGACTCTTTTTATGCACGTATCTTAAATTTTTTGCATGCAAACAAGGGATTGATGTATCAAGATAAATCTCATTTGTAGAGTGGATCTTTATATTGTATCAATCAATTATGCATATCTTTTGAGTGTCCATTGAAAGTTCAAATATTGCATGATTATCATGATGCACCTTTTTCTGCACATCTAGGTTATTCAAGGGCCTATATTAAAACAAAGTATTACTTTTAGCCATGTATGAAGTGGGATACTAGAAAATATATTATTGAATATTTAACGTGTCAACACGTGAAAATTGAGTTTAAGAGGATGCCTCAAATGCTTCAACCTTTGGATGTTCCAAATTAGAAGTGGGAGTCTATCTCTATGGACTTTATAACTAAATTACCTAAAACCAAAAGTAAACATGATACCATATTTGTGGTAGGTTATCCACTTTCCAAGATGGCACATTTCTTTCCTATGAAAAAGACTAATACTACCTTGAATGTTACAAGACTATTTGTAAAAGAAATTTTTTGACTCCATGGAATGCCTAAAAACATAATTTCTTATAGAGACTCTAGATTCACATCAAACTTTTGGAGGGCAACATTTGAATAGATTGAAACTCAACTTTGTATGAGTACAGCTTTCCATCCACAAACTGATAAGGAAATCAAGAGGGTTAAGCGGGTAGTTGAAGATATGTTGCATATGTATGTGAATGAAAAGCTGGATAATTGGAGTGATCATTTTCCCTTACTCAAGTTTGCATACAATAGTGCATAGCATGCATTTATAAAAATGACTCCATTTGAGGCTATGTATGGTTATAATTGTTTGACTCCACCTTTGTTTTCTGGTTTTTCCAAATAAAGTAGAAGTATCTAAAGAAATGCTTGAGAATATGGATGAAGAACTTGGAAAATTTAAGCAATACATAAAAGAAGCTCAGAAAAGGTAAAAGAAATTCTATGATTTGAAGAGAAGACCACTAGAATTTCAAATAGATGATAGGGTTTTCTTAAAGTCAATCCTCACCTATCTAACTTGTTGCTAGGAAAGAATCATAGACTTTCTCCATGATACACAGGTCCTTTTAAAGTTTTGAAAAAGATTGGATCTCTTGCTTATTTGTTTGAATTACCTAAACATTTAAATCTGCATCCTCTATTTCATGTTAGCTTACTTAAAAGATATTTACCTATTGTTGCTCATATTTTGCAGGATAACTATAATCTGAAAGATGATGGCTCTTTTGAGCTTAGGCCTGAAATACTATTAGATAGGAAGGAAAGATTCATTTGAAATAGATATATAGTAGAGTTTTTGGTAAAATGGCACACATATCAAGTTGAAGATTCGATTTGGGTGAACTTAGAGGATTTTCTGGCACATTATCCTTCTTTCCAACTCTTAGGATAGAGTTCTTAAAAGGAAGGAAGAATTGTAATAGGCCTTTTGATAGTGAAATAATTCATTTTGAACTTTTTTAATTACATTGTGGGAATAATGTTTAAAATGAATAATTAGGTCATTGTATGCATTTAGCCAAAATTTAGGGATGGTAAGTTTTATATTCTCTCTCTAAATCTTATCCACATCATGTTTTTTGGTTGAAAAATTGAATGTGAAGATGAAAGAATTAAGAGAAATTTTGTATAAGAGAAAGGTAGAGCGTGCATAAGAGAACAAAGTGTCTCTATCAAATTTTTTTCAATCATATTTTAAGTACCTTGTACATTTAGTTCACTGTAAGAAAATACATTGATTTTTTCTCTCTCTAGAATTTCTAAACTTGCAAGGCTCAAAAGTGATACTTGGAGGGGGATTTGGACCTACATCAGCTCTAAGACTATTGTGCAAATCAAAAAGTTGAACATTTTTGTGTCTCACAAGCTTAAGAATTTCCTCATCATTTTTGAGTTACGGGGCTTGGAAAAAGTGCCATTTTTTTAGGCACTTAAAAAAAAGTGGGCTTCTATTTCTATTCGAATTCATGATTTTGATGCTTACATGTTGTCATGCACACTTACAACATGCTTTCATATATATCTTTTTGTTGCTTTTTTTCTATTTTCGGACAAGTACTACTAAAAGAAAGCACTTCGCTAATACAAATGCATGCTTTTGTGAAAGTTTTGCATTCAACACAAGGAGAGACGACTTTTTCTAAATCGAGAAGATCGCACACTTCTTCAGGGAATGATCAACTCTATTTTAAGAAGGATTTTGCTCTCTCGTGAGGGAGGAAGCCAAAAATCAGAGAATTATCTTGTAGTTGAGATTGAGAGTGCGAGTGAGAGTGTGATTGAGAGTACAAGTGAATGAGATTGTGATAGCTTGGGGGTGTTCGGGAGGTAGAGGCTTCAAGAAGCTATTTTCCAAAGCTATTGAATCAATTGATTCAAATCTATAATACCAAAAAAAACTTCTCTTTCTCTAAGTCATATGTTATCTAGTCCTTCGCGTCAGATTTTCTCTTACCTTGTGCAAGCTTTGCATTTTTTCTATCCTCTACTATTCTTGAGTTATCAAAAGCTTTTGATTGAGGATATCTTGTGATTGGGGAGATGCTACAGGGGTAGAGGGAGGAATGAAAGAGGATGCAATCGGACTAGGGGTTGGGAGGGACACTAGAGGAAGGGGTGTCAGTACTTGAGATGCGAATGGTGCAAGCTCCAAAATCAAAGGAGGAAGATTAAAATATTCTTTTGTGATGAATGAAGATGATCTGTGAGGGAACAAAGATGCCACATTACTAGCGCACACAAAACAAGACCACAAAGAGCTAACAAAAAAAGAAACATCCCATAACATCACCTAACAGTGAGAGGAAAAGGGGAAAGGGGTAGAGACAGGGAAGTCAAACAACATCACCTAAATCCAAGAGGTAAGATGGAAAGGGAAAGAGATAGGGAAGGAAAGACACGAAAAGGCTCAGAATGAGTGTTACTACATGGAAAGGAAGGGTAGAGAAAACAAGGGCATAAGGCATAGAAGCAAAGAGAAAATTTAAGAAATGGGAGAGTAGAGAAGAGGATGATAAAAATCTGAATAAACCATTTAGTCCCAGAAAAACAAAGAATAGGGAAAAAATACCTCAAAAATTTGATTTAGAGTGGCCGAAAAACATGAAATCAGTTTTTAAATCATTAAAAACAAATCATGGAAGCCCCAATCACCCTGAATGATAGGCAGACAAAACAAATCAAAAGAAAAAAAGAAGAAAACCAAAAACTATAAGATAAGATTATCCTAAAGTTTTTGTGTGGGGTGGGGGGGAATAAATAAATAAATAATAAACTTAAAAAAAACCTCAAAAATATCCACGTTTCCATTGATAGATGTACTAAATCTATTTTTTATATAGAAAATAAATAAGGGGATCTAGAGAGAGTGAGGGTGGGGGAGCACGGGGGATCTAAAGAGGGGGAGGAGAGAGAGTGGGAGGATCTAGAGAGAGGGAGAAGAGATAGTGGGGGAGGATCTAGAGAGAGGGAGAAGAGAGAGTGGGGGAGGATCTAGAGCGAGGGAGGAGAGAGAGATAGACAAAGAGGAAGAAAGCTAGACAAAGAGAGGATAGAGATATAGAGAGATAGAGAGATAGAGAGATAAAGAGATAGAGAGATAGAGAGATAGAGAGATACAAAGATAGAGAGAGAGAGAGAAAGGAAGAGAGCTATAGAGAGATAGAGAGAGAGAGAGGGAGAAATCTAGAGAGAAAGGGTTTTTTGGTATCATCAAAAAGCAAGGGATACTTTTTTGTGATTAATCCTTAAAATAGAAGGAAAATTCAAAAAAATGACAAAAAAATCCAAAAAAAATGCTAAAACAATCAGAAAAAAATGCTACAAAATAGGACATAATTGAATACACCTTCCACACTCAAAACACCAGAGAACTTCCATTTGTCATCTAATTCACCCAAAAAAGTGCATTAAAAAAAGGGAAAATAAATCGCAAAAAACTCCTAAAAATCTTATAAAATTATTCTTTAAAAATCCAAAAAAAAATTCCTAAAATTTTCCAACAAGTTTCTCATGAACTGGACTATGGAAAGACATCCAAATTACAAGAAATTACCTCAAAACAAAAGCATAACATCTTATGAAAATGATAAAACTAAGTGAAAAAGAATACGAGGAGAGCTAAGTAAAACTTGGACAGATTTTGCAGAGTGTGAGGTGATCCAACAGAGATTCAATTTTGATGATGATGATGATAGGCCTTGAGCATGGATATGTTGACTAGTGGTAGCACCTCACCAGCCAAAGTCTCTTATTGCACCACATCCCACTGTAGCATTTCTCTAATGTTGTACGATCCTTCCCAATGAGGAAGCCCCTTGCCTTGCAATTGAGTCTGTAAAATTGGGGTCTAAGTAAGAGAACAAGCATACCAGTTTGTAATTTTTTTTTCCATAAATTTTTATCATGAGCTTCCTTTCTTTTTGTTTGTGTCTCCTTCAACCACTTGTGGACACATGAGACTATGTTAGCACCTCATAATAATCTTAATAATTGAACGCCTCCATGAACATTTCCATGCATGTATTTTTACATGGAACATGCTTATTTTTGTTCAATGATGGAACATGTGATTGATCATCCGTGTTTACTTTTACTTTGTAAATTGAGGTCGGTTGCTTTTTCAATTGAGGGGCATGTTACGAATTATGGAATGTGTTGAACAAAGAATTATTTGAGTGTTAATTTATTAATTTATGAGTGTTAATTGATTAAGTTATTAATGGTTTTGATGTTTTGTTATAGAAGTTGAAGGTTCATAAGAGCGTGAAAGGCATGAAAGGGCATGGACATTTTGAATATGTTCGGACATCAATAATCAGATTTATATTCTATATAGTTTGTAAATAAACCCACGTCCAGTGTTCTATTTTTAGAAATAGTTAGTAAAACTAGTGGTTAGAATAAGAATCATTGTAGATCAAGATTTTTTTAATAAAATCAAAGGATGTCCACAAAAGAGAGCAACTTTTACTTTCATGCTTGCTTTTCAAGGCCGCTCTCATGTAACTGCTATTTTCAACATAGTGAAAAATCCTATAAATACATGCACTCTGTGGACTATCAAAAATAGAGTGCATGGGGGGAGATTGCACCCAATCCTATGTTCTATCTTGTCTCTTCATATATCTATTTTTTTGTGTGTTTTTAGCACCCATATCCTCTATGTGAGCGTGAATTAAGATCCTGGTAACAAGAACCATCTATATCTTGTGTATTGTTTGAGTTCCATTGTATTAGAGTTATGAGTTTGATTTGAATTTGAGTTCATCTGATATTCATCTTGAGTCCACTTTCCATTATAACTACATCTCTTGTGTTATTCCCATGAGTAGCAATATCTCTCTCTCTTTAACCTTGATTCTATATGTGTGCGTGTTGTGGTAAGTTTTACATGGTATTGGACTTGCACCACTTGTCCATCATTATTCATCATTTGTTTTTCCTTACAAGAGGCAACAAACTTAACTCAGGTGATGAATGAATCTATTAGTTTAGAAGAGTATGCAAAGATTGATGAATCTTATAATGTGAATAAAACTTCCTTGATCCAATAATTTTTTATGCTAAAAATAGAAAAATAGAGTCATTTTAGCAAGAGGTCTTGGGGTAGAGGAACACCTAAGATAAGAATTAAATTAGGTGATGAGAAGAACTCGTTGACTCAAGATTAGAGATAAATGTGATTTTTAAGGAACTTAATGATAAGTTTAGATGGCCAATTGATAAGAATCATGATTGGAGGATGTGTACAACAGATAATGGTTGTGGAGCTTTATTTGGACCATGTGCAAATGTTTTTGGATGATTGGTGGAGTTATTGACATATTTCACTTTTTCATCTTGGATAGTTGCTCTTACTAGATCATGCTAGGGCAACCATTCATATGCGAGACTCAGATTGAAACTAAAGTTATGGATGATGGGTATTACTATGTGAGGATTAGATCTAGGTATGATTCGCATTCACTCCAAGTTATGATTATGAGCCCGAATCATAGAAGGAATCAAGATCCAATTAGGAAGTATCCTCTACATTCACTAGAGCAAGTATGTGACAATTGACTACCTCTTGAAATGATGTGATGGTGAAGCACCATGGTGGACTCTCCTTCTTGAGAGCTCCACAATGATACTCTTGTAGTAGAAAACTGAGCTCCAGATGCTACACACAATACTCCGCATAGGGCCTGAAGAATATGCAACAAACACGCAGTACATAAGGAGTACAAACACATATTTCTTAGGTGTTACAAATGCAGCCAAACTTACCATCTATGGCCAACCAGGCCACTATATGTTTTATTAAGAACATATAGTTTTACTAAGAACATATACAAAAGTGTCTGACAACCATTTGGCCCTTTCACATGGACACGAATGGTAACAATCTCCCACTAAAGGCCAATATGGACAAAGTGACAATGGAAGAAAAATAAAGAATGATAAAGAATACTTGGGTGTAATTATACAAACTATACCTCCCACCTAATGGGCACATTACACAATATACAACTAATTGTGTAAGATCATGAATCAAGTAGCCCTCATTAAGTGACAACAGTGTCGAAAGCTATCATCTGGTAGAGCTTTGGTCAAAGCATCTGTATCATTATCTCGAGTATGAACCTTCTCAAGAATAATGCACTTAGTGGCTAAGCAATTTCAAATGAAGTGATACCTCATCTCAATGTGCTTGGTCTTTGCATAATAGATCGGATTCTTAGCCAAAATAATGGCACTCTAACTATCACCGAGTAAATGAGGTACATGCTAAGGTAGACCCATATCACAAGCAAGACAAGAAGCCACAATGCTTCCTTACATGCCTCACTTACTGCAACATACTCTGCTTCTATGGTGGAAACATCTGTAAATTTTTTAAGACGAGATCTCCAAGAGATAGCACCTCCAACAAAATGAAAAATGTACCCTGATGTTGACTTTCAATTGTCTACACAACTAGCATGATCAAAATATGTGTAACCAATAATGGATGCCTTTCATCCACCTAAGCATATACACTTGTCCTTAGTGCCACTCAGATATCTCAAAATCATCTTGACCACTTCCCACTGCTTCTTGCTAGGATTAGGCATATATCTGCTCACAACTCCCACTGGAAATGTAATGTCTAGTCTCATAGCTACCATAGCATACATGAGACTACCAACAACAAATTGATAAGGAATTTTGGTCATGAATTCCTTGTCCTCGTCTTATTTAGGGCAATCATCCTTGCTCAATTTCACATATGTGGATAAAGGTATACCCAATGTCTTTCCACTACACATATTGAACCTGTGAAGTACTTTGGATATGTACTCACTTTAAGATAAGTAAATGCATCTCTTACTCCTATCACGAGTGATGCACATGCCAAGAATATGTTTGGCATCCCCCAAATCCTTCATATCAAATATCTCACTCAATTTTTTTTTTTAGAAATGAAAACTCATAAGATAACTTCCCAACAATCAACATATCATGGACATAAAGTATCAAGCATATCAAGTTGCAATCTAAGCATCTCTTTGTGTAGACACAATGATCCTCATTGCTTCTAGAATAGCCTTGAGACTTCATAAAAGCATCAAAATTTTGGCACCATTGTCTAGGGGTCTGTTTAAGTCCATATAAGCTCTTCTTCAACTTGTAAACTAGATTTTTTTTTCCAAGAACTACATATCTCTTTGGTTGTTCCATATATATCTCATCTATAAAATCTGCATGCAAGAAAGCAATTTTCACATCCATTTGGACTAATTCTACGTCCTCCAGTGCAACGAATCCAAGCAACATGCACAAGGTAGTCATTTGGACTACTAGAGAGAAGATTTCCTCGAAATCAATGTCATATTGTTGATTAAAACCCTTTGCAACAAGTCATGCTTTATACTTTGAGAAGCACTATTTGATGTGAATTTTAGTTTATATACCCATTTACATGGTAAAGCTTTCTTTCCCTCTGATAAAGGTACTAAATCCCAAGTACCGTTCTTGTGAATAGCATCCAATTCACTCCTCATGGCCCACTCCCAGTTGACATGATCCTTTGTCTACAAAGCCTCTCTATAGCAAATTGAAGGGCTTTGGTGTGCAGAACAAGAAGATCAAGGAGGAGACAGAGGGAGAGAGAAGAGAGGAGCGATGCACACACATGCATGGGAGCCTCAAAACCCAGATAATGATCTCTCTTGAGGCAATGCTCTATAAATTATGTATATATATAAACATAGGGGTAAAGTCACATGACCCTTACATCCCCGACAATCTCCCACTTAAGGATCAATGTGACCTTAAGTGGTAACATATACAAACAATGATGTATGACTATATACAAATGTACAAGAAGAGTCCGGATCTCAACCCATACTAATCATCCTACACCAACTGCCTCAAACAAAATGCTCCAATAGCAACTGCAATGTCTGGTCTTAAGCATAACAACTCGTACATCAAACTCCCAAATGCTGACAAAACCTGTGTTATCTTGGCTAACCTAAGCATGTCAATCATGCCTATATCCAAGGCATCTAAAGAACCATCGTCAAGACCACCATGTCCTGACATATCTGTGTGACCATCTGGCATGACTGAGTCCAAGAATGATTGCATGATCGCTGACTCATCAACATCTAAATCAATCATCCTCTCAACCAAGGATGTGTCTTGTTGTGCATCTTGAGAGATAAACTTCTCTATCACAACAAAGTAATGATCACACTCTAACTAAGTATCATCACAATGCTCTACGTGAGCATCCACATCATGCTCTAAAGCATACAATTGATCATCCAAAGTATGCTCCACAAGAGCATCCATATGATCAATGAGATCATGCTCTACGTAAGCATCATGAGCATCCAAAACATGCTCATACTCTAACTGAGTATCATCACAATGCTCTACGAGTGCATCCATATAAGCATTTGAATCATGTCATACATGTGCATCAAGAATGCCAATAGACCTATCTGTAGGTAGACAAAATGAGACATGACAAGTCTCACGTTGTACATAAGGCTAAACTCCCACTGAGATGAGACTGTCTCTCACATGAAGTACCTGCAGTCGATACCCGTGCCCAACCTTGCCACCTCTGACAAGCATAACCTATCCCAACGGCAACTGAAAATGATTCTCACCAAGGAATGTATAACATCTACTCTCTTGTAACTGGCTAACTGCAGTTAAAGTCTTTTTAGAAGGAATAAAGTATGCATGTTTACTAAGTCTATCAACAATTGTCCAAATCATATCATTGTGAGATGCAGTTGTCGGAAGACCAGTAATGAAATCCATAGAAATCTGTTCCCATGGTCCATTAGGTATAGGAAGTGGCATTAATAATCCGAATGGTTTACCATGATGTCGTTTTACATGTTGACAAATAATACAGTGAGAAACATATTGTGCAACATCTTTTTCCATCTTAGGCCAAAAGAAGAAATCTTTACATGCAGAAATAGTACTTTGTATGCCCCTATGACCCATATATGGTGGTTCATGCATCTCTTTCATAACAAACTCTTTGAATATTTGTGTAATGCATAACTTGTGTTGAAAATACAAAAATCCATTATGAAAGGTGTAATGATCCTCATGATGTGATGTGGAATTATTGAACGCAATCCATGCTTGTGAAAAATAAAGGTCAAATGCATAAGTGGGAATCATATCATTAAATGAATGAATCTGAATAGCAAAAATATTTTTAATTGCAACAGTAGTTGTTTGTGGGAATGGGAGACGACTTAAAGCATCAGCTACAACATTAGCTTTTCCTGGTTGATATTGAATCAGAGGTTGGAAGTTTTGTAGAAATGAAGCCCATTTAATATGTCTATCGGAAATTAATGGTTGATGTAATAAATGCTTAATAGCTTGTTGATCGGTTCTAATTAGAACTTTCGAACCCATAAGGTAATGTTTCCAAATTTTCAATGCATGCACAACAGCTAACAATTCCTTATCATATGTACTATAATTGCGTTCAGAAGGTTTGAGTTTCCTACTTTCAAATGCAAGAGGATGATCATTTTTCATTAAAACAACACCTATTCCAAAACCACTAGCATCTGTAACTACGTGAAATGGTTGTGCAAAATCGGGTAATTGCAAAACAGGCGCATGAGAAAGTGCATACTTAAGTTTAGTGAAAGATTGTTGTTGGGCTACTCCCCATACAAATTTTAGATTTTTCTTCAATAATAAAGTAAGGGGAAGGGCTATATAAGAAAATCCCTTTATAAAATTTCGATAAAAGCTAGCTAATCCTAAAAACGAACGGACATCATTCACTGATTGAGGTTTAGGCCATTCTTCAATTACTTTAATCTTCTTGGGGTCGACATGAACGTCGTGACTAGAGACGATATGTCCAAGATACTCTATCTCGTTTTGGAAGAAACAACTCTTTTCAGAATTAGCATAAAGTTTATTTTTACGTAACAAATCAAAGACTGTTGCTAAATGAGTTTCATATTCACTGTCATTCCTACTATAAATAAGTATATCATCAAAGAAGACAAGAACCAAATCTTGGTATTCAAGGAAAATATTATTCATGCGTGCAAAAGTGGTGGGTGCATTGGTAAGTCCAAAAGGCATTACCATGAATTCAAAATGGCCGTGTTGAGTTCTAAAAACAGTTTTATAAATGTCATGCGATCTCATTCTTATCTGATGATACCCAGATTTGAGGTCAATTTTACTGAAGACACATGCTCCACGAAGTTTATCTAGCAAGTCATCTATCCTAGGGATAGGATACCTATTCTTAATGGTAATTTTATTAAGTGCTCTATAATCAATGCACATTCTATACGTCTTGTTTTTCTTTTCAACTAAAAGAAGAGGGGCTCCAAAAGGAGAAGAGCTAGGCCATATTAGTCCTTTATTGAGTAAATCTTTAACTTGTCTAGCTATTTCATTTTGGTGTAAAGGTCCATGCCTATAAGGTGCTTTATGAGGAGGAGAGCTACCAGGAATTAAATCAATCCTATGTTCAAGAGATCCCTTAGAAGGTGGTAATGCAGAAGGAAAATCAGCCATAAAACAATCCTTATACGAGTCCATAAATGACTTATGTGCACTTGGAAGTGTATGTGTATAATTAGTTATATGATTCACAAAGACAATACATGAGTTATAACCTTTCCTAAAAGCTCGTTTGACTTGTGTATGACTAATGAATGGGAAGGGTTGAAAATCATGCATTTTAGACAGTGAAACATCTTTATTTTGAAATTTGAAAGTAATCGTGTGTGTATTATAATCAATGCAGGGGTTGTAATTATGTCGAAACGGCATGCCAAGTATAACATCATATGACTGCAATGGAGCAAGTAAAAATGAACGTTCATCAACATATGAGCCTATACAAATTTGAACATTATGTACCTCCTTCGTAACATTATACCTATTCCCTATAAACGCAGCCTTAACCTTATATGCAGAAGGATGAGTAGTAAGGTTTAGATTTTTAACTTGCCTTTGAGAACTAAAATCATGCGAACTACCATCGTCGTCTAAAACATTTACTACTACGCCATTAATGGTGCCATGCATGCAAGTAGAGAATGGTTAGAGATTTTGTTACCCAGGGTACTTAATTCTTGCTCTAATACTTCTTCAGAGTAGTTAGGTTCAGTGTCAGCAGGTACAACCTCCATATTGTGTACTTGAGCTTTAATGGGTTGCCTATTAGTAGATCTCATCCGACAGGCAGCTTTGGTATGACCAATCTTTCCACAATTCCAACAAGTTATACGGGATCGTTTTTGCTGAGCATTCATCATCGTATTTTGAAGAGTGATAGGTTTGTGAGGCTGGCCAAAGATTGATTTGTTGGATGGTACTGAATGGGATTGAAGAGGGCATTGGAAAGTAGATGAAGCGAACGTAGTAAAAGGATGCTTAAAAGGAAAATTGGCTTTGAGGGGTGGTTGACGTTGATGAATTTGTTGTAAGCGAAGTGTTTTGGTGATAGATTGAAACTCCTTTTTAGCATCATGCGCAAAAGAGATAGCTTCATACAAGGTTGTAGGTCAGAGGGTATGGAGCTTTGCTTGGATTCCCATTTCCAAACCATCTTCATATTTTCATTGCAGACTTGCTTCAGGAACCTGCTCAAGTGAACGAAGTAATAAAAGACATTGCCAAAAACGTTCAGTATAAATGGATACATTATCTCCCTCTCTCCATCCAAAAGTTGTCCATGCACGATGCGCATGTAGATGGAACTAGGAAGGAAGGAAAGATTCCTTATTTTTTGCCTGAAATGCATCCCATGTGGTAGGATGGTTGGAATTGTTCCGTAAAACATTCCATCATAACTGCACTCTTCCTACCAAATAATTGGTAGCAAACTTGACTTTTTCATGTTTTGAATATGACTCATCGAAGTAGAAATTGTCAAATTGAGAGAGCCATGACAAGACAAATTGGCCATCCTTTCATCCATCGAATCTGGAGAATTAGAAGTTCTTAGCACCTATCTTGGAACTTGCACCTTCTTCTTGTGCAATGATAATCGCTTTCACCACTCTGATTAAACTACTCCATCTCTTTGAGTTATCACTCTATCTCCCTTTTGTGATATTTACATCAACTTCACCTCCCTCTTCCTTTTCCAAGTCCCAAGTTAAGCTCACACATGTGGAAGCATCCGTCGATTTTCCTTGGGAAGTGCAACATAAAAAGGGCATAACTTTCACTACATAACTCGGATTTTAGCATATAATATATCGTTGGAAAGCTCTCGGAACAAGCTTTTTAGCTACTCTATTAGATTGAGAATCCAACATAGTTTGAAAGAGGGATTTTGTTTTCTAGTTATGGACCCTACAACGATGGAGGATTTTGGCAATTCACCTTTACCTAGAGCTTCACTCAAGCAAAAATTAGAGATTATGTGACAAGAACAGTATATAAATACGGGTACTCTGATAGACTCATCCATCAAAGTACACGGGGGGAGATTGCACCTAATATCACGTTGATTGTCTCTCTCTTTATGATTCCTGTTTTGTCTTTTGTCTACCTATGTGTGTGCATGCACTGAAGATCCTGATAACAGTGGTATCAGAGCATAGGAAGTAGGCTTGGGCGAAGTTGAAGGAAGGCGCGTGCGTCGATTTCAACGGTATCTGTTGGTGCAAACAAGCCTTAACACTTGGCTTTGATTTGTACCTTGAAGACCTAACATACAGCTTGGACTATTGTACCCTTGAAAAGATAAAGTTTGAACCCATGAGGGATACATTTGAACCTTAGAAACAGATGCTTAATTGATTGTTACTTTTTACCCAATGTAAAAGTCAAAATGACTTAATCACTTATGTAATCACATCTACTAGACTAGAGTCGTGGAAAAGTTAGATGATTTTAGTTGAGGGAATATCTCCCTAAGTCTAGTGGAGAGAATCAAGGGAGCTTTAATTTGAATTCAAATTCAAATTCATTCAAAAACTCCTATAAAAGACAATGTAAAAGTCGCGGGTCTAGTTACACTCTTCCCGAGGCTAATCCAAGCAAATTAGTGAATGTGTGAGAGCTACTATTGAGCCTACACCTCTAAGTACCATTGGGCATTACTTTACATGCCAATGGGAATGTACATTTGATAGATTCAATACATATACTCATAGTTATTATCTCTGTGTGTTCTCTGAGTGACTACCTCAAAGTCTGTCAACTTCAACAGGGCATATCTCAAGATCTACTGAACCAAATTGGATGATCCAGGGCTCATTGGAACCAGCTCAAAGCATTCTACAACACTACAAAATTTCAAGTCATTCTATTCAGCCAATTGGGAGAAATCGCTGTCGAAGTGATCACTGGTATATTTCTGTGTGATTCCTAAAAAGTCGGGGGTGTCCCTGATTTTGCTAAAGATCATGCTCAGTGTATAGTTTGTCATTTGGAGTGATTTAACTTGCTAATGGTAGCTTGTTAAGTTAATTTAATACTCCCAGAAGGAATTAAACCAATTGCAAGTGTGCTGGTCACACTGAGCTTAGAACTGAGCAGGTGTCATTACAGGAATAGTAAGTTTTTGGACTTGTGAAGGTTCAAACTTATCTGTTTTGATTTGATCATTACACAATTGATTTGTAAAGCACATATACAGTTTCTTGGTGTCATTTGGAAGCTTGAGAAGTCTCCTAAGTATATCTGAAAAGAAAGGAGGGCAGGTGTGAAGCAGGTCTAGCAGCACCAACTTGATCTTCTGATTGTACCCAGCCATCACATCCAACAGTGGTATCAGAGCAAACAAGGTAATCATGGGTGATGGTTTTCCTTCCTTCATTGACAAATTGGATAGGAATAACTACCAGGCATGGTCATTAAGAATGAAGACTTATCTACAAGGGAGAAGCTTGTATGGATACATATCAGGAGATGAGGAGTTGCCCTCATTCAAAACCAGAGGCCTACCTACAAAGGATGAGCATGAGAGACTTAATCAATGGTGTGCTAAAGATGCTTTGGCAAGGTCATATCTTCTAAACTCTATCTCTGATTTCCTTCTACCTCATGTTAGGAACTGTAAGACTTCCCAAGAGACTTAGGAAACCTTGTCAACATACTTCTCATCAAGCACAAGGGCCAGAAAGAATCAGCTATGGATTGAGTTTACAACTCTTAGGAAGCAATCAAAACAATGTGTTTCAGATTTTGTCACCAAAGTCAAAGATATAGCAGATCAACTTGCAAGTGTTGGAGAAGAGATTGAAGAAGAGCAAATTGTTAGACAAGTGATCAATGGACTCAAAGCAGATGACAAGTGGGAGAGCTTTACCACTGCAATGGACTTGTACATGGACATTCAAGCACCTGATCTAACCACTCTGATTGGACAACTCTTTACACATGAAGCAAAGATTACAAAGAATGGAGAGCAATCAAAAGGTAACAATCCCTCTGCCCTATATACAGATAAGAAGTCTAAAGACAAGGGTAAAAGTAAGAAGGTTGATGAAGAAGGCTCTACCTCCCAAGCAAACTATGCAGGGAGAGGTAGATCATCTAGAGGTAGGGGCAGAGGAGGTAAGTCAGGTAGGGGGAGACCCTATAATCAATCTCCATGCAATATTTGTGGCTTGTCTAATCATACTACAGATGAATGCTACAAAAACTACAAGAACCAAAGAGGAAGAGGTCACCAAAGAGGAGGATACTCCCAAGGTAGAGGCAGATTCAATCAATCTCAAGGCTACCATAATTACAACAATAACTACAACAATAGCTACAATCACAATGGCAATTATCAGGGAGGATACAGGAACAGAAAGGATTACAACAATTATGCAGAGGATCAAGATGATTCCTTGTTGATTATGAACATGACATCTAAATCAGGTATCAATGATGATCATTTGTTCTATATTGACTCAGGTTGCTCTAACCATGTAGCTGGGAATGTTGCCTTACTCTCTGATTTGGAAGAACCTAAAGGCAAGCACCAAGTACAGACAGGTGATGACACTAAACATTCAGTGGTTAAAGTAGGTAATGTCAAAACAAGTGATGGTAATCAGAATTTGCTAAGCAGAGTATTGTATGTTCCAACAATCACCAAGAATCTGATGAGTGTAGGTCAGATTGTTGAAAAAGGTCTACAGGTCAGGTTCACTCAACATGGTGCATATGTGGAGGATCCAAGACATGGATTCAGAAGGATAGCCAAGGGAGAGAAGTCAGGTAGATTGTTTACCTTTGAACTTGAGGATACTAAAAATATTGCCTTGTACAACTATAGGGATCAAACCCTATCAGAATTGGAGATGTGGCACAAGAGATTGGGTCACATTGGAGAGAGAACCATAAAGCAAATGAGTAGAGATCAATGTGTGCTTGGGATACCTAATGTATCCAAGCAACACATGATATACAAGTGTGGGGCTTGTCAGCTTGGTAAGTCACACAGGTTGCCATATACCAAGAAAGGATTTATGCATGAAGATTACTTGGAATTGGTGCATACAGATGTTTGGGGACCAAGCAAGGAGCCATCCATATCTGGATCAAGGTACTATGTATCTTTTATAGATGACTATAGCAGATGGACTGTCTTGTACTTCATGAAACACAAAGATGAAGTATTTAATTGTTTCAAAAGGTATCTTGCTTTAGTTGAGAATCAAACAGGTAGACATTTGAAGAGGTTAAGGTCTGATGGTGGTGGAGAATACTTCTCAAATGACTTTGAAGACTTCTTGCAGGAAAGAGGCATCAAGAGGGAGATTACCACAAGGTACTCACCTGAACAAAATGGAGTAGCTGAAAGAAGGAATAGACTCATTGTGGAGACAGCTAGGTCTATGCTTAATGAGAAGAAACTACCAAATTATCTTTGGGCAGAGAGTGTATCTACTGCCACATACTTAATTAACAGATTGCCATCAAAGACTCTTGATGGAATGACACCCTATGAGGCTTGGCATGGTAAGAGACCATCTCTGGATCATTGCAAGATCTTTGGGTGTGTTGCATATGTGCATATTCCCTCACAGGTAAGGGGAAAGCTAGACCCTAAGGCTGAAAAGTGTATTTTCATTGGTTATGATTTGAATCAGAAAGGATACAGGTTCTATAACCCCTCAAACAAAGGCTTCAAGGTAAGCAGAGATGTCATCTTTGATGAAAATGATTCATGGTATGATAATGAGTGCAGGAAAGTTAGCCTACCTTATGATATGGAAGAAGACTTTCCAAAGCTTGTCAGGCAAGAACCAACTCAGAAGGAGGACACAAGCTCAGATGATGAAGACACCATCAACATTGAAGAGTTCAAAGCTTGGAAATCCAAAGGGAAGATGAAGATGAAGCAACTTGAAGAAAATCCAGAATCCTCAACTCAAGCTATGAGGAGATCTTCAAGGGAAAAGAAGAAACCTATTAGGTATGGGTATGATACTTCACTTGTAACCAAGCACTCTGTATATCTTGCAAAGGATATCTTAAGTGAAGAACCAGGTACATTTGAGGAAGCCATTACTAAACCAGAATGGAAGGAAGCAATGGATGAAGAAATGGAGGCTCTCAAGGAGAGTGATACTTGGGACTTGGTACCCAAGAAGGACTCCATGAAGGTGATAGGATCCAGATGGATCTACAAACTCAAAAGGAACTCAGATGGCACAATAAGCAGGTACAAAGCTAGGTTGGTAGCCAAGGGTTTTGCTCAAACCCAAGGCATTGATTATGAGGAGACTTTTTCTCCTGTGGCCAAGATGCCAACTATCAGAATTATGGTGAGTGTAGCTGCATCCAAGAATTGGAACATGTACCAATTGGATGTGAAGAATGCATTCTTGAATGGATGGATATCTGAAGAGGTCTACATGTCACAACCACCTGGCTATGAAGATCCCAATAAGGTAAATCATGTTTGCAAATTGAAGAAAGCTCTGTATGGATTGAAGCAGGCACCTAGAGCATGGAACTATAGGTTGACAACCTATCTCTTGGATCAAGGATTTGTGATGAGTAAAGCAGATACTTCATTGTTTATAAAGAAGAACAATTCAGAGGTAATATACTTGTGTGTCTATGTTGATGACATCATTATTACAGGAAATGATGTTCAAGGAATTAGACACATCAAAGGTCAAATGATGAAGGAATTCAAGATAAATGATCTTGGATTATTGAAGTACTTCCTAGGGCTTGAATTGGTCTACACAAATTCAGGTATATTCATTACTCAGAAGAAGTACATTCAGGACATGGTCAAGAAGTTTAATTTGCAGGAAGCTAAAGTCTCAAACATTCCTATGGAGGTCAACCACAAACTCAGTGCACATGAAGGAGAAGAACTCAAAGATATTACAGGTTACCAAAGTTTGGTAGGTAGTCTCAATTATGCTACCTTAACTAGAATTGATATCTCCTATGGTGTTAGTGTACTTAGCCAATTTATGCATAAGCCAAGAGTACCACATTTGGAGGCAGCCAAGAAAATAGTAAAGTACCTAAAGGGAACACCAAATCATGGTTTGTATTATCCATATTCATCAGACATTGACATCAAGGTATACTCAGATGCAGATTGGGCAGGTTGCAAGGATGACAGGAGGAGTACATCTGGTTACATATGCTTTGCAGGTGATAAACCAATTTCTTGGTCATCCAAGAAACAACCCACAGTAGCCCTATCATCTACTGAGGCAGAGTACAGAGGGCTAGCCAATGCTACTCAAGAAGCAATATGGTTGAAGTTACTCTATTCAGAATTGGGCCTATACACAAGGCCACCTATCATATTTGGTGATAACACAAGTTCACTTCACCTAGCTGCTAACCCTGTTTATCATGCTAGGACAAAACACATAGAGGTTCATTACCACTATGTGAGGGAGAAATTACTTAGCAAGGAAATCCAATTATCATATGTGTCCACTAATATTCAATGTGCAGATTTGCTTACAAAAGCTTTGGATGGGAGCAAGCTATGCAGGTTTAAATCCATGATAGGATTGCAGGATATCATTGAAGACTAAAGATGAAGACTCAAGCAAGTGTTTGGCTTGAGGGGGAGCTGTTGGTGCAAACAAGCCTTAACACTTGGCTTTGATTTGTACCTTGAAGACCTAACATACAGCTTGGACTATTGTACCCTTGAAAAGATAAAGTTTGAACCCATGAGGGATACATTTGAACCTTAGAAACAGATGCTTAATTGATTGTTACTTTTTACCCAATGTAAAAGTCAAAATGACTTAATCACTTATGTAATCACATCTACTAGACTAGAGTCGTGGAAAAGTTAGATGATTTTAGTTGAGGGAATATCTCCCTAAGTCTAGTGGAGAGAATCAAGGGAGCTTTAATTTGAATTCAAATTCAAATTCATTCAAAAACTCCTATAAAAGACAATGTAAAAGTCGCGGGTCTAGTTACACTCTTCCCGAGGCTAATCCAAGCAAATTAGTGAATGTGTGAGAGCTACTATTGAGCCTACACCTCTAAGTACCATTGGGCATTACTTTACATGCCAATGGGAATGTACATTTGATAGATTCAATACATATACTCATAGTTATTATCTCTGTGTGTTCTCTGAGTGACTACCTCAAAGTCTGTCAACTTCAACAGGGCATATCTCAAGATCTACTGAACCAAATTGGATGATCCAGGGCTCATTGGAACCAGCTCAAAGCATTCTACAACACCACAAAATGTCAAGTCATTCTATTCAGCCAATTGGGAGAAATCGCTGTCGAAGTGATCACTGGTATATTTCTGTGTGATTCCTAAAAAGTCGGGGGTGTCCCTGATTTTGCTAAAGATCATGCTCAGTGTATAGTTTGTCATTTGGAGTGATTTAACTTGCTAATGGTAGCTTGTTAAGTTAATTTAATACTCCCAGAAGGAATTAAACCAATTGCAAGTGTGCTGGTCACACTGAGCTTAGAACTGAGCAGGTGTCATTACAGGAATAGTAAGTTTTTGGACTTGTGAAGGTTCAAACTTATCTGTTTTGATTTGATCATTACACAATTGATTTGTAAAGCACATATACAGTTTCTTGGTGTCATTTGGAAGCTTGAGAAGTCTCCTAAGTATATCTGAAAAGAAAGGAGGGCAGGTGTGAAGCAGGTCTAGCAGCACCAACTTGATCTTCTGATTGTACCCAGCCATCACATCCAACAAGTTCAACATAGATTAGAGCCTATCTCCCAATCTGTAGGTCGAATTTAGACATGTAATATACCATTGGAAAGCTCTCGGAACAAGCTTTTTAGCTACCCTATTAGATTGAGAATCCAAAATAGTATGAAAGAGGGATTTTTTTTCTAGTTATAGACCCTATAACAATGGAAGATTTTGGCAATTCACCTTTACCTGGAGTCTCATTCGAGCAACAGTTAGAGATTATGCACCAAGAACTTCAAACACTTTGACGAGCTATACAAGAATGCTATGCTATGCTCCAATTTGATGGACGAAAGGATGGCCGATTTGTCCTATCATGGCTCTCTTTATTCAATGATTCTTATTCCGATGAGTCATATTCAGAAAATAAGAAAGTCAAGTTTGCTACCAATTATTTGGTAGGAAGAGCTCAACTATGGTGGAATGATCTTTGTCGTCGTGCAGACTGTCCATGCACATGGAAGGCTTTTCAAGAAGAGTTTAAGGATTCTTTCCTACTTTTACAGTTCAACCTACATGTTCGACAATTATGGGTTGAATTTACATGGATGGAAGGTGATACATTGACAACCTATACGGATCGGTTTTACCAATATTTAGTAACTCTTCGCTTGCTTGAAGATGTTTCCAATGATACTATGAAGAAGAAGTATGATGATGGGATATATAAGGAGGTTCAAGCAAAGCTTCACTCACACCAGCCTACATCGCTTCATGAAGCCATTGCCTTTGCTCATGATGCGTAGAATGAGTACCAATTACTTATCAAGAGGATCCGTTTGCAGTAGCCACATCAACAACAATCTTTTTGCTAGCTTAATTTTCTTTGATTATCTGTAATGCATTTACACATAGAATTTTTTAGATATACTTTTGAAAATGAATTAGAATATTGACTTACATAAGACTTCTTTATCACCTCACTATGATCATTTAATTTCTGCATATCATTCCCAATTACATTAAACTTTCAGGTTTCCGACTCCATGCATGTGTTTTACATGGTTCATGCTTACTATTGTTCAGTGATGGGACATGCGACTGATCATCCATGTCTGTTTTTCTATTTATCAACTGAGGTCAGTTGTTTGTCAATTGGGAGGCATGTTGTATATTATGGAATCATGAAAGGTTAAATGGATTTTTAATGTTTTTAAATGTCCAAAAGGTTTTAATGTGGTTGTGTTTGATCTAGCAGGGGAAGAAGCATGATGGCATATATACAAGTGGATGCGTATAGATAAATAAATTTGAAGATTAAATCAAAGACTTCTAGAATAAGTTATATTTAGGTTTAACTTGTTGTAAAAGTAGTAGTTCGCTTAGAAAGCGACACCTTTTGTAAATAAAGTAGTTTTTCCTAAAAGTCGCTTCTAAAAGCGATGGCTCTCATGTAACTTCTATTTTCAGGACGTAATAAAAATAAACCTATAAATATGGGTACTCTGATAGACTCGTCCATCAGAGTACACGGGGGGAGATTGCACCCAATATCGCATTGATTGTCTCTCTGTTTATGATTCCTGTTTTGTCTTTTGTCTACCTTTGTGTGTGCGTGCACTAAAGATCCTGATAACAGTGGTATCAGAGCATAGGAAAGTAGGCTTGGGCGAAGTTGAAGAAAGGCGCGCGCGTCGATTTGAAAGGTAAGTTCAACATAGATGAGAGCTTATCTCCCAATCCGTAGGTCGAATTTAGACATGTAATATACCATTGGAAAGCTCTCGGAATGAGCAATCCAATAAAGACACTAGATCGGGGATCTAAGATACTTAGCATGGGTGAGAACCAGGTTCAAGAGACCGAGGTTGAGAGCAAGGCAAGTCCGTAGGCTAGTTGCCAAGAAGCGGAAAGGCAAAGTTCAAGATACCAAGGTTGAGAGCAAGGCAAGTCCGTAAGCAAGTGACCAAGAAGCGGAAAGGCAAGGCTCAAGACACCAAGGTTGAGAGCAAGGCAAGTCTGTAGGCAAAGTGGCCAAGAAGCGGAAAGGCAAGGCTCAAGAGACCAAGGTTGAGGACAAGATGGTTCAAGAGCTATTATCAGGATTTTCAGTGCAGGCACACACAGAGGTAGACAAAAGACGAAACAGGAATCATAAACAGAGAGACAATCAATGCGATATTGGGTGCAATCTCCCCCCGTCTACTCTGATGGACGAGTCTATCAGAGTACTCGTATTTATAGGTTTATTTCTATTACGTCCTGAAAATAGAAGTTACATGAGAGCCGACACTTTTAGAAAAAACTACTTTATTTACAAAAGGCATAGCTTTCTAAGCGAACCACTACTTTTACAACAAGTTAAACCTAAATATAACTTATTCTAGAAGTCTTCGACTTAATCTTTGAATTTATTTATTTATACGCATCCACTTGTATCCATGCCCTCATGCTTCTTCACCTGCTAGATCAAACACAACCACATTAAAACCTTTTGGACATTTAAAAACATTAAAAATCCATTTAACCTTCCATGATTCCATAATATACAACATGCCTCCCAGTTGACAAGCAACTGACCTCAGTTGATAAATAGAAAAACAGACATGGATGATTAGTCGCATCACTAAACAATAGTAAGCATAAACCCTATAAAACACATGCATGGAATCGGAAACCTGAAAGTTTAATGTAATTGGGAATGATATGCAGAAATTAACTGATCATAGTGAGGTGATAAAGAAGTCTTATGTATCCATTGTGATTCCTCAAGTGAGTGATTTTTATATTTGACTAAGTATCTATGATATTGCTTACCAGTTCGTGTAGTGGTAACATCATAATCTATTAATTTCTTGAGAATCAATATTTCCGCATCCTCTTCAAGTAAAGGAGGATCATCTAAAATAGGCATGAGTGGTAAAGTACCTCAAAAAGATTTCAACAAACTTATATGGAAAGAATTATGTATACCCCAATGAGAAGGTATATCTAAATGAAAAGAATTTTCATTTATTTTCTCAATAATGCGAAAAGGTCCATAATATCGTGGGGCAAGTTTGACCTTGGGATGTTGTATATTATGGAATCATGGAAGGTTAAATGGATTTTTAATGTTTTTAAATGTCCAAAAGGTTTTAATGTGGTTGTGTTTGATCTAGTAGGTGAAGAAGCATGAGGGCATGGATACAAGTGGATGCGTATAAATAAATAAATTCGAAGATTAAATCAAAGACTTCTAGAATAAGTTATATTTAGGTTTAACTTGTTGTAAAAGTAGTGGTTAAAGTACTTCCCTTGTAAGTAGGAGGTTGTGGGCTCAAATCCTCCTACCTTAGGGAGTCTAAAACTCTCTATTGCCACTCAAAATTAAAATTGCCTCTCGTGTAGCCAACGGTCACCAAGGGAGCCTTGGGTGCCAATGTTGCCAATGTATTGCCTAAGTTCTTTGCCTTAGTCGATGCCTTGGAGTAAGCCACAGGTGTAAATGCAAGTATAAATGCAATAAATGCAGGTATAAACGTAGGTATAAACGCAAGTTCTGGTTCTGGAACTGAAACTGAAACAGAGACAGAGACAGAAGCAAAAGCAAAAGTGGATGTGGACACGGATCCGGATTCGGATTCACGAACAGACAATGCAAACAATCCCCTCAACAAACAATCTCCTCCGGAGTGATACGTGCCAGGCTTTGATACCACTATTAACAAGATCTTCAGTGCATGCACACACAGAGCTAGACAGAAGATGAAACAAGAATCATAAACAAAGAGACAATCAATGCGATATTGGGTGCAATCTCCCCCTGTGTACTCTGATGGATGAGTCTATCAGAGTACCCATATTTATAGGTTTATTTCTACTACGTCCTGAAAATAGAAGTTACATGAGAACCGTCACTTTTATAAGCAACTTTTAGGAAAAACTACTTTATTTACAAAAGGTTTCACTTTCTAAGCGAACCACTACTTTTACAACAAGTTAAACCTAAATATAACTTATTCTAGAAGTCTCGATTTAATCTTCGAATTTATTTATTTATACGCATCCACTTGTATCCATGCCCTCATGCTTCTTCACTTGCTAGATCAAACACAACCACTTTAAAACCTTCTGGACATTTAAAAACATTAAAAACCCATTTAACCTTCCATGATTCCATAATATACAACATAGTCTCTGCCATAATGGACTGTCCACCTGTAAAAAGAGACAGCAAAGTATCATACATGTCTTTGGAGCTAGCAGATGTCTCCTTAGTACATGAAAGCAATGGGTGAATAGCATCTTCCAGAAAAACAACATCACGGCTAACCAAAATGCGTTTAGTTTGTGGAATGGACAATAGCCTTTACTTTCATAATTGTACCCAACAAAAATACATTTTATTGCTTTATCATCCAACAAACAGAGACAGAGACAGAAGCAGAAGCAAAAGCGGATGTGGACGCGGATTCGGATTCACGAATAGAGAACGCAAACAATCCCCTCGGCAAACAATCTCCTCCGGAGTGATACGTGCCAGGCTCTGATACCACTATTAACAAGATCTTCAGTGCATGCACACACAGAGCTAGACAGAAGATGAAACAAGAATCATAAACAGAGAGACAATCAACACGATATTGGGTGCAATATCTCCCCGTGTACTCTGATGGATGAGTCTATCAGAGTACCCATATTTATAGGTTTATTTCTACTACGTCTTGAAAATAGAAGTTACATGAGACCGTCGCTTTTAGAAGCAACTTTTAGGAAAAACTACTTTATTTACAAAAGGTGTCACTTTCTAAGCGAACCACTACTTTTACAATAGGTTAAACCTAAATATAACTTATTCTAGAAGTCTTCGATTTAATCTTCGAATTTATTTATTTATACGCATCCACTTGTATCCATGCCCTCATGCTTCTTCACCTGCTAGATCAAACACAACCACATTAAAACCTTTTGGACATTTAAAACATTAAAAATCCATTTAACCTTCCATGATTCCATAATATACAACATAGTCTTTGCCATAATGGACTAGTGGTCTCCTCATACATCATAGACTCATATATAGAATCCACAAGTTGTAATCGAATAGTGGAGCTTGCCAATGCATCCATATCCATCCATACATGGTCGGGCATGTCACGAGGCCTCTATGCATCTCTATGCACATAGATGTGTAATCCTGCACGAACCAATGTATGCCATATCTGAGCTTTCCATCTCAAAAAGTTAGTGCAATAAAACTGAGAAGACACCATGTTGGCAATCCAAGAGATTATAAATATAACAAGAGACTAGAAACAATACTCTATCCTCAATAGGATCACACCTGCATATCCATATGCATAACTCACATCATAAGTGTCTCGCTGGAGAAGAAACCATGTGAACCACATGTCACATAACCATGCATCTAGCATGCACATAAAACCATGAGCATACGCCTGCTCACCAAGTCTCCAAAGTGACTACGTAGATGTGAAAGAATCCTGGGAAAATTTGACAGAGTATCCCTTGTAAATTGAGAAATCAAACAAGATAACCAATAGCAAAAGAACAATGAGTAATCTGTCACCACCTATCACTGCTCCAATCAAAGATAATGGCAAATACACATGCCAAAAAACTGATCGCAATACATGTCAATACAATGGCAATACACCTTCCACTCAAGAATGAATCCTACAAGATGGTCCAACCTGTCACAAATAATCTGTGATCAAGTCCAAATGAATGGAGATAAGTAATGATCCAAAGCTATCTCACAAGCTTCAAGATCTACTAGATTTCTCTTCTAATAAAATGGACTTTGAACCAAATAAACCATGTGGGAATCACTATCCACATATGCAAAGAATCACACTGGCAGATAAGATATCAAATCAATGACCATATGCTAAAATAATAGCCAATCAAGGTGACAAATGGATGTGCAATTGAGGCTCCAATCTAGATCATGTACCTGCATAAAAACAAAGATACAAATACCAATGAAGATCCAAAATCAACTCTCAAAAAATTATGTGCAACCGGCAAGTAAATCCATAACCCAAGTGGCATACATAAGATATAGACTACAATGCCACTATACATCCATCGACAATGCTATGATCAAATTTGTGATGACATAAACCTCAAAAAAGGTATATCACAATGTCATCTCAAATGCCAAACACGTGACAAGAGCGTGCTCTACTCTCATACAAAGGAGCTACCACAATGATCATACATGGAAAATGCCTTCAAGCTCTAAAACTAAGAGCTCGCACACCAAAAAATCTCTCTTGAAGAAGTTCCACAACAAAATGAACCTCCAAGCAGTTAGGGTTCTTGTGGTGAAAATATATTGCTTTGTGTTTTGCTGTTTCAGAGGTGATAACCTTTGAATTTGAACTTTTTCTCTTCAAGAAAATTCAAGAAATAAATAGTTTGTGGATCATCTTAAAGTGCATTATAGTAAGGGTTGGATACATATTATTAAACCATATGCAAGCATCTTTCTCCATTTGCCAACTACAACGGGTAAGCTTGAGCGTCTACTAGGCATTTTGCACACATTTAATGAATGCTGAGCCATAGATGTCAAATCTTTAGTTGCTAAAGAGAATGGTGTCCAAATCAAGACCCTTCCTGGTAGAGTAATCCTAAAAAAAGGTTGCACAAATTATTGCCCAAAAATTATTAGAGGTAAGAATCTTAAAGACCCATTTGGTATCACACTTTATCAAAATCAATTCTATGTTGACCTAAACATGGTTACCTTCTTATTTCTTGACTATGTAAGGATATATAGAATACCTCAATCGGAGATGTGTAACTCAAGATATACACAAAACATGCATCTACAATCAATTTCACCTTCACCTATAGCATTGCTGCTCTGTATTCTGCAATTTCAGTGACCTAGCACTCAAAATCTGGATTTGTCTTCTTCTACAAAGCTGTACCTTCTTTTTCAAGCTACACACAGCAAGTTGAATTGTATGAATTGGACTTATAAAACTCAAGTTACAACCCAAACACTAACCTACTGTCCAAGTGATTATAGATTCATCTTCTACATCAATCTGCATTTTTTAATTTTTGGTGATCTAGAACTCCAAACCAAGTTCTACGCCCTTTTGCAAAGTTGTAGCCTTGCTCTTAGCTACGCAGAAAACTTTAAAACACATCAATCTGAGATTCCTAGCTCGAGTTATGGCCAAAATACCAAACAACTATTAAAAAAGTGCTGACTTGCACATTCACCTCTTGTGACCTAAGCTTCCATTGAAGCTTCTTGCACACCAGCCTTCAACAAACTTTGATACCAATGAAGGGCTTTGGTGTGCATAACAAGAGGAGCAAGGAGGAGATAGAGGGAGAGAGAAGAGATGAGTGATGCACACACATGCGTGGGAGCCTCGAAACCCACATAATGATCTCTATTGAGGCAATGCTCTATAAATGATATATATATATATATATATATATATATATATATATATATATATATATATAAACATAGGGGTAAGGTCACATGACCCTTACATCCCTGACACAAATAGACTCACAAGAATATGTTAGCATAACAAAATCTAAACCAGGAACATATCTATCAGGTGGATGCAAGACACATGCATACTATCTCAATGGTTGTTGAATAGGAACATTTGCAGACTTAGTTGATTGGACGTTCTCTTGAACATCCCTATGTGTAGCATTTTTATGCATGCTAACTAGAGGGCTAGTATCCTCAAATGCCACTCTTCTCACTTCAACCTCCTTAATTTGTTGTTTATTCATCTTAGACTCATTGAAAATGACATCACTAGTTTTGAGCACTAACCATGTTTCAAGATCCCATAAGTGATATCCAAATTGGCTTTCTCAACCATATCCAACAAAAATGCATTTCTTTGACTCATGGTCTAGATTTTGTCTAAGATTCTTGGGTATATGAACATATGCTTTAGACCCAAAAACTCGAAGATGATCATAATGTGGTGGCTTCTTTGTCCATAAATCTTGTGCTACTTTTAGACCTTTGGAAGTACTAGGTGAAAGGTTAAGTAGGTGAACTGTAGTCAATACTACTTCTACCCAAAAACCTTGTGAAAGGTTTGCATGATGCATGGTAGAAATTACTCTATCCTAAATACGTCTATTCATCCTATCAACTACACCATTCTATATTGGGGTATAAGGAGTTGTAAAATGTGTACGAGTTCCTCTAGATTGATGGAAAAGGTTGAATTCATATGAGGTATACTCACCCCCATTATCTAAACGTAAAGCCTTGAGATTAATTCCTTTTTAAGTCTCAACTAAAGCAAGCCATTCTCTGAAGTTAGGGAATACCTCATCCTTTGATTTGATAGGATATACCCATTTTCTAATAGCATCATCTATGAAAGTGACAAAGTAAAGAGAACCACCATAGGGCCACACGCATCTGTATGAATGAGATCTAAAGGCTGAATTGAAGAGTCAATGTGTATCTTATGCACATTCCTAGTTTGCTTTCCATATCGACAATGCTCACAAAATGAAAAATCAAAGAAAGATAACACATATAAGTAGTCAGAATGAGAAAGATTTTCCATTCAACTACAAGATATATGGCCCAAATGGCCATGCCAAATACAAGCCATAGGTTGTTCAGTAATAGCTAACAAATGTTCTTTCTATGATTAAAATAAAGGATAAAGTGACTTGACTTTGCTTCCCTTTGCAATAACCATATTTCCATTTGATGTGTGAAAGGACTGAGCATATAAAACCATCTTGTAACCAAGGTCATGAAGTTAGCCAATTGACATCAAACTCCGTGATATCTGAGGTACATGGCGTACATTATGCATAGTAAATTTTGAACCATCAATTAACTGAACAACCACATCTCCAATCCCTGCAACGTCACACTGGTAAGAGTCACCAAGTCTTCGGGTACCAAATGAATTTATTGTATAATTAGAGAACCATTCTCTATGTGGTGTCACATGGAAAGAAGCACCAAAATCTAGCAGCCATGTGTGGGAAAGAGAATCAGCCATAAGAGACTCAGTGGGCATAGTATTGTCAAGTGTTAATACATCAACATCATAAAAAATAGCATTAATTTCTTCAATCTTCATAGTTGAAGCAGATGGTGTAGGTAGCTATTTAACATCCCATCAACATTCTGTCCCTTACCTTTAGCATTCTTTAATGTATAATAGTATTTCTTCATGTGTCCTTTCTTATGAAAATAATGGCATTTGATATCCCTCTTCCTTGATTCACTTCTACTCTTATTCCATTGACCATTCTTTTCCTTGTTATTGCTCCTGTGACATTGTTCATTCTTTCCTTGGTATGAATCATGAACATTATATGCATCTTCACTCTGAGTGTCAACCATAATTTTTTATGAATCTCCTCACTTAAGAGCACTCCACATATGTAATCATACAATAGTTTACCACTAGGTGCACTATTGCTAATAGCTCTGCAAAACGTATCCCATGATGATGGCAAGGTGCATAACAACAACATTGCTTTCATTTCATTATCCATATCCATTTTCTGAGCCTATACTTGAAAGAATATAGCATCAAACTCATTTAGATGAGAAGCAACACTATTTATGTCCATGTGAAGGTCATATAACTTTCTCATCATGTACACTTTATTTGATGTTGTTTCTTTTTCATACATATTGCATAACTTTTTGCAAAGCTCCTTCATACTGTCACAGTCCAATATTGTAAAGTAAACATTATCTGCTAGGTGCAATTGAATGGAAGACTTAGCCATTTCCTCCAATTCATACCAATCATCTTCATCCATGTCAATAGGCTTCTTTGAGATTCCATTTAGTGGCTTCCATTGCCTCCTCTCAATCAACACATCTTTAATTTGATTATTCCATAGAGCAAAGTTTGTGCCATCAAATTTTCGGATCTCAAAATGGCTTTGCTCTGCAAGTTATAGCTCCTCCTAAGAACACTGGCACTCGACCCAAATCCATCAAATGTGCATGAGATCTCTGGTGCGATGATGATAGACAACTGCCTAGAATGACAATGGAGCTAGAAGAGTCCAAATACCACCAAGGCTCAAAAAAGGATGACCAAGTATCAGATTTTGGGAAAAAATCAATAGAATATCCCAAAAAAATGGATTAATGAATAGTAATGACCAACCAAAAGGATTATGTGAGAATAAATGTGCTCACACCAATAAGTGTTTCAAGGAGTGAATCAACCACTGTAGAGTGTTCGATAAGCCAACTAGGCTTGTTGAGCACCTATAAATAACTAGCATACATCTCCTATGGCGAGGCTAGGTAAGTTCCACCTACATCATTGAAGAGACCCCAACATCTGGGTGTCTCCCAATTAAGAAAACCTCACCATGACCCTCTTTATCAACATCAAAGGCTTTATGTGAAAACGCAACTGCTATATCAATGACTGCATGGACATACATAAGCAGTATACATAGAAGCATACATAGTGTGTATGCTCAATATATGTAGTAAAACGGTGTTGAAAGGATGAATTCACAACCCAAACACTAGCCAAAAACACCTCCAAGTGTCCGTCTACCATGTTCTTTAGGCTCAAAAACTCGCATAAACTTGTGATGGCTGCTCCCACCACAACTCAAAACCTTTCAAGAAACTTATAGATTTACTAATGTGGTTGAAAACACAGGCCCAAACCTAAATAATCATTATCAAAGAAATACAAATAAAACTCTTCTTGATGTTCTTCAACTTATGTTAAGAGAACTATGTATGAAAGTACTCCAAAATGGCTCCAATAATCATCCCAAAAATACTTCAAAACAGGCTTTGAAAGCAAAGAATGAAGCTTTGAGGACCCAAAACATGTTCAAGGTAATGTGAAACTTAGTCTTTCCCCTTCTTCAAGCACCATAGTAGCTTACTGGCAAGATATTGTCAGTTAAATGAGCTATGAGGGGATCAAATTGGGATGGGTGACCTCTCGAGAAGTACCAAGAACCTCTGTCTTCCTTGATCATTGAGCTCCTCCCTTGCTCGTAGCCAACAGCGCCAACGGTGACTTCAGTGACTTGGATGACAAGGTAGAGAAGAAATGATACAGTAGAGAAGTCAAAGAACATATTTTGCTAGATTATAGTGCTTCCATCACAAGATCATTCTACGAGCCAATAAAGAAGTCAAAGAACATATTTTGCTAGATTTTTCTATGAGCTAGTAGAGAATTCAAAGAACATATTTGGTTAGATTTTTAATGCTTCCATCACTATATCATTATACATTTTTATGCTTGAAATATGAATAAAATACATGATGAAATTGGTTGTGGACTTGAAATCACTTTCAATCATATATTCACATTGGGCAACATAAGGCATATTTATGCATACGCGGAATTAGATGAATTTCTTTGATTTGTGTAAGTGCATTGCATGCAATTATTTATATGAAATGATGATTGAATTTGAAAGAGTGAATGAGGAGGATTGTCTCTTGAAAACCTAACCAAGTTTATGATTGTATTTTGAGCTATAATTATTGAACAAAAAGGTTGATGTTTTTAATTTGATTTGAAATTTTCATATGCCAAACAAAGACAAATTTCATTTCCGTACATCGAACATGCTTTGACAAAAGTTTTGAATTCAATTTTTTTATAACAAAGAAGTTTTGATACTACTTTTGTTCTCATGGTTTCAAGATTGGCCCATCAAGGATGATGTGCATGCCTAGTAGGGGTGAATGTCGGAGAGATACTCTCTCCAAATTTGATGCAAGAATAGGGAAGTTCTTGCCAATAGATTTTCAAACTCTAATCTTTTTATGAAGAACAATGATGAAGTTTAATAATACTTTTGATGTCTCTATCCTTCGGAGTATTAGTTAGTTGTGAAGAGTGGAATGAATGATATTTCTTTAAGAAAGATAAAGGATATGAGATTCTTTATGTCCCATATGACATCACTTAAATGAACAAAATGAGAATTTACCATAAAAAAATGCTTGCTTACGTGTATATGAGATGGTGTTCCCATCTCTAAAACACCTTCATATTTGTGTTGTCGCATATGTCCAATAAATTTTTCATGTAATAAAGCAATCACACAAAAGAGATGATTGCAATAGAAGAGAAGCACATATAAATTAGAATTTAAAAGTTTTCTTACTAACATCAAATACAACAATGGAGTAAGCTAGAAGAGTGATGCATCCATGTTTTGCACACACTAAAGGGATGTCCGAGAGTCCCCAAGCGGAGCCATCTTATCTAAGACTCCTCACTTAAGGCCCTTCCATTGATGACTGCTTTGGAGACGCTCTCACAACCACATTTTGACCATTGGATATCATAGACTACTTGGACTAGTCCAACATCACTTCCCAAATATCACCCTTGAGGGATGAGAGAGGCTACTCTTCCCCTCAATGTGGCCTATCTTGCTAGAAAGGAAACTTTATATAGACTCATTGCCTTCCATGAGGGACTCATTCATTAGCCACCACCCTTTCACTGACACCCCCATCCACCCCACACCTATGTTGTTGCATGGAAAGGGCCTAAATACACCACTTTGACATGTCACTGCATAGAAAAGGGCCTAAAACAACTACTTTGACATGGAACTTCCTTTGTCTTCATTTGAAACTAGCGTTGCCTTTATCTTGGATCATTTGAATGAAACCTTCCTTTCTTTGGGCGTGGAGCCTTGCTTCTCAGTCAAATAATATCTAACTATAGTGTAAGGAAATCACCAAATACATCATATGATAAATGAGTAATTTTACCAAATACACGAGTTAACTAATTTGATTAATTAATGTTTCTACCTCTCATGAAATTGACAAAGGGTAGTCCCTTTGATCGCCAATATCCTACTAGCCTATGAGTTAAGGTAAGGGTAAGAAAGAAAAAAAAGGATTTGTTGATCGAATTGGTTGATCAACTTCGACCAATATTGATCAACCAATGTTGACCTTAATAGTTAAATAAGGTTGACAAATATTGATTTATCAAGTTTGACCAAAATGGTTAAATTAATTTCCCATGAGGCACATTTTTTTTCCTTTATTTTTTTATGCCTCATATAGCAAGTGAGAGAGAGAGAGAGATGAGAGCATTGATGGATATGACGTGCATGGTAGTTGTGATTGGAATCAAGTCATTGTCCAAAAGACCCTTGTTGATTCTAAAGCATGACTTACTCCAAAAAGGTGATCCTCATCATTGCTAACTTGCAATCATGCCTTGGTGCAAAGAGGCATCCTCCTTGAATCGAGAATGGTCCAACATCTTTGTGCCTCTTCAGAGCAGCCAAGTGCCTTTTGAGAGCTACCAAATACATGGGAATCCTTCCATCTTAATCGACTATGTTTGGATTAACTCTTGATTTCATTGTTTCTCAATCCTTCTAACTTAGCAAATGTCCACCACTAGATTGTGTAAGAATATGAAAAAAACCTCCACCTCCTACTAACTATGGATGTACACCAACTTATAGAGATGATGCTCCAAGTGCTAATGAGATTGCATAAAAGGACTCTTGTCATGTCACATCCTCTACATGTAAGTTTGGAGCAGTTATAGGAGCACCAATTGGAAACATGAAGAGAGCACTAATTATGGTGGCAATAGTGGGGTTTGCAAGTTAAAGCACCTCTAGCTTTTACTTGCAGTACATACGTAACATTCTAGTGAAAATTCCACTTGGCAATGCCAGAGAGATGTTCTCTCCAAATTTGATGCAAGAATAGGGAAGTTCTTGCAAATGGAATTTCAAACTCTAATGCCAATGCGCTCTGACTATCAGTCAAGATGGTGGTGGCAGAAGACTGACCAACACCCAAATCAGCCATAAGGCGTTTGAGCCACACACTCAACAATCGTTGTGAAAGCTTCCCTATACTTAGCCTCACAATTGGAAGTTGCCACTGTAGGCTACTTCTTGCTCAATCAAGATATGCATGAGCTACCAAGCATGAAAACCACTAGTGGATAGACGAGTGTCATAGCAACCAGCCCAGTCAGAGTTAGAAAAAGCATGCAAATCTGGTGGTAGTGATCCCCCTTGGGATAAAACAACCCAAGTAGTCGGGTACCACTCAAGTAGCAAAAGATGCGCTTAATCGCCTACCAATGCTTGACACCTCGACAATGCATAAAATTGCTCATCTGTGAGACAACAAACTGAATATCTGGCTGAGTAATGCATAAATAAATCAAGCATCCAACAGCTTGCTGATAGAGAACAACATCAAATGCATCTCCAGCATCATGAAGACTCAATCGTAAACCTGTCTCCATAGGAGTTGCAATAGGCTTACAATATTCAAAGCCAAAACGCTGCAATAATGTGTCAATATATTTCATTTGACACAAGGCCATTCCACCATCAACATGCATAAACTGAATGCCTAAATAGTGATGAAAATGCCCCAATCAGACATCTCAAATGAGGCATGCAAATCAGCCTTAAAATCAGCAATATGCTAGTTATGAGGACCAGTGAGCAGCATGTCATCAACATACACAACAATGATAAGAAGCACATCATTAGCACGCTTAATATATAAGGCTCTCAGTTGGACTATTCTCAAAACCATGTGCAATCAGATAGGCATGTATCTTTTCATGCCAAGCACGTGGTGGTTGCTTTAAACCATATAATGCCTTCTTTAACCTACACACCTGGTTTTCATGCCCTTTCTGCACAAAGCCACGAGGTTGAAAAACATACACTTCTTCATGCAAGTCACCATTCAAAAATGTTGTTTTAATGTCCCATTGATGTACATTCCAACCATGATGAGTTGCAAGTGCATAGATGCTACAAACAGTAGTCATTCGGCAAGTAGGTGCAAAGGTCTCATCAAAATCAATGCCTCTTTCCTGCGCATAACCCGTTGCAACAAGCCTAGCCTTATACCTGTCAATTGTTCCATCAGGCTTACGCTTCAGGTTGTATACCCACTTAGTGTCAATGGCCTTCTTGCCAGGAGGCAAGTCACATAAAGAACAAGTACCATTCTTCATTATAGCATCATATTCAGATTGCATAACATCCATCTAATTTTTTGAATTTTGTGCTTCATCAAACGAAACAGGCTCATTCTCACCATAGAGATTGGATGCAGCCATAACATAGCAATCTGATGCAAAAGAGGCACTATGAGAGCCTGATCGAGTATGATATGATAGAGGTGCATCTAATTTACTGTCACACAAAGTTTGCACCAGCCATTTTGGCATAATTTTTGCCTCCTCAATATCAACTCTATGATCAACAAGTGCATCATGTAAATCTGCATCAGAAATGGGATGATCTGCATCATCACATGAAACCTGCAAAGCCTGAGAAGTTGCCTCATTAGGACCAGCACTAGACTATCCACCTGTAAAAAGAGGCAGCAAAGTATCATACATGTCTTTGGAGCTAGCAAATGTCTCCTTAGTACATGAAAGCAATGGGTGAATAGCATCTTCCAGAAAAACAACATCACGGCTAACCAAAATGCGTTTAGTTTGTGGAACAAACAATAGCCTTTACTTTCATAACTGTACCCAACAAAAATACATTTTATTGCTTTTTCATCCAATTTTTTGCGATGTTGTTCAGGCACTAATGCATATGCCAGACAACCAAAAACACACAGATGACCAACAAATGACTTGTGACCATGCCAAGCCTCATATGGAGTGATATACTACAACGCTTTAGTGGGACACCTGTTAAGTACATATGCTGCGCACATAATAGCCTCAAGCCAGAAACTATGTGGTAAAGCTTGACTTTTGACCATACACCTTGCCATATCCATGAGTGACATGTTCTTCCATTCAGAAACTCCACTCTGTTGAGGTGTATACGGCACTGTACATTGGTGTTTTATCCCATGTTCAGCCAGAAATGCATTAAAGTCAGAAGACATATATTACTCCCCTCGATTAGAATGGAGGGTGCCTATTTTACATGCTGACAAATTTTCAGCTAAATTCAAAAACTGTTTGAAGCACATAAACACTTTAGACTTTGCTTTCAATGGATATACCCATGCATGCCTGAAAAATCATCAATGAAAGTCATGAAGTAAAGATCATTTCCAAAAGATTGTGTCTGCATAGGACCACATACATCACTGTGAACAAGTTGCAATTTTTGTGTAGCTCGAATAGAACCATCTTTTGGAAACAAAAAATGCTTTATTTTTCCCAAAATACAGCCTTCACATACATGTTTACTGGGTGCCTCAAGTTTGGGCAAAGAGGACACCATTTTAGATTTCTACAGGCATAGCAAACTAGCAAAATTCAGAGACCAAAGCATGCATGCCAAAGCTTTGCATCTGAGATAGCCTGAGAATCATGTACTGCACATGCTGAATCATTCAAAGATCTTTCATAGCCTATGAGCTTATATAGCCCACGACATAAAATTCCAGAAGCAATAATCACGTCGCCATTTGACAGATCATGAACTGTATACCTATCATCAACAAATTTCACAACCAAGTCAATCTTGGCTAAAGTCAAAAATGATAACATATTCTTCTTGATCCCTGACACAAATAAAGCATCTAACAAAGAGAAAGAACTACCATCACCAGTAGTCAGAATGATCTTACCAACTCCCATGACAGGATAAGAGGATTTGTTGCCGCATGACAATATTCCCTGTAGGGGCAGGCTCGAGTGAAGAGAAGAAATTGCACTGTGAGGTAATATGTTTGGTCGCCCCACTATCAAAGTACCAAACATCTGAGTCTACTGCAGACATGCACTAATCATGAGAAGATGGGTCAAAACTGCAAACAGCAGTAAACGCCCATCTTCTCATGATTAAGATTAGCAAACTCTGTTTTCGGTGTAGAGGCCTCTGCAACAACCATTCCAACCTCTTTCTTCTTTGCCTCTTTAGCAACCAGTTTTGGACAGCTCTTAATGACATGATCATTTGCTTTACAATATTGACAAAACAATTTCTGCTTTTCTAATTTCTTCTCATCTTTGTCTTCCTTCTTCAAATGTGCAGCATTTGTAGATTTCTGCTTACTAGTAGATGAGCTCCACTTACCTTTGCCCTTCTGACTAGCCAAGAAAGCTTGATTTGCAACATCCATAATAGACCTGTTCTGCTTAGACTGGTCTTCCTGCAACAGAACATAAATTAACTCCTCAAATGACAAGGCATTTGGATTTCCTCCTATCATCGAATGAAGAGTAGAAGCAAAACTCTGATATGAGTCTGGAAGACCATTCAGAACAGTTTGCACAAGTGAATTGTCAGGAAGAACTTCAAGAGTAGAAATCAATTGTTCCTTCAAATCCTTGATCTTTGTTAGAAAATTGTCCATAGAGTCACCTTCATTCATGTGCTCACTCTCCAGCGGTTTTCGGAGGTAAGCAACATGAGACTCATTCCTAGCCTGGTACAATGTGGTAAGTGTATCCCAAGCATCCTTAGCTGTTCTGCAAGAGTGAATGTGTGGAATAATGGCACGTTGGACAAACAAAGCTATCAATGCACGTGCTTGAGCATCTCTGCCATCCCAACAAATTTGCTTTGTAGTAGGTGAAGCAGAAACCGCAGCACGAATAGGAATCTATAAAATATCACCATCTTTGACACCTTTTACATCAGCTTCAATACCTGCAGCTGTAACAATTGTAGATGTGATAGGACATTTTTCAACACCCTGCACAATGTTCCACAGTCCTTTTGCAACCAATACACCTTTCTGTTAATGTATAAAACACCACAAGAACTAAGCTAAAGTGATATTAGAACATCTCCATAACCATCATTAGCAATACTCTGAACTTGAAAACTTTATCACTGAATTTAGTGAAATTCAAAACTTTACTTCTCAGAAATCTGCGCCTTTTCTTCAAGCTTCAAATTTGATCTGTATTAGCTTGATCTTTGTAAATTCTTTTGATCACTTGCTAATAGAAGTTCTTGCTAATGTTAAGTAACACATACCAAGCAAAACTTTCAAGTAATATCATCAAAATCTTCTAATTTCACTTCAATATTTGAACTATGTCTGAAATCTGAAAAATGACTTCATCGATTTGACATACCTTCACTGTTAGACTCATTTCTCTGAGTACACATCCCATTTTGTAAAGATCTTTTGACCAATTGTAGTAGAAGGTAGTAGCTTCAAAATGAGCTATCACTCATGAAAAACTTTACACTATACTGTGAGATCTGACCTTAAGATGATCAGGGAAAAGTGCGCCAGAAAACTCATAACTGTCAACTAACTTACACACTAATATGAAATCAGCTAGAATTCAACACACAAGAGGAATTAGACCAAATCCTTTTACACAAACATGTGTTAACTATTAGAGAAGATGCGTACAAAATGGCTTGACCTCATTCTGTTCGTAGCCATGGAAAACTATCATACACTGAGTAGTTTCTCCTCAACATCTCTCTTAGAAAAAACTGACTTTTCTCTATTCACTCAAGGATTACAAAATTGAGTTCTCTCTATGTGTTTTTCAGCTCAAATTAACTTATATACATGTAGTTTACATACTCCTAGACTCAACTCGTAAGTTTTGAAGCTCTATATCAAGAGTAGACTTTAATTTTGCACTAAATTACAAGAGTGAATTTATCCTTTCACTTAGGCTTAGTTTTCTGAATGCTTTGCCTTCAATTCTCTTTGTCTTTCTTCTTCCTTCATATCTCTTCATAAATTCATGTCTAATTAGTGAGTGAAACCCCAACAGCTCCCCCTCAATCACTAATTAGCATGCTCTGACTTCTTCATGTAATCTTCTTCTCTTTTATTCCTGCCATCTCTTTGAATCTACTTGTCTTCACTCCATCCAAGCTCTTTGTCATAATATCTGCAATCTAATCTTTTGTAGAAGTGTATACCACTTCAAGCCCCTTCTCCATTACCTTTTCTCTCAAGAAATGATATTGTATCTCTATGTGCTTTGTTCTTGCATGAAATACAGGATTTGCTGCAAGATATAATGAACTCATATTATCTCCATGTATGATAGGTATACCTTGATCAATATCCAAGCTTTTGAACAAAGTCTGCATCCATATCACTTCTTTTGCTGCTTCCGCAAGTCCTTTGTACTCAGCTTCTGTTGATGATAAGGCCACTATATGTTGCTTCTTTGAACACCAACTCACAAGTTTATCTCCTATGTATACCATATACCCATGTGTTGACCTTCTATCATCTTGGCTTCCTGCCCAATTTGAGTCACTATATGCTCTCAGCCTTGTATCTGATGTAAATGGATAATATAATCCTTCCTTTAAAGTTATTTTGATGTATCTAAGAACTCTTTGACCTGCAATCCAATGTGGATCCTTTGGACAATGCATAAACTGAGAAAGAACTCCCACTGCATAGCTAAGATCAGGTCTTGTTAGTGTAGCATAAATCAAGCTTCCCACTAAAGATTGATACTTCCTCATATCTTTCAACTCTGCACCATCATATTTACTGAGTTTATGATTGACCTCTAGTGGTGTAGATGCCTCTCCGCAATTCTCCATATTAAACTTCTTTAGAAGATTCATAAGATATCTTTCTTGTGATATATATATGCCATGTTCTGCATGAGTGATTTCCATTCCAAGAAAATATGACAATTTTCCTAGATCACTTATCTTAAATTCCTTCTCAAGTAATTACTTCACCTCCTTGATTCCTTCATTTGAAGTACCTGTAATTATAATGTCATCTACATAAATACAAATGTAGATCATACCTTCATCTGTTCTCTTGATAAGTAAACTTGCATCTGCCTTTGAACTTTGATATCCAAGATCATTAAGATACTTCACAAGTCTATAATTCCAAGCTCTTGGAGCTTGCTTCAAACCATAAAGTGCTCTTCTCAATCTGCAAACATAATTTGGAAACTTGTAATCTGCAAACCCTTGAGGTTGCTCCATGTAAACCTCATCTGATATATATCCATTCAAAAATGCATTCTTTATATCCAATTGACTCAATGTCCATCCTTTTGATGCTGCAATAGCAATGATTGTCCTTATGGTTGACATCTTTGCTACAGGACTAAATGTCTCATCATAATCTATGCCATGAGTTTGAGCATAGCCTTTAACCACCAATCTAGCTTTGTATCTGGCTATTCTTCCATCTGCATGTTTCTTTATTTTGTAAACCCATTTATTTCCAATCACTTTCTTACCATTAGGTTTTGGAACAAGTTCCCGAGTTTTATTTTCTTCAAGTGCATCAAACTCTTCCTACATTGCTTCTTCCCATTGTCTCTTACCTTTTGCTTCATCATAACTTTGAGGCTCTTCATCTTCCTTAATCAAATAAGCATAGTTTTTCTTAGTCAAATAAGAAGTATCATAAGAATACCTTGTAGGTTGTTTCCTCATTCTGGTTGATCTCCTTGGTTCACACTCTTCATGTGTATCTGGATATACTTCTTCATCAAATCTTGGTTCATCTTCATTTCTTCTATATGATCCAACTCTGGATGTGCTTGCTTGCATATGATCTTCATCTCCATCTACCTGCATATGTGATTTACCTCTTTCACTTCTTCTTACCTCTTCTTCAAATATTTCAAGGTTACAATCTTTATATGCATACCAACTCTTCTGTTCATCAAATGTCACATCTCTAGAAACAATAAATTGTTTGGTTAGAGGATTCCATAGCCTATAACCCATCTGCTTTTCATCATACCCAATAAACACATATTTTTCAGCCTTTGGTTCAAGCTTATGTCTGAGTTGTGATGGTACATAAGCATAGACAATTGATCCAAACACCTTACAATGATCAAGTGTTGGTTTCTTACCCCACCATGCTTCATAAGGGGTCATTCCATTTAGAGCTGCACATGGTAACCTATTCACAAGATATGTAGCTGTATTTATAGCCTTAGCCCAAAGATAATTAGGGCAATTCTTTTCTTTTAACATTGCTCTTGCAAACTCAACCAATGTTCTATTCCTCCTTTCTGCCACCCCATTGTGTTGAGGTGTATACCTACAAGTTACTTCTCTCTTGATACCTACATTCCAAAGATAATCATTGAATTCTTGGGAGAAGTATTCTCCCCCTCCATCAGACCTCAATCTCTTGAGCTTTTGACCTGTAACTCTTTCTGCATATGCATGAAAATGTTTGAAAGCTCCAAATACTTCTGATCTTTCCTTTAAAACATAAATAGTTATCCACCTTGTAGCATCATCAATAAAAAGAACATAATACTTAGACCCATTGATTGATCCTTCTTTTGTTGGTCCCCATACATCTGTATGTATGAGCTCTAGCAAACCATCATGCTTGAAACCTTTCTTCTGAAATGATAACCTGTGTGCCTTTCCCATCTGACAAGCTTCACACTTGTAGATCATATGTTGGGTTTTTACATTTGGTAGCCCTATTACAGATTGATTCTCCACCATGGTTTTAATTCCTTTTTCATTGAAGTGTCCTAACCTCTTATGCCAGAGGTCTAACTCTGTAAGTACTTCATCACCATGTGTGATCAGGGCTTGACCAACATTTCCTTGCACTTTGAGAGTAAAAATTCTACCTTCCTTTTTACCACATACAATTTGATTGTATCCATCCTCTGGATCTTCAATAAATACCCCTTCATTTGTAAATCTGACTTGAAAACCTTTCTCCACTATTTGTCCCACACTAATCAAATTCTTTGGTATTGTTGGGACATACAAAACATTTGTTAGCAAATCAGCTCCACTCCTGCACTTCACTTTTCTAACTGAATGCACATTATGTTTTGTATTGTCACCTGTTTGTACTGTATGACTTGAAATACCTTCTTCCAATTCTGATAACAATTCTATATTACCTGACAAATGATTTGAACAACCAGAGTCAATATAAAATACCTTGAGATCCTCCTTCTCTGATGTACTAATTGAATTCATCATCAATGTTGTATGGTTGTCATTTTGTGTATCATTTGAATAGTTGTAATAGGTAGTGTTGTAAGACTGATTCTGATTCCAATTTCTTCCACCACCTCTACCAAAACTTCCTCTTGAATTCTGTCTTCATCTTTGAAAATGATTCTGAAACCTTCCACCTCTTCCTCTGCCATTATTGCTTTGATTTTGATTTGATCCTTGTTGGTTATGCCAACAATCATAGGCTAGATGATTACTCAATCCACAAATCCAGCATGTCTTCTTGTTATTGTTCTGATTTCCTCTACCGCTTCCATTTCCTCGACTTTTACCTCTGCCAATACCTCTTCCTCTTGCATAATTTGCTTGAGTAGTCAACTCTTCTTCATCCTTTGCTTTATCTTTCTCACTTCTCTTCTTATTCTTTGCATACATAGCATAACTATATCCATTTCTCCATCCGACTTCAAGTCTTGCTCAAATGTGAGCATTAGTCCAAGCAATTGATTTAATTCTGGCACATAATGATTTAATGAAAGTTCAGTTGAGAGTACAAAAGGTTTCCACCTCTCATCTCCTCTCAACCCTGCAAGCAATTGTGCTATCAACCTATGATCTTCAATATCTTCATCAATACATCCAAGACTATCTGCTAAGTCCTTCATCTTAGTGACATAATGACTAATACTCTGATTTTGCTTTTTCTCAAATGTGGTGAACTCTGACCATAAGCTAGCCTTCCTAGCTTTAGTAGTGTTTTGGAAGTGATCTTCCAAAGCATTCCATATGTCTTCAGCTGTTTCTAAACCTCTGATGTGTGGTAACAAATGATCTGTGATAGTGTTATATATATAAGCCCTTGCACTTGCATCTCTCTTCTGCCATAGCTTCAAAGCTTCTAGTTCTTCTTTCCTTGGTTGACTCTCATCTTCAAATTTAGGCTTTTCCTCTTCACCTTTCACATATATCATTAGATCCTTACTCATAAGTAAGGCTTCCATTCTCATTACCCAAGCAGGATAATTATTTGTGTCCAATTTGTCAATAGATATGATCTGCCATAGTCTTCTTGTTTCTGCTGCAACCTGTGAGTATAAGGTTAAAGTATGGTACCTTTTGTAGATCTTTACCCTTGAGAATAACTTCGAAGCACTCCTCTGATGTCTTTTATTGTTAAACACCTCAGCTTTCACCTCTTTAATGAAGAACTCTTCAACTCCTCTTGTATCTACTTCTCCTTTCAATCTTGAGGACCTTTCTGCTCTGATGCCACTTGTTGATGTATAAAACACCACAAGAACTTAGCTAAAGTGATATTAGAACATCTCCATAACCATCATTAGCTTAGCAATACTCTGAACTTGAAAAATTTATCACTAAATTTAGTGAAATTCAAAACTTTACTTCTCAGAAATCTGCGCCTTTTCTTCAAGCTTCAAATCTGATCTGTATTAGCTTGATCTTTGTAAATTCTTTTGATCACTTGCTAATAGAAGTTCTTGCTAATGTTAAGTAACACATACCAAGCAAAACTTTCAAGTAATATCATCAAAATCTTCTGATTTCACTTCAATATTTGAACTATGTCTGAAATCTAAAAAATGACTTCATCGATTTGACATACCTTCACTGTTAGACTCATTTCTCTGAGTACACGTCCCGTTTTGTAAGGATCTTTTGACCAATTGTAGTAGAAGATAGTAACTTCAAAATGAGCTATCACTCATGAAAAACTTTACACTATACTGTGAGATCTGACCTTAAGATGATCAGGGAAAAGTGTGCCAGAAAACTCGTAACTGTCAACTAACTTACACACTGATATGAAATCAGTTAGAATTCAACACACAAGAGGAATTAGACCAAATCCTTTTACACAAACATGTGTTAACTATTAGAGAAGATGTGTACAAAATGGCTTGACCTCATTCTGTTCATAGCCATGTAAAACTATCATACACTGAGTAGTTTCTCCTCAACATCTCTCTCAGAAAAAAACGACTTTTCTCTACTCACTCAAGGATTACAAAATTGAGTTCTCTCTATGTGTTTTTCAACTCAAATTAACTTATATACATGTAGTTTACATACTCCTAGACTCAACTTGTAAGTTTTGAAGCTCTATATCAAGAGTAGACTTTAATTTTGCACTAAATTACAAGAGTGAATTTATCCTTTCACTTAGGCTTAGTTTTCTGAATGCTTTGCCTTCAATTCTCTTTGTTTTTCTTCTTCCTTCATATCTCTTCATAAATTCATGTCTAATTAGTGAGTGAAACCCCAACACTTTCTTCAATGCAAAAGTAATCAAAGATCTTCTAGCATGTGATTGAAATTGAGGGAGTAGAAAATATTTTCTCATCTTCTCTTGAAACGTTTCCCATGTTGTAAGACAATCAATGCTATGGTGCAAGACCCTCCACCAACGTTGTGCTTTACTCATAAAATAGCTAGTTGCAAACTTAACCTTTTCAAGCTCTAAATAATATTAATCCAAATAGAAATTTCAAGCTAGCCAAGAAAGAATGATGTTGATATATTTAGGTAGTGATGTGTGTGAACACTCTAGGACCGCCGGGGCACTTTTTTCCCTCTTTAGGAGGTTTTTTTCCCCCGGCTTGTATATATGCCTATTGCCCTAATGGGCTACTTATCTTTGTACATTCTCTAGTAATACATTCAGTCTTGTGTGTTGTGCTCCAAGCTTCTTCTTCTTCCTTGTGTTGTTCGCATGCTTCCGCAGACGTCTATCTCCAACAATTGGTATCAGAGCAGGTCGTCGCTTCTTCTAGGACGCCGTCGACACTCCTCCGTTTGCAGTCTCAGATTCGCACGAAATTTGGTGAGCATACTCAGGGTTTTTTCGAGATCAAAACCGCTTTGCTCTGTTGTGCCAAAATCGCGATCTGAGCTCGTTTCGGCCTCCGAACCCACTATCGCAGCGCTTGTGCAGGCTATTTTGTCCTTTTGTGCCAAAGGTATATACCAGTTTCTGTTCGCCAGTTTAAGAGTCTCGAAGTCTGCTACAGGTCTAGCAGAACTCGTCTGGGCAATTTTGTTCAACTTTTTGAGATACAGTCAATTTTCTGCATCAAGGTATTTTAGTCACTGGCCATGGCTGAAAGCAGTGATGTATTTTGTATGTTGGCTGTTGAGGATAAGTTGGATGGTACCAACTACCCATTATGGGCTTATATGATGCGACATGTACTGGTTGCAAAAGGATTGTGGAACATTGTGTAGGGTGTTGAAAGACGTCCTGTTACACCTGTAATGACAGGTACTGCAAATACAGGTGTTGGAGCTGATGAAGATGGTGTCGAAGATGATATTCCGCAGATTCCTGTTCGTGCTGCTGTTTCTGTTGCACCTACTGCAGAGCAGATTCGTTGGGATGGCAGAGATGCCCAGGCACATGCATTGATAGCCTTGCAGAGATGTTCCGCAAAAGGATTGTGGAACATTGTGCAGGGTGTTGAAAGACGTCCTGTTACACCTGTAACGACAGGTACTGCAAATACAGGTGTTGGAGCTGATGAAGATGGTGTCGAAGATGATATTCCGCAGATTCCTGTTCATGCTACTGTTTCTGTTGCACCTACTGCAGAGCAGATTCGTTGGGATGGCAGAGATGCCCAGGCACATGCATTGATAGCCTTGTCTGTCAAACGTGCCATTATTCCTCACATTCGCTCTTGCAGAACAGCAAAGGATGCTTGGGATACACTTACCACTTTGTACGAGGCTAGGAATGAGGCTCGTGTTGCTTACCTCCGAAAACAGTTGGAGAGTGAGCACATGAATGAAGGTGATTCTATGGACAGTTTTCTTACAAAGATCAAAGACCTGAAGGAACAATTGATTTCTGCTGATGAGGTTATACCAGATAGCTCACTTGTGCAGACCGTTCTGAATGGTCTTCCTGATTCATATCAGAGTTTTGCCTCTACTCTTCGGTTGATGATGAAAGGCAATCCGAATGCCTTGTCATTTGAGGAATTAGTCTCTGTTCTGTTGCAGGAAGATCAGTCCAGGCAGAACAGGTCCATTATGCGTGTTGCAGATCAAGCTTTCCTGGCTAGTCAGAAGGGCAAAGGAAAATGGAGCTCTTCTACTAGTAAGCAGAAATCTGCAAATGCTGCACAATTGAAGAACCAGGATAAAGATGAAAAGAAATCAGAAAAGCAGAAATTGTTCTGCAAGTACTGTAAAGGAAATGATCATATTATAAAGAACTGTCCAAAATTGGATGCTAAAGAGGCAAAGAAGAAAGAGGCTGGAATGGTTGTTGCAGAGGCCTCTACACCAAAAACAGAGTCTGCAAATCTTGTGCAGGAAGAAGAATGGGCGTTTACTACTGTCTGCAGTTTTGACCCATCTTCACATGATCAGTGCATGTCTGCAGTAGACTCAGATGTTTGGTACTTTGACAATGGGCGACCAAACATATTACCTCGCAGCGTAGTTTCTTCTCTTCACTCGAGCCTGCCCCTACAGGGAATACTGTCACATGTGCCAATAACTCCTCTTATCCTGTTATGGGAGTTGGTAAGATCATTCTGACTACTGCTGATGGTAGTTCTTTCACTTTGTCAGATGCTTTATTTGTGCCAGGGATCAAAAAGAACCTGTTATCAGTTTCTGCATTAGCCAAGATTGGCTTGGTTGTGAAATTCGTTGATGACAGGTGCACAGTTCATGATCTCTCAAATGGCGATGTGATTATTGCTTCTGGCATTTTATGTCGTGGGCTGTATAAGCTCATAGACTATGAAAGATCTGTGAATGATTCGGCATGTGCAGTTCATGATTCTCAGGCTATGTCAGATGCAAAGCTTTGGCATGCACGCTTTGGTCATCTGAATTTTGCTAGTTTGTTACGCCTGCAGAAATCTGAAATGGTGTCCTCTTTGCCCAAACTTGAGGCACCTTGAAAACATGTTTGTGAAGGCTGTATTTTGGGCAAAATGCAGCGTTCTTCCTTTCCAAAAGATGGTTCAGTTCGGGCTACGCAGAAATTGCAGCTTGTACATAGTGATGTCTGTGGTCCTATGCAGACACCCTCTTTTGGAAATTACCTTTACTTCGTGACTTTCATTGATGATTTTTCCAGGCATGCATGGGTATATCCACTCAAAGCAAAGTCCGAAGTGTTCATGTGCTTCAAACAGTTTTTGGTTTTAGCTGAAAATCTGTCAGCATGTAAAATGGGCACCCTCCGTTCTGATCGAGGGGGGGAATATATGTCTTCAAATTTTAATGCATTTCTGGCTGAACGTGGGATAAAACACCAGTGTACAGTGCCGTATACACCTCAACAGAATGGAGTTGCTGAACGAAAGAACATGTCACTCATGGAGATGGCGAGGTGCATGGTCAAAAGTCAGGCTTTACCACATAGTTTCTGGCTTGAGGCTGTCATGTGTGCATCATATGTACTGAACAGGTGTCCCACTAAAGCGTTGCAGTCTATCACTCCATATGAGGCTTGGCATGACCGCAAGCCATCTGTTGCTCATCTGCGTGTTTTTGGTTGTTTGGCATATGCATTAGTGCCTGAACAACATCGCAGAAAATTGGATGATAAGGCAGTAAAATGTATTTTTGTTGGGTATAGTTCTGAAAGTAAAGGCTATCGTCTGTATCATCCACAGACTAAACGCATTCTGGTTAGCCGTGATGTTGTCTTTGTGGAAGATGCTATTCAGCCATTGCTTTCATGTACTAAGGAGACATCTGTTAGCTCCAAAGACATGTATGATACTTTGATGCCTCTTTTTATAGGTGGACAGGCTAGTGTTGGTCCTAATGAGGCAACTTCTCAGCCTTTGCAGGTTTCATATGATGATGCAGATCATTCCATTTCTGATGCAGATTTACATGATGCACTTGTTGATGAGAGAGCTGATATTGAGCAAGCAAAAACTATGCCAAAATGGCTGGTGCAGACTTTGCGTGACAGCAAATTAGATGCACCTTTGTCATATCGTACTCGTTCAGGCTCTCATAGTGCCTCCTTTGCATCAGATTGCTATGCTATGGCTGCATCTAGTCTCTGTGATGAGAATGAGCCTGTTTCTTTTGATGAAGCACAAAATTCAGAAAATTGGATGGCTGCTATGCAATCTGAATATGATGCTATAATGAAGAATGGTACATGGTCTTTATGTGACTTGCCTCCTGGCAAGAAGGCCATTGGCACTAAGTGGGTATACAAGCTGAAGCGTAAACCTGATGGTACAGTTGACAGGTATAAGGCTAGGCTTGTTGCAAAGGGTTATGCACAGGAAAGAGGCATTGATTTTGATGAGACCTTTGCACCTACATGCCGTATGACTACTGTTCGCAGCATTTGTGCACTTGCAGCCCATCATGGTTGGAATGTACATCAGTTGGACATTAAAACAGCATTTCTGAATGGTGACTTGCATGAAGAAGTGTATGTTTTTCAGCCCCGTGGCTTTGTGCAGAAAGGGCATGATAACCAGGTTTGCAGGTTAAAGAAGGCATTATATGGTTTAAAGCAAGCACCACGTGCTTGGTATGAGAAGATACATGCCTATCTGATTGCACATGGTTTTGAGAATAGTCAAACTGAAAGCACCTTATATGTTAAGCGTGCTAATGATGTGCTTCTGATCATTGTTGTCTATGTTGATGACATGCTACTCACTGGTCCTATTGAGACACATATTGCTGATTTTAAGGCTGATTTGCATGCCTCATTTGAGATGTCTGATTTGGGGCATTTGCATCACTATTTGGGCATTCAGTTTATGCACGTTGATGGTGGAATGGCTTTGTGTCAAACAAAATATATTGACACATTATTGCAGCGTTTTGGCCTTGAAGACTGTAAGCCTATTGCCACTCCTATGGAGACAGGTTTACGATTGAGTCTTCATGATGCTGGAGATGCATTTGATGCTGTTCTCTATCAGCAGGCTGTTGGATGCTTGATTTACTTATGCATTACTCGGCCAGATATTCAGTTTGCTGTCTCACAGATGAGCAGGTTTATGCATTGCCCAGGAGTCATGCATTGGAAAGTGGTTAAGCGCATCTTTCGCTACTTGAGTGGTACTCGGCTACTTGGGTTGTTTTATCCCAAGGGGGGATCACTACCGCCAGATTTGCATGCTTTTTCTGACTCAGATTGGGCTGGTTGCTATGACACTCGTGTGTCCACCAGTGGTTTTTGCTTCATGCTTGGTAGCTCATGTATATCTTGGTTGAGCAAGAAGCAGCCTACTGTGGCCACTTCCAGTTGTGAGGCTGAGTATAGGGCAGCTTTCACAACGACTGCTGAGTGTGTGTGGCTCACACGCCTTATGGCTGATTTGGGTGTTGGCCAGTCTTCTGCCGCCACCATCTTCACTAACAGTCAGAGCGCATTGGCAGTTGCGAGGAACCCTGTGTTCCATGCTCGCACTAAGCACATTGAGGTGCATTATCACTATGTCAGGGAGAGGTTCTCTGCTGGGGAGATCAGCTTGGCATATGTGCCCACGCAGGAGAACATTGCAGACCTTTTCACGAAGGCTCTGCCTAGGGAGAAGTTTGAAGCTTTCCGCAAAGCTTTGGGCTTACTTCCTTTTGTGGAGTGATTTCCACATAGCTTGGCACTTCCTTATACATGAGTGCCAGCTCCTTGTTCACCGCATCACTCCCAGGGGGGATTTGTTGATATATTTAGGTAGTGATGTGTGTGAACACTCTAGGACCGCCGGGGCACTTTTTTCCCTCTTTAGGAGGTTTTTTTCCCCCGGCTTGTATATACGCCTATTGCCCTAATGGGCTACTTATCTTTGTACATTCTCTAGTAATACATTCAGTCTTGTGTGTTGTGCTCCAAGCTTCTTCTTCTTCCTTGTGTTGTTCGCGTGCTTCCGCAGACGTCTATCTCCAACAAATGAATTATCCATCCTTATGCCCACAAAATTTAAAAAAATGGAAGTTTTGGGCACTATTCTTGGGTTTGGTCATTCTTTTGTGATTTGACGAATTATTTTGCCACCCAAATAAGCATTTCATCATGTGCTTGTACTTGCTAAGTTTGCAAATCATGTTCTTTGAGTTCTTGCTAAGTGCTTTGGAGTTTGTGCCACAATAGATCAAGTTATTTTTTTCATGTAATGATATAATTTTTAATGTAAAGATGATATATAAATATACCTATTGTGTATTTCAATGATTTTTATCAGTTAATGATTTAACTATTGTAATTTAGCTGTTTTTATCATAGTTTTATATTTAACGATGAGATACCAAATGTAGGTGTTGAAGTCATTTAATTTTATTCATCACTTAACGATTTTATTCATCCCTTGATTATTTTCTATAGAGATATTGATTCCTCATACTTTTACAAATGTATGGGTTCTCCCAAAATACACAAATGAATGCAATTCAGATCCATGAAGAATGCTCACTGCTTTGGCCAATACTTCTACCAGTGGTGCTTCAACAACGCTTCAATTAATACTTGTACCAACTGGCGCTTCAACAATGCTTCAATTAATACTTATACCTATGATGCTTCAACAATGCTTATACAATTTAGATGCACATACACTAATGTGGAAGGACTATAGAAAATGCTTCTACAATGCTTCAACTAATACTTGTACCTTTGGTGCTTCAACAACACTTCAACTAGTACTTGTATTTATGACACTTAAAGAATGCTTATGCAATTTAGATGCACATACACTATGGTGGTAGGATTATAAAAGGTGGAGTGGCAAGTGAAATTGGGTGACCCAAATAGATTAAATCAGTGGGATGACGTTCCGTTTGGATCACCCAAAAATTTATTGTATATTATACATGTTGTCACATTGGTAAAAAGGTATAGTTTTGATTGTACTTAAGAGGAAGTTCGACTAAAGCCTAATCTTTCTTATAGCTTCAATTTGATTGAAAGAACGATTATACACGTGAAAGATACAAATATGCTTGAAAGCAATGCATTTGCTTAGGATCCATAACTCTCGTGCCAAAAAAGAAAGTTGAACCCTCTCTTCCACTTTAAGAAACGAAAGGTCCAACCAAACAACTTAACGCCCACAAACATTTAAGGCCAACTGATTCCATCAATAGAAAAAAAATGGGTGGAATGAAAAAAGAGACGAGATCCAGCGAGTACTATATCCATTCACTTGTAGAGTTGTAGTATGTCCATTCACTTGTAGAGTTATAATTTCAAAGTTAAAGCTCTCGGGAGTATGCTTCGGCTGAACCTCCATTAAAAAAAAAAAAATGCAATGAAGAAAGAGACATTATCGATCAAATGCCATTAGAGAGGACAGTTTATGAATGACATACACAGAGAGACAACATAATCGACCAATGTGAGAGAGAGAGAGCGGGATGGCGAACTTGGCCATGCGGTCGCTGGCGACAGCTGCAGGATCTCCTCTCAATTCTCCCCGCTACCTTCTCCAGCATCAGCAACAACAGCATGAGTCAAATCCTGCGTCGCCATCACCAGTGGTAGATCAATCTTCTCTCCATTTCGCACCTGGCATGCTGGACCAGATCCGTGCTCTTACAGATGCAGGAACCATGACCCGCCTGCTGCATGAAACAGTTGCATTCCAACGTGCCATTGAATCAGACCTCGAAACTCTTTTCTCGCAGCGCCATGATCTTGAAAGAAAGCTTGCTGCCCTTGTTGTCAGATCTACCGAAGTGCTGGAAGTCGTGAAAGCTGATTCAGATCAGATGTTTTCAAGCATTGCCTCTACATGTGAGCTCGCCGATCATGTCAGCGGGAAAGTCCGGGAGCTTGATCGTGCACAATCTCGCGTACAAAGCACTCTCGCTCGAATTGATGCTATTGTAGAGCGAGCAAACTGCATTGACGGTGCCAAGCAGGCTCTTGATTCCCTCGATTACGAGTCTGCTGCTAAGTTCATTGAAACATTCCTGCAGCTTGATGCAGAGTATAGCGACTCCACCCCAACAGATGATGGAAGACAGCAGACGAGTTCTGAACAGAGACTCCAGTTGCTAGAGTACAAAGAGAAACTCGAGAATTTGATAAGGAATAACCTTGCTTCTGCTGTTGAAGAAGGTGATCATCAGAATGTGGTCCGCTTCGTGAAGCTTTTCACTCCCTTAGCTTTAGAGGAGGAGGGCCTCCAAAAATTTGTTGCTTATCTAAGAAAAGTTGTTGTTTCTCGGGCTAAAGAGAATTTTGAGGCTCTTTTAGAGGCTGAAGAGCAACCAAATTTAACAGGAAAATCACACCCTTCACCAGATTTCGTAGGAGCCCTCCGATCTTTATTTGCAGATATTGCAAGTGCAGTGCAAGTAAATGAAGAGATTCTTCGTTTTCTTTGCAACGAGGATGCCATTGTGCATGCAGTCAGAGAGCTACAGGAGGAATGTGATTCCCGAGGCACATTGATTCTGAAGAGGTATATGGATTTTCGCAAGCTTGGAAGATTATCGAAGGAGTGTGGCTCTCAATCAAACAAGAACATTATCACAGTTGGAGCTACTGATAGCCCTGATCCTCGGGAAATTGGTATCTATCTTGAAGAGATTGTATATCTTAGCCAAACTAGTGAAGATTATAGCCTGTTCATGATAACAAAAGTAAGAGAAGCAGAATCAGCAGGGGCACAAATGAGCCCACGTGTTACAAATTTTATCCGAACTGGAGCATTCAACAGGACAGTTCAAGAGTTGACAATGCATTATATTGTTTTAGAAGATTATTTTATGGCAGAAAATGTGAGGAAAGCTGTAAAAATTGATGAATTTGTGGCTGATGCATTGACAACTTCCATGGTGGATGATGTCTTTTATGTTCTACAGCAGTGTACAAGAAGAGCAATATCTACTCTGAATTTACAGTCTGTCCTTGCAACAGTCAACAGTGCAGTTAATTTATTGAATAATGAATACAACGAGGCCTTGCGTATGAAATTACGAGAACCAAATTTGGCAGCAAAACTTTTTTCTTCTGGCACAGGTGTAGCTAAGGTTGGCACAGAGGTTGCTACTGCATTGAATAATGTAGATATCAGTGCAGAGTATGTCATTAAATTGCGCCATGACCTAGAGGAACATTGCACAGAGGTACTTCACAGGCTGTTTCTTCAGTTCATCTACATATCTTTTCTTTGAGTGTGTGCATTTGTGTAGGCTTTATGGAATTGATTGGCATATAACTTAGTTTAGTAGTACATCAAATAGAAGATGATGGATTACAAATGACCAGAATCAGGATTGAGTTTTTGATGTTTAGGGGTTCTGGCTATTTTGTACAGGATAAATGGAGGAAACATAAAAGAGGTATTGTGTGAGACAGGGATGAAGCATTTGATTCGGGATATCAAGGATTATGAGGAAAAAGGGGATTACCTCTAAAAGAACAGCTTCCTCATGGATACCAAGTCATCATAGATAGTTCTAAATAAATTTGAATGTATTTGTATGTTGTATTTCCACCTCATCTGGGGTGGCTCCTTTTTCCAATATTATAAGGAATGTTCAGCTAGTTTTTACTACTACAGACACCTCAACTTTATGTTCCAAACATCTAGGGATTCTCATGTTTGTATCATCATGCTAAGGAATCAATCAGTGTGATCAAAGTATCACTGACATTACCTTTAGAGACTTTTATGTCCTGCACATGAAATGTATAGGCATAATGTTAGATCCCCTCCAAGATCTTCCCACAAGACAAGGCAAAGTACAAGCCATACTTACAAACATAGAAGGGTGGACATCAAACTCACTTCCCAGCTGTAGGACCCTAACAGGTTTACCCTTGAGCTCCGGAGCCTATAGCTATACTAGGCAACCACCATTTGAAGGTATGTGTCCCCTACCACCATGCCCACACCATACATGTGTATGAGTGGCTCTGCCTAAAGGCCAAGAATCCAGACATGGTGCCCATGTGAATGTGAATGACAAATGAGAGTCAAGTTTCCTAATTATTAGACTTTGATCGTGAAGTAAAAAGGCGCATATTGAGAGAAATCAAATGGTAACATTTAGTGCATAAAAGGATAAAGATTTTAAAGATTGAAGTCTTGCTTGGCTAATGGTGATTATAGAGGACTTCTAACATCACATTAGCTTAGTTGATGTGATGTTCATACATCAATAAGTGGTTTCAGAGCAAAAAGGTCCTAGAAAGAACAAAAGGAGCTATAGACATACAAAGACTTGGAAGTTCTCAGAAGGTGGAGGTTGAAGTATTTAACATCAAAGAGTATCAAAGCACTACGAAATCATTCTGGAGTATAAAGATCTATAGAAGGTAATATTCTTCAAACTTTGAAACACAGGTGCAACAGAAGAAAGGAGATCATGGAAGATCACATATCAACTGAGAAATTGGATAGAGATAGGGTAATGAGGATGGAAGCCTTATTTATGAGTAAGGATCTCATGATTCACATAACAAGTGAAGAAGAAAAGCCTAACTTTGAGGATGCCAGTCATCCTAAAAGAGAAGAGCTAGATGCATTGAAGTTATGGCAAAAGAAAGATGCAAGTACAAGGGCATATCAACAGAAGAGATATGGAATGCATTGGAAGATCACTTCCAAAATACTACCAAAGCTAGGAAAGCTAGCTTATGGTTAGAGTTTACAATATTAAAAAAGAAGAAGAGTCAAAACATGAGTGATTATGTCGCTAAAATGATGTTAAGGTCATAGATTGATTGCATAATTACTTATAGTTTTGAGAGGAGATAAACGGTGAAAATTTTTGTCTTATGAATTGAGCTTTCATTAAATCATTTTGAGACATTAAGATCATAGATTGATTGCACAATTGCTTATAGTTTTGAGAGGAGATAAAAGGTGAAAATTATTTGTCTTATGAATTGAGCTTTCATTAAATCATTTTGTACAAGATCTAAATCAATTGCTTGGATCGATGTTCACATTTGAGCAAGACTTGAAGTTAGATGGAGGTAAAGGACAAAGTTTTGCAATGTATGTAAAGAATAAGAAGAAAGGAGATAAAGGCAAATCAAAGTAAGATGAAGAATCAACCTTTCAGGCCAATTATGTCAAAAGAAGAGGCAATGATAGAGCTAAAGGTAGAGGAAATGGAAGAGTAGAGAAAATCAGAATACTAATAAGAAGACATGTTGGATATGTGGCTTGAGCAATCATTTGGCATATGATTGTTGGCGCAATCAACAAAGTTCAAATCAAAATCATAATACCAATACTAGAGGAAGAGTTGGAAGGTATCAAAATAATCTTCCACGAGGAAGATGAAATCAAAGAGGAGGCTATGGTAGAAGTGGAGGAAGAAATTGGAGACAGAATCAATCCTACAACACCACATATTACAACTATGTCAATGATACACAATGAGAATCATACACCATTGATGATGAACTTGATGAACAGTGAACACATTAGAGAATGAAGACCTCAAGGTATTTTACATTGACTGAGGTTGTACTAATCATTTATCGGGAAATATAGAACTAATGTCAGAATTAGAAGAAGGTATCCCTAGCCATAGAGTTCAAACAGGTGATAATACAAGGCATAATGTGCATTCAATGGAAAAGTGAAATGCAAGAGGGGAGAAGACCTACTCATAAATGTCTTGTATGCATAGTACAAGAAGAGGTTTAAAAACGAGATTTAAATCGTAGAGGTTTATAAAATCCAAAATAAAAATCGAGGTTTCTATTCACTGTGAGAGATTTTTATATTTTGAAAACAGTGGAACAATGGACATAATCAACTACCAATTGCTTTTCGACACTCATCGCTATGAATGAGAGAGCTAAAGCATCTCTAGCATCCCATCTTGCTTGTTCTTCAATAGGAGGAACTTTGGGTAAGGATCTACTTGTGACTCTGGATGTAGAAGTGGTTACCTCTTCTTCAGTTAGTTCTTGATGAGCTGTGATTGCAACACCAGTTCCTCTTGAAGTTGTTGTATCCTCTTCTTCGCCTTCTCGTCTTTGTCTTGATAAGGTTCCATTGAGGATACTCCATAAATCCTTTGTCACTAACAAATTCATCATCATGAAACTCCACATAGGATAATTTGACGATCCATCTAACTTGTCCTCAATCTCAATTAAGTGTGTATGTCAATTATGCTCTGATACCAAGTGTTGGAATTTGGAGCCCCAGGATCTTCCAATACTAACAACCTTTGAGCATACACACTTAATTACACAAGATGATAAGTGAGAGATAGAAAGAAACTTGAGACAAGAATATGTAATATAAGCAAGTTGCTTACTCACTAATGTAGATGGCCGAATTACAAAATGGGAGTACTACTCAACCATATGATGGTGCACTCACTAGATGGAAGAATAGACAAGAAGATGATGATGTACAAAATTAAGATTATGCTGTTATAATCTGAGTATGTGTGAAGCGAATGAGCAACGGAGTGAACCTAACCTCTCAAGATAGTGCAACAAATCTGAAAATCAGCAAACCATAATTTTGAAATTAGGGTTCAGAAACCCTAAAACAGAATATAGGATTAACTTACAAAAGATAGCTGCTCGAAACTTGTAGAAGACTCCTTGCTCCAAGAGAATATCTCTTCTTCACCTCTCCTTATCCTCCAAAGCTTCAGAACTCCAAAATGGACACTATGGAAGCATCAACTCAAGAAGTGACTCCTCCTTGATTGTCCAAAAGTGTTGCCAAGACCTCTATTATATAGCTTTGGTCCCCATCTCAATAAAACTGCAATCGCAAAAAAATAAAGCTGATATGGTTGATTTTTTAAAAGTGAATCGCTAATTTTTGCTTTTCGTTGAATTTAAATATCCATCGCTTTTTTTTTTAAGTTTGCTTTATTTTTGATCGCTACTATTGGTTGCTTTTGCCATCTACTAAAACTACAACTTAGCTTTTTGTGTTTTGTACATCAAGAACCTCAGAAATATGCATACCATCATTTTAGGGCAGAAACTAGGGTTTGAGTTTTCTCCTAAATCTGACCTCTGATGCATAGTGGAAAGCAACGTTTTAGCAACGGCAACGTCAACGCGTTAGCAACGAGGGCAACGTTTGGAGCTAGGAGTTGCGATAAAGTTATTTATTTTTCAAAACTTACATATATATATTTTTAGGTATTTTGGATCTTATGATGTATAATAAGGTGGGATGTGACTATATATACCATAAAATAGAATATATATATATATATATATATATATATATATATATATATATATATATATATATATATATATATATATATATATATATATATATATATAGATAGATAGATAGATAGATAGATAGATAGATAGATAGATAGATAGATAGATAGATAGATAGATAGATAGATAGATAGATAGATAGATAGATAGATAGATAGATAGATAGATAGATAGATAGATAGATAGATGGATAGATAGAAATTATGAAAATCTAAACTCGTCACAAGTCATGACTCATTACATATCTTTCTTGACATGATACATCATAAGATTTAACATCAATGATTAGCATTAAACATCATGATCCATAACACACATAACATTTAAGAATGTAACATATGAGTCATGGCATAAATCATAAGTGATAAATGATACATATGAAGTCACAAGTGAAAAGTGTGATCATAATAGTAAATGCATATCATGAAATATCAAATGTCAAAGGGCAACTTTTCTTTGTCTGCAACGCAACGCAACGCCGTTGCATTGCATACGTTGCAGAAGTTATGCAACGCATTGCATTGCAACTATGCTCTGATGACAGAATGAAGCATATCATTAGATAGCTCTCATGAAACTCAATCTATCTAGTCTTAAAAAGTTTTACCCAAAATGTACCAAAAAAAAAGGCTAAGTCTAAGTTGGATTGCTGGAGATGGACCATATGTACATTGATTTCCAACACACAAGCAATGAACAAAAAATTGTAATGATTCCAAAAATTATAAGAGTAGCAATGTATAAATATACAATGAAACATAGATTGCAAACCTCTCACCACTCATACTAGTCAAAGAGAGCCTTTTTTGGGGATGTGAAGAAGAGATTATGGAGGAAAAGGATCTCGCTGAGGTATAGCTGCTGCTCAAGCTTTTTCAAGTATGGATGAACGCACAAACATGTATGGCTAAACACGTATCCTAGAAGAAAAAGTTTGGTGATGGAATCTTCTTTCAATAAGCAGTCTCCCTTCAAGAATTGATAGATGAAAACTATCACGTCTCCACCCTTCTAGGACATTTGGATGGGTGTAGCTGATGTTTGGCTAAGAGGTGTCCAACTAGTGTGTATTGGGCAGTCAGATCAGCATGAAGTAGGTGATTTTACTGGAGTCCTATAAATAAGACTTGGAGCCTTTTATTTGTCATTGTTGGCCTTTGTGAAGGCTGGACTCTTGGCCTCACATGACAGAGCCTCATCATGTGTTTTGGTGGGAGACTTGTGGTATGGGGGACAAGCTTCATGGAGATGGCTGCCCATCAAATGCTTCATACTCTAGGCTCGAGGTGGCCCTTATTGGCTCTATGGTTGGGAGGTGAGGCAGATGTCCTTTCCTTTCATGTTTGTGATTATGGCTTGTGTCTTGACTTGTCCAGTAGAGAGGATCCTAGAGGATCTAACATGGTATTAAAGAAACTCTACTCTCGTGTGGAGAAGGCAGATGATGCACACAAAACCATCAGAGCTCATGGAGCCAAGATGGTGCAGCTTGGTATGCTTCTCATCTTTTTACATGGGTTGGTATGAGATGTTTCCAGCAGGAGAAGGACCGAGCGAAGCAGCAACTGGAAAGCACAAATGTTCCACCTTGATCGTGATTCCCATGGAGTTAGGAGGTTGGACGACTGGCTCCCTTCATCTTTGTCCTTGAACCCTATTGCTGGGACCTTCCATCAGGGTGAGCAGGGCATGAAAGGGCTGTGGGTGCAGCCACTTCAAAGGAGTGGATTAGGGAGAAACATGTGATTAGGGGCTGTTTCAGCCTGAACGCCTCTTATTAAACAGGTGCGAATGAGATTTGTGAGGTACAACCAAAGAAAAATGGGGTGAGTGTTGGAAGAGAGGTAGGTCCAATCGACACAGGTCACAAAATCTTCCCAACACTAGAATACCTTGCACGCATACACACTTTGAACCAAATAAAATAGATGTGAGACAATAGAAGATAGAGTCGAGACAAGAATTGATGCTAGTAGCAAAATAGCTACTCTAAAGATAAAATGACTTGATGAAATACCTTTATATAGTGTGTGTATACTGAAATTGCATAAAATGCTGAAAATAGAATGAATCTAGGTACAAAATTTGAGAGAACCATGCCTAAAGAATAATGAGTGAGTGCTGTATTGTGAGATAGAATTGGCGAATTATGGAGAAATCAGCCCCTGTGCTGTGGAAATCTGCCTAGCAGCTACAAGGACTTCTCCTCTTGAGGTAGCAGACTGAAAAACCTGGTACAACAGCAAGACTTGAAGTAGAACAAAAAATATGCAGCAACTCACTAATAACTAGCACGCACACGAACTATGTGCGTAAAGAAGAAGATGACAGCAGCAAAACACCTCCAAAATCAGCAAAGAAACCTCCAACAGCAGCACCACTAACTAGAGCACACTTGGCTAAGTGTAGATGATTTCTTATGTGCTGCCAAGTGCCCTAAATGTAGATTTTAGCCCTCAACAAGCTTTCAGCAAAAAAGTGGCTGACAAAAACAGGAAAAGCTATATGTGGCCTTATTGATGGTGTGAGTTTTAACAATCTCAGCTTGTAGGGCTTAAAAATATGCCATTTAATATCCACCCTTGATCTCATGTGCTTTTGTGAGAAGAAATCTCAGCCATAGGATCATAATTAAAATTTTAAGTAAAAAGCACAACGAAAAGCAGATATTAAGGTTTCATTTTTGAGGGTTTTATTGTGGTCAGATGGTAGAGTGTTATATATCAATAGATATCTCTTCTGAAGCTCTACAAGAATATGCAAAAAAAAAAAAAAAGATAATCTTTGATCAAGTTTGACCATTTCTATTTCTAAAAATGGTGACTTATAAATTTAGGCTTTGCTGGAAATTAGGGTCTAGAGCCATTTTGACATTGTTTTCCAACAATCTCCTCTTCAATGTCATATTAGGGTAAGACTAGTAATTTGCATAACCCTAATGTCTTTCTCTTGATAATGCCTTTGTAAAAATATTTGCCACGTTCTCACTTGTATGGACATAGATAAGCTCAATGCGCTTTTTACCTACCTGTTCACATATATAGTGATAATGAACGTCAATTTGTTTTGTGCTTGTGTGATGTACTGGGTTCTTTGCTGTATCAATAGCACTTTGATTATTTGAAAAATATCTCCATAGGTAAGTGAACATAAAACATCAAGATAACATCTTTTGTGACCATATAGCCTCAAGTGTTGTTGCAAAGGCAGTCCTATACTCTGCTTCACTTGAAGATGTAGCTACTACAAGTTGTTTCTTAGAATGCCAAGAAATTAAGCATTCTCCAACAAAGAAACGATAGTTTTGACCCTTAGGATTAGTTTCAATCTATTCACACTGTCCAAATGGTGAAATAGTTAACTTTCATAAAATGACCCAAAAACATCAAACATCACTCAAATCATAATTGTGCATTTAGCTGTTTCTCTGTGTGCGCCAATAATTCAATTTCAGCATCAAAGTTTTTTTCCTCTCTGCTTTCTTTCTCCTTTGGAACCTAGTGCATGTCCTTAGACACAATGCATAGCAACACACAACTCTCCTAGAGCCCTTGCTTTGAAGTTTCCACTTGTGCATTGTTGAGGCATGTCGATATGTATATTTTATCTTTTTTCCATGCCAATGTTTTGGCATTGGCTATTATTGGGATCTTGTTGTGACTTGTGCTGGAATGCGCTGAACATGTCCTGCAGGGGAATTCAAGTTGTTGGAAGTTAATCAACAAGGCGATTTAGTTTTTGGACCCTGAGGCTGTCGTCATGGCTTAGACACGTCCATGTTTTGATAGGCCTAAAAACCTATGCTTAGTGTAGATGTTTTTCTCTACTTTTGGGTTCATGTGCTAGCATTATGTTTGTGGCATTTAAGCTGGAATGGTGCAGAAGAGAGTTTCTATGGATGGTTTTACTGTTTCCTGCAGCAACCACTAAACTTCCTCCTATGATAGGCTATTGAACTTCTCTCACCATCTTAACAAATCAATGTTCTTCTTTGTACGAACCTGTGAGAAGCTTGACTTTTCCTTTCTCAATCTGTTACCATCCAATTACACCTGCTTTTCTCTGAGATAAAAATGCACCTTTTTTCTAATGTTGCACTCCCCATTTCATTTGATATTTCTCCATTGCCTAGTACTGGAATCAGATGGAGATTCCCCTTGAAATGGCATGCCAGTCTGTCTATTTCAATGTCAGGAAGCACAATAACTATTGTCAAATTGATACTGTGGTTGGCAGCAGGCAGTGAAATTAGAATTTTGTATGGCTGTTAGTCATGTCATCTATGGATTACCTAAAAATAAAAAAGCTTCAAGCTTCAACCATATAGCGTTTTTGTTTGATTTATTTGCTCTTTGATAAATTTGCTAAAGCTTCCTTTTTATTTGGCAGACTTTCGCAGCACCTGCAGATAGGGATAAAGCAAAATCATGTTTGACAGATCTTGGTGAGACCAGTAATGCTTTTAGACAGCTGCTCACTGTAGGCTTAGAGCAGCTTGCAAATAGTGTGACTCCAAGATTGCGGCCTATCTTGGATTCTGTTGGGACAATCAGCTATGAGCTGACAGAGGCTCAATATGCAGAGAATGAAGTTAATAATCCTTGGGTGCAAAAATTGCTGTTTGCTGTTGACACAAACATAACATGGTTGCAGCCCATGATGACAACAAACACTTATGATTCTTTGGTGCACCTCATTATTGATTTCATTGTGAAGAGGCTGGAAGTTATTATTACACAAAAGCGCTTCAATCAACTGGGTGGCTTACAACTTGACAGAGATGCAAGGACTTTGGTATCACATTTTTCTAGTATGTCACAGAGGACAGTGAGAGACAAGTTTGCTCGCTTATCTCAGATGGCAACAATTCTCAACTTGGAGAAGGTGTCTGAGATACTGGACTATTGGGGGGAGAACTCTGGGCCAATGACTTGGAGGCTCACACCAGCAGAAGCCCGCAGAATACTGAGTTTAAGAATAGATTTCAAGCCGGAAGCTATCCAAGCATTAAGATTGTAGACTGCGGATATGAATGAAAATATTGTTTGACAAGTCATTTGTTATTGCGAAGGTTCCATGCTTGTTGCACTGCGGAAAGGGAATCGGTTTTGATTGAAAATGTTGTGTTATGTAAGGTATAAGTGTAATCAGGTCCCTATTTCTCTGAAGTTTCTGGGTTATAGATAGCATCTATAGAAAAATCTGTATCACAAAAGGAGCGTTATTCAGTGTAGCAAACTGATTCATATTGAAGTCCATGCTTTACGTAAATTTTTGTTCAAGGAACTACATATAAAAACGAGGGTTTGTGAATCGGCTGATATTGCATCATGACTCTATAACAATATCATGCCTTAGTGGAAATGAGAGTTTTCTAAAAGAAAGGCAATGCTGTGAGCAAACAGCAACATTTGAAGCAATGCAATTCAAAGGTTCACCCTCTGGATGCTTTATTTACATTTTAGGGTCTGTAGTAGTTAAGAGCCTCAGTACTGAAGGTTAGAGCCTCAATACTGAATGTTAGAGCCTCAATACTGAAGGTTTTCACACATGCAATTTAATTTAGTCTCAAGCTGAGATTAAAAAACCAGAAAATTACAGTTCTTCTATGTTTGCATTGTTCCGGAACTTGTACTCTCAATCTTGCCTTCTAAATTTAGAAAGAGGAACTTTGTTGTTGGAACTATTATAAGTTTTATGCTATCGTCTGTGTGTGGTATCTATGTGTTGCCGAATTCATTCTGCAGGAACTAAACGTGTGTGTGCACTTGTGCATGTATTTTAATGGAGCTTGTCACTCTTCTCAATGTGCACAGTTAAGAGCAGTCATAAAGTTGTTTGTTTTTTTATTTTTGATTATCTGCATCAGTTTTGGATCAATGATCTTTATAAGTTCATAGCTTCTATCCTTTCAGGTAATCTATTTTTTATTTTTTGGTGTTTAAGTGCCTTTTATATTTGGGGTGAACTTGTTGATGTTCACTTTCAGAAAAAGAAGCACACATATCGGTAATATAACTTTATCCATAAAATGACTTTATTGTAGGAAATGCTAAGGGGACATTTTCATGAGTCCTTGCTGGTTCAAATCGTGACAGACCCAATGGGTTCCAACTTTTAGAATGAGTGAAACAATCAAACAACACTTTCAACGATTCATTAGTTTTGTTAATACTTAATTCATGCATTGATAGCTAATTAATCGTCACAATAGGTAATCAATATTTCAAGTGACTCATGAGAAGTTCCGATGGGTCTTTGAAATAACATCCGAGGAAATAAATAAGCATGTAGGCAAGGATTTCAAGATGCTCTTAGGAATTTCAAGAGTTGCAAAGTGACTTAGCTTGTAGTTCATGAGTACAGCAAGCAAATTAAACTAATTAAAACAATAAATGGACGCAAAAGGTTTCAAACAATTCCCTTTGCTTTTTTGTGGCAACTTGATATATTAGGATAATGAATGGGGGTATCAAAGCAAGTTAAAGATCTCGGTGACAATCAGCTCTACCCATTTATGCTACTGAATTTAGACTATATCAAAGAATCCCAAGTGATCTTGGTGGTGTCAGCTCTACCCATTTATGCTACAGAGTTTGGACTATACAAAAGAATACCAATGGGCAATACACTCGCGTAATAAATGATTCTTGCAAATGGTTGTAAATTGTAGTAAATTGTAAATGATTCTTGCAAATGGTTGTAAATTGTAGTACCTTTTATCTTTGGAGGTTTGGTCGTCGGACTTTTATTCAATTAGGCTTAAAATTTGAAAGAACAATGTACACAAGATGATCCTCTTTAGCCCCCCACATCCAAGGGCTAGTGTTAGGTTGAACTATTGAATTTTGAACCTTCAGTCCAAAGGTTCAATGTGTTTACCATTGTAGGTATTGAATTTTGAACCTTCAGTACAAAGGTCGAATGTGTTTACCACTACAACATGCATCCATGAGAAACTTGTAATAGTTCATTTAAAAGGAAGTTTGATAATTAAGATCTACTCTCCCGGTAAGCTTGAATTATTTGAAAGATACACGTGAAGGTGGGCATAACACTCATAAGATCATTATATCCCTTGATACAAGGGTTAGATGGCTAGCATTGTTAGGATATAGAGCCTGAAGGCTTGGTAACGTAAAGTTGGGGAAAGGATGATCTTAAGGCAAAATGAGATAATTGGTTTGAAGTAGTCCAAAGGCCCAATTGGTTTGAAACAACTTGAAGGCCACCATCAATTTGAATATCCCAAAGGCATACAAGATCATCTCAACACTAATGTTGAGGGGTGTCACGGTAGCCAGCAAGGGTTGAACCCCCATCCCCAACCTAAGAGGCGGGACATCAAAATTTGTAATCGTTAATTATGGATTTTAGTAATCCATTAATGTTTCAATAACTAGATAATGCTTTTGAAAGTCAATTACATTTATAGTGGCTATTGTAACCAATAGGTATGTATTGAATATGAGAGATAATTAATGCACCTAATACAAAAATAAATGCATAATTTTCTAAATATGCATCCAACATACTTTGAAGTGGAAGCCTATGAACTGCCATAATGCTTCTTTTAAACAAGAATACATAGCTCATCCTAGTATCCAACATCTCTCGTTGCTTATTAATATAAGGAAAAGTTAATCACATGATAACTTAACATCTATCATATGCTGTTGGATTAAAGCTTGCACATTTATATTGCATGTATGCATTGTTTCAAAGAATAACTATCTAGCAAATTCTTAGCATGTGGATCCCTACTTAGGGATTTCTATAATCATGCCAGTTAATTATAATGGTGATCCTTATTAGATTGTACATCTTATGACTAAAAATATGGAAAAATAGTAAAAACCGCCATCATTAATATGGAAGAATAGATACATACAAGCTAAAGAGAAAAATATTTTAAAGAAAAAAGTTCACCATTATTAATATGGAAAATCACATATATATGAGCTAAGGGAAAAAATCTTCTAAGTGTTTTCACCCACCATGCCCAATATATGTAACAAATCCCCCCTAAGAGTGATGTAGTGAACAAAGAGCTAGCACTCATGTATGAGGAAGTGCCAACCTATGTGGATTACAATAAATCCACAAAAGGGATCAAGTCAAAAGCTATGTGAAAAGCTTCAAACTTCTCATAAGGCAGAGCCAAAATGTTTGCAACATTATCTTGTGTGGGCACAAAATCTAAAGCGATATCCTCCTTTAGAGAGTCTCTTCTTGACATAATGATAGTGCACTTCAATGTGCTTTGCAAGAACATGGAACATTAGGTTCCTCGTAACTTCCAATATGTTTTGAATATCAATAAAGATGGTAGTGGAAGGTGCTTGATTAACATCCAAATCATCCATAAGGTGTCTATCCATGCACATTTAATCATAATTTAATATAAAAGCTATCCTATGCTCAATCTCACAACTACAAGTGTCCATAGGTTGCTTCTTGATAACAAATTGTGGATGGAGACCACCATCAGATGCATCTAACATCATAAATACTCAATTGCAAACCTATCTTCATGGGAGTCACTATTAATTTACAATCCTCAAGGCCAAAATACCACAAAAAGTGTTAATATATTTTGTTTGCCATAGTAACACCTCCAACAACTTGCATAAACTGAATGCCCAAGTAATGATGCAAAAGTCTCAAATTGGCATTTCAAAAGAGGCATGAAAATCAACCTTACACTAATCAATATGCATCTCATTAGCCTACCCTTTGGAAAAGGAATCAATTCCTAGTTACCATTCTTGTGAATAGAGTTTAACTCACTTTTCATGGCATGATCCCACTTGACATGATCATATGCTTGCATACCCCCTTTATGGCAAGATGGTTCACTTACATCATGGCACACATCTATAAGATGGATGAGAGATATCTGAATATTTTCTCAACGGCTATTGTTTAGGTACATTTGGCAAGCTGTTCTCATGTAACATTTCTATCAACACTTCTTTGTCTAGACTACTCATACTAGGAAAACTGTTATCATGTAAATAACATATCTAGGATCTTTAAATCCATTGTTAGAGAGAAAAACACAACAAAGACGTAACATTTCTAGAGAAAAATAAGGAATAACTTGAAATTATAATATGTCAATGAAATGAAATATAAAGTAATATATGATTGAAAAATACTAAAAATCCTATTTTATATACATGAAAATTACCCTAAAGCCCGAGGTAAAGCATAAAGTGACTGAGAGATGTCTAAAAGACGAGGTTGAGGGTCATGTAAAGTTAATAGAACATGAGAAAAGAGTTGAGCATTCAACATATAGGTTGGAAATGAGATATCAAGTGAAAAAACATGAATAATAATTGAATATGGAAGTGTATGATGTTCATAAGAATGTGTATGGAGGGACATGAGCTTGTACAATGATGATATAAGTGCACATGAAGTAGAACTTGAACTTTAGCCCTGCATCAATATCTCGATGTTGATCATTGATGAAGACAATAATCAAATTGAGGAGAAACACATTGTGAAGATTTGATGCTTAGAAAGCTAGGTGCCTATTATATTTTAACAGATATTTATGCTCTTGGATGCCCTAGATTAAAAAATATAAGGGTTTCCATATGAATAACATGAAATAATTTGCTTTTTAAAAAGCAAAAAGTGATTTTTCAAAGTAAAGTTTTAGATTTGGAAATCAAGTGCACATGAATGCACAAATTAAATGTGTAAATTAGGTGCAAACATAGGTGCACATTTAAGGTGTTGATTTTATGTATAATTTTAAGTGCGAGTGCGCACAAAACTTAGGTGATGAAAATGAGCTTGGCTGACCTTAAATTTAATCCCCCCCTGAAAATTACTTGTTGAATATGTACAAACATGAGAAGAATAATGAACATGCCATCCACAACCCAATCTAGGGACAATAATGCTAAATGTGTGAATGAATAACTCCTTTCATCTAGAGATAAATATTTCAATATGGATAGGGATAACAATTTTATGACATGCAAATGCATACATGTTACGTTGCTAAACGATGTAGTGTTAGAATTTTCATGTTTATTTTATTCTTTTACAACATTTGTTTTCTTCATGGACATGAAGTTAAACTTCTTGCAATGATTCTACCCTCTACATATTTTCCATGGAGAGGTTTTGAATCACTTTGATTCAAGATGATTTGTATTCCCAAAATGCATATATGGCTTTTTCTTTGAACTTTTCTTGAATTTCCTTATGAAAGTGATTTGGACATATTTTCATCTCTTCTTTCACGAGAATATATAAAATTCCTTATGAAAGTGATTTGGACATATTTTTCATCTCTTCTTTCTTGAGGATAGATAGTTCCTTGAAGCATGGCTACTATACCATTGAAAGAAGAGGTTTAAATCTTTAGTATAACTTCCATAGCTATATCTTTTAGCATTAGAGTGCCAACTGAAGCAAGTTGAGCCATATTGATATTTAAGGTATTCATTCAAGTGATTTGACAATGGGGTTATTTATGACATGTGCAATTGATAGAATGAGTCATAACTTTTATTACTTTCATCTAATTGCAAAAACTATATTGAGCTTGATCTAAGCTTCTGTTATGGAGGATATGCATTCACCATTAAAAATAATGCCGATAATTGGCATTGCTCTTCCCTTTTTTTCAATAATGACCAAAAGTAATTCCTTGATCAAATCAATTATATCAATTTGAGATTTAATGACTTCTCATATATTTTGATTCATCACTAAGTATTGACATGAAATTTCAACATAGAGACAAAAAGCCAGGACAGTACCATGTAAGAAACTCGACATCATGAAACCTTAACTTTAATGCTGTTGAGATAGAGAAGGATTGGTCCCTAGTATGAAAAATGATAATCCTCCACAGTGGTGACATGGTCAACTCAGTAAAATCTATCACCATCTTTCGTATCTGTGGGTGCTTGAATGAATCATCATCATAAATAGAACCACTCATTCTAAATCCGTGTGGGATGTCTACTATTAAAAGGGAATAATGTTTCCTATGTACTATTCTACATATGTTATTTACATCATCACAATGTACATTGTAATACAATGGCCTTAGTGGGTCTATGGGGTTTGGAAAACACTTTAGTCCGGAGGTCTTATCCTTGAACTCCATCTCCTTCTCCTTTATTCTAGACTTCTCATGCCTTGCCCTTTGGATATGAGCGAGGAAGGCAACAGGACAGTCTTCATTTGGCTCCACTCTTCTTTCCAGGTTTCTATAAACAAAGGACCAGTGTCAACTCAAAGAATATTTTAGAGTGCAACATACGTGAATGGTTCTGACTTAGCATTGAATAAATAGATAAAGTTTCTGCTAGAAACTTAAATGAATAAATACTTAAAGCCCAAAAGCCATCTAACTTGCTTCAACTCGATGCTTGACATCAACTACTTATGACAAGCTATAAATGGCATCAAGTTTGTGCTAAAATCCGATGTCTGGCATCCGAATCCTAGTGAAATTCCATGCTTGGCATCAAATTTCGACTTGTGTTCATGTTGAACATAGAGATTCTAGCAACATTCAATTCTAGGCATCAACTTTTAGCATGTCTGTTCGTTTAATTCGATTCCCCGCATTGAATAGCACCAACTACTTGACAAACTCAATCATACTTAATTCTAATGAGCAAGAAAACTCACCCAATCATAGAGCAATATAAATTATTTTGATAATGCTTTGTATGAGATGGTGGTCTGGTACTCTACCTGGACTTCACTCCATGTGAAGCACCCAAGCCTCCTCATCATCACCTCTTGAATCTTCATATAAACATTGTGACTGCATTGTGAAGTTTAAAGCTACATGATTAGTTACTAAAGGACCAAGTAAAATCAATCAATGAAAAGATTCTACTTACTTATTTAGCTCTATGACCATATCCTCAAGGCTTAGGTCTTTGGAAATGGCCCTTGATAATGTTGAAATAATCAAAGTGTCATCCTTGATGCCTTGCAAAGCTATCTAAGGTGTCAGCTTCATATCCTCAGTAGCCTCTTCAATTGAGATATCCATTTTCTTTCCCTTTCCCTTTACATCCACATGAGGATCTATTTTTGCCTTCTTTTGTTTCTGGCCTTTCACCTCCTTGTTCTCCCACATTGTGAATATTTTATCTTGGAGCTCTCAAATTTCCTCTGTCCTGAAGGGGAGTTGGAACCATGGGTCAAACTTACGGAATGCGTCTGACTTCACATTGTCATCCACTGCAATCCCTACCTCTATCAGGCACTAATTTCTCAAATTTGGATGAATCCTTCCACCATTTGCCCTTAGGGCATCAACATACTCATGGTGGAAGAACCGGATACACTCAATGGATGAAATTTTCTTCCTGTAATCATTATCATTGTTGTGGCCCCAAGCTAGAAGCTTGACCTCCTCTGTAGTCAAACCAAAATAGATTTTACACTCTACATACCTGAAGAAGTATGTAGTTGGATGCTCTTTTACAAGATATCTTTGGGCCTCTATATAGTGTGATCCTCCAATTACATAGTATGTGTAGTCCTCACACAATCCCTCGTTGAATTCCTCCACGAACGGCACTCGTTTGGTTCGACCATTGCCGAAAATGGTACAACGGTTGCATGCGGGTTTATCTTCATCTTCTTCTTAAGATTCTGTACATGCAGATTATGGGCCTCCCTTATCTCAAGAGGCCTCCTTCTTGTAAGGGGGTCAATTGGGGGTTTGTTGATTATGGTAATGGGGAGGTGGAAAAGTTTCCCCTTCTTCATGAGCTTCTTCTTGAAAATATCCTCCCTAATATTATTCCGTTCTGTAAGCAATATCCACTCTCCTCGATGGGAAACTATGTCATCTTGAGAGTCTGAGATAGATAGATAGATAGATAGATAGATAGACAGATAGATAGATAGATAGATAGATAGATAGATAGATAGATAGATAGATAGACAGATAGACAGACAGACAGAGAGAGAGAGAGATAGACAGACAGACAGACAGACAGACAGACAAACAGACAGATAGACAGACAGACAGACAGACAAACAGACAGACAGACAGACAGACAGACAGACAAATAGATAGACAGACAGACAGACAACATACAGACAGACAGACAGACAGACAGACAGACAGACAGACAGACAGATAGATAGATAGATAGATAGATAGATAGATAGATAGATAGATAGATAGATAGATAGATAGATAGATAGATAGATAGATAGATAGATAGATAGATAGATAGATAGATAGATAGATAGATAGATAGATAGATAGATAGATAGATAGATAGATAGATAGATAGATAGATAGATAGATAGATAGATAGATAGTTAGTTAGATAGATAGATAGATAGATAGATATATATATAGATAGATAGATAGATAGATAGATAGATACATAGATAGATTCTTAAGCTCCTTTAATACATCTATGTTGAATCTATATGGTGCTTTAGAATATGGTTCAGTCCCTGAATACAAGTCAATGGCATGGTCAATCTTCTTAGGTGGAGGTATACGAGGTAGATCTTTCCTAAATAGATCTGCATATTCTTTTAAAATATATATTTTACCTCTTATTATCTACATAATAGAAATGAGAAGAGGTTTAGGATTATGCACATCACCTAGAATGTGGATAGATTCACCATTTAGCCTTAAAGTGATTATTCTTTGTTCGTAATGAATTGTTGCAAAATTTTGAACTAACTAGTTCATGCCTATAATTGCATCACTTTGTTTCATTTCAATCACATGGAAACTCCAAGAAAAACAACTATAAAAAAAGTAAATGTAAGGTTTTCAATGTATCCTTTTGTATAGTGTAGTCCTCTATTGGCCATCTCTATAGGTCTTATTAATTGTATATTTAGGGGTATCCCTAAATTTTCTACTAATTTAAAAGATAGTAAACAATACGTACTTAGCCGAATCATCCAAAATTTTGATTTTCTGCGTAGAAAATAATACCCAAAATTGTAACTATAGAATTCCTTGGAAAAGAACTAGCAACCATGCCGTAAAGTAGAGTTAATGAACTTAGCTCCTTCATCTGCTTTGTCAATTGTTGCACCTTCATGAATGATGTTTATCGCTTCGATTGCTCAGGCCGAAAGATTGCCTTGTTAAGACATTCATATGTCTGATGCCCTTGCTTCCCGTGATAGAAACACAAATTGAGTCTTTTTGCCCACTGAATAAAATCAGGGTCCTGTTGCCATTGGATGGGTTGATGCCTCCTTTGATTTTCCACGTGATGAGGATTCTTAGCTTGATTATTAGAAGATGAAGTCTTCTTTTAATTGTCCAAGTCTGCATATAGGATTTCCACCATAGCTTTGCAATGCCATGCAGGTGGAGGATCTCAACCTTTGCGTTGGAATCCTCACTGAATTCATGCAGATCAAAGAAATCCTCTAGCTCTTCAATCCATGCCTTATAGCTTCACCACTCTTCTTCTCATCATCAAAATCGTTCAATTTTTCCTTCTTGAAGATGTGGTTGAGGGAAAACTCACCAGCCTCCATATCTTCATAATTGTGTTTTTGTCTTTCTCTAGGCATAGTAGATGTTCCTGCACCTTCATCCACTTCATCATTGAGCTCCACAAACTCGTTTGAGGTGCCTTCTAATTGCTTTTTCGTTCTCTATTTAATTCTCCAAGAAGCTTCTAAATAAGCTCCTCTTGCTCATGAATCTTTTGTGTCAAACCTTCCATTGTTGTTGAGGATCGATTCCCCTATGATACCACTTATAATGCTTCCTCAATCACAAGCTATCCTCAATCATAAGCTTCTGTTGATTGAGAATAGTAGTAGAGAAAAAGTAGAACTTGCACAAGATAAGGGAAAATTTGATGTAGAAGAGTAAACAAGATATGATCCAGAGAAAGAGAAGTTTTGGTATTATAGATTTGAATCAATCGATACAATAGCTTTAGAAAATAGCTTCTTGATGAAGCCGCTACCTCGCGACCACCCTCGAGCTATCACAATCTCATTCACACTTCTTGTCTGAATCACACACTCACTTTCACTTTCACTCTTTATCACAAGGTGATTCTCTGTTTTTAGGCCTCTTCTTGCTTGAAGTAGAAAAATATCTTTCAAAACAAAGTTTTTCATCCCCAAGGAAGTGCATGATCCAACAAATATAGAAAATTTGGCTCTTCCTATGCTACATGAAAAACTTTTGAAAAAGCATGCGTTTGTAGTAGTTAAGTGCTTTCTTTAGCGGTACCTATCCAAACGTAGAAGAAAAGAACCATAAAGCATGACAAAACATACGTATCAAAATCATGGATTCGAATGGAAATAGAGAAGCCTTCCTTTTTTTTTAGTTCATAAAAATGGCACTTCTCCAATCCCTATAACTCAAAAATAGTGAGTAATTAGCTTAGGCTTCTGAGACACAAAAATGTTCAACTCTTCCATCTGCACAATAGTGTTGGAGTTGACCTCAATCCAAATCCACCTCCAAGAATAAATTTTGAATCTTGCAAGTTTAGAAATTCTAGAGAGAGAATAAAATCAAGGAATTTTCTTACAATGAACCAAATGTAGAGGCCGAAACTAGGTGCTTAAAACATGATTCACAAAAATTTCATAGAGACACTTTTATTCTCTTATGAATGCTCTACCTTTCTCTCATACAACATTTCTCTTAATTCTTTTTGGAGTTAGATGTATGTGGAAGCACACAAACAACACAAGGAAGAAGAAGAAGCTTGGAACACAACTCACAATACTGAATGACAGTCCTAGAGTGTTCACACACATCACTACCTAAATATATCAACAAATCCCCCCTCGGAGTGATGCAGTGAAGAAGGAGCTAGCACTCATGTATAAGGAAGTGCCAAGCTATGTGGAATCAATCCACTGGCAGTAGTGATCCCCCCTTGGGATAAAACAATCCAAGTAGCCGGGTACCACTCAAGTAGCGAAAGATGCACTTAACTGCCAGCCAATGCGTGACTCCTAGGCAATGCATAACTCTGCTCATCTATGAGATAGCAAACTAAATATATGGCCGAGTAATTCATATTAAGTAAATCAAGCATCCAATTGCCCGTTGATAGAGAACAATATCAAATGCATCTCCAATATCATGAAGACAATTGTAAACCTGTCTCCATAGGAATGGCAATAGGTTTACAGTCTTCAACGCCAAAATGATGTAATAATGTGTCAATATATTTCATTTGACACAAAGCTATTCCACCATCAACTTGCATAAATTGAATGCCCAAATAACATTAGGGGAAAAAATGAACCCTGCATGGGCCTTGTAAGGATCCCTAATTTTTAGGGATTAAGCTTAATTCTGTTCTTGTTTAAGGGGACAGAGTGCATTTAATAGGGCACTTTTTAGTAGGCTGGAGTAGGCTTTTTTTTAGGCTTCAGTAGGCCTCTCTCTTTCTTCTTCTAGAGAGAGAGAGAAAGAGAATCTATTTTCCACATCATCAAACTCGTACATGTATTTGAATAAAAAAATGAGTTTTTTTTTAAAAGTCTCATTTTCAGTGTATATTAACCCAAAAGAGCCTATTTTTTAATATATATGTCAGAAGTCATTCTTTTGGGTCCATTTTTTGAAGTTTCTTTTAGAAAAAGTATAATTTTCAAACTCCTTCCAAAAGTAAGTGCCACATCATCAAATCCGTGACTATGCTTCCCCCAAAAAATGACTTTTTTCAAATTTCATCATTTTCAGCCATACACAATGGAAAAACACACTTTAACCCATACACATACAAGAAAACACATTTTTTGAGCAAAACATATGCTTTAGAGTCCCTTCCAACCAATTTTTCATCTTTGTTTTTGATATTGATGGTCATTAGCAAAGATGGTGTTGACATGTATCACAAACTTCACAGTAGAACGTCCGCATGATCCTGCATCAACAAGTATCCATGTTCGTGTGCCTAGAGAGTTTGCTTCAAATACACGATGCAACAATGATGCCAATTCTCAAAATGAACGTCTTGCAGCTGGAGAAAAAAGTATAGATCTTTGGGCTCATGGTTCACTATATCCTCTTGATCCAATATCTTCTTACCATCCAACATTCCATAACCTCTCAACTTTACTTCAATTCATTGGTGCGGGTGAAGCTGGACTATTAGGTTACTACAAGCGATTATCTACATATTCACTTGCTATTGCTAAATATTGGTTCCAACAATATCACATCCATCATATGAGGGTGGTCACTTTAGAAAGCACAATCATATCTTTACGAAAACAACTTGCAGATTTGGAACAGGATATTGAAGCAAAACAAAGCACAATTTCAAAGTTAACTACCAATCTCCAGCAGCTGAAAGAGACTCCACTTGGTATGAGACATAGGAAAAGAGCATTGTCATCCTTTGACGCTCTTCAAAAGGTGGCGGAGCACGCAAACGATGTATATATGCAACAAGGTGAGTGTTTGTTTTACTTTTATATGTTTTAATGAAGATTTGTAATGGAATCTTTCATTGTGTAGGTCATTTATTCAAGACATAACTGCTTCATCAACAACACAAGACCAATTCAAGATGATGAATAGCTGTATAAACACCAAAGAAATCACGTCTACTTTAGACTCACACATAGGAAAGTGTATTAGAGTTGTTGTTGAAGCTGAGTTTTCAAAGAAGTTAAAAAACCTTATCACAGTGCAAGATGTGCAGGCAATATGTGACGAAGCGGGCATCAGTAGAAATGGGTATACTGCAATGTACACCCTTCTCAGGCAAGCCTTACAATCACAAGGTATTTCTCAAAGTATATTTCCATGCCCATATAAAGTGTCTATAAAAAAAAACTTCAAATGAGGATCTGACTCGTACTATTGGACAATATTTATTCATAGAAGAAACTATGCCTGCCTCTGTTTATCATCCAAATATTCCCAAGAAGCAATAAAAAATCCTATCTACACAAGGATTTACTTACACTAAATTCAACAATATATTTGTGGATCTTCAGAAGCTTCAACAAGCAATGGCTCACTTTTATAGTTCAACAATCAAAGGTACCCCTACTACATTTTATTTGGTGTTGAAGTTTTATTGCATTCAAGTGTCATATTAAGATAATGTTTTCTCTTTTGTGTATATTGTAATGTTAAGTTAAAGTCCATAATGAAGCTTGATGAGTGTCAAATCATAAAGGGTCGGCGACTAGAAAGGTTGAGTGTGATGCTAATGAATGAAATTATGGAACATGCAATGAGTGATGAAACTTTAGGAGGGAGGGACCATTTGACTTACATTGTGCAATCAGAGATATCTGGTGGTTAGATGCTATAGAAGTTCCCAAAGAAACAAAAAATGTTATTTCATGGATTTTTAGTAGGACTCCATGGATTACGGAAGTAATCTCTTCTCAAATACATGGGCAAAAGCTTTCTGTAGATGATATAGGTGATTTTGAGGTAGAATGGCATTTGGGTGGAGACCTTAAGAGTATAAAATGCATGTTATGTTGTAAACAAGGAGCATCTTCTCTCTATCCTTGCCCATATTGTACACAAGGTTACAAAGGATCTAAGAGACAGTCCAAACTTGCAAGGGCATTGATGAGAGTTGATGACTCTCAAGAAATTGATGAAACAGACTCATCAAATCACAAGGAATGGGAGATATCACTTTTGAGGTATCCAATGTTACAGGAACCGACTCGTGATAAAATAAGCAATGATTGGAACCCCATTATCCCATTTCCATTAGTCAATGTTCACTTTTGTACTTTGCATGCATTCATGAGGATCTTTGATAGGCTTTTGAAGCTCCACGTTGAATATGCATTTGCAATGAAACCACTAGAGAGGTCTACAATAGCAATCCAAAAAATAGAAGATCTTTTGAATTCTATAGGTTGTCATGGTGGCCACGTATCTTTAGTTGTTAAGAAGTATGGTGAGTCTCAAGAGATTTTACAACAAGTTTCAATGACTGGGAAGAAGGCAAGACGTTTCTTTAAAAGAGATGTGAATAGTCAAGATGATGGGAAATGGGAGCTTTGGAAGGACCTCTGTTCCATTACAACAGACAATGATAGTCACATTGATCTCATTAACAAGCGAAAGAAGGTTTGGTCATCGTTCGATCAATTGTTACATTTGATGTGTTTGGTTTCCACTAATGCTTCACAACGAGAATTATTCCAAGTGACTTTGAAGGAGTTTACACAGTCATTCATCTTATCTTGGGGAGAAAGCAACATTACACATTACATAGTAATTCGCTTACATTTTTTTATTTGGTTTTAAACACTATGTGTATATCTTATTGACCAGATCATAGCATATTCTTTTTGCACATGGAGCATATTTTATGAATCGATATGGGTCACTAGACATTTTTAGTACACAAGGAATGGAGAAGTCACATTACAGGGCTAGAGGTGTTTACTTTGAAAACACTCGTCATGGGGGTGGTCTACTCCAATCAAACTATTTAGAAGAAATGTTCAATTGGTTTTTTTGTGCGACATTCGCTAGAAAATATGTAATGGAACGAGCATGTGAGTCACGAATAGCAAAGATTACTAGGCGTCCTCCAAGAAGAAAGAAGAACTATCAACCACGTCGTAGACCACAACGACCACAACCCAACATCCCCCCAAATGCAAGAGCACCACAAAGGTGCAGAAAGCAAACTAGAGCTTTTGCAGAGATTCGACACTATCAAAAGTCTGTGGAGCTTCTTATTCCACGAAGGTCATTTGCAAGAGTTGTGAAGGAAGAGATCCAACGCTATTGCGCTGGACTTCATATCCAAGGGATAGCCATTGAAGCTCTCCAAGAAGCTGCAGAGGCGTATCTTATATCAATGTTGGAGGACTCTAACCTATGTGCCATCCATGCAAAGAGAGTGACAATACAACCTAAAGATTTGTAGCTAGCTAGGAGAATTAGAGGAAATAACCCTTAAAAGAAATTTGTACTCCCTTGTTTGGAGAACCTTTTGTATATCCCATATGATGAATATTTTGTAAATCCCAAATGATGAATATAATCTTTGTCTTCTCATATTTTCTCTCCCAAGTGTTTATCTCTTAGTGTACATGTTTTGAAGTTTATTTCTCCTATGTTTCTAGGTGTCTTTCTCCAGTACTTCTTTGAAGTATTTTTCATGGTTGTATCATTCATTTTTCTGTACCTATTGTAAGTGGTAATGCTATTAATGTTTATCTCTTAGTGTACATGTTTTGAAGTTTATTTCTCCTATGTTTCTTGGTGTCTTTCTCCAGTACTTCTTTGAAGTTTTTTTCATGGTTGTATCATTCATTTTTCTGTACCTATTGTAAGTGGTAATGTGCATGGCATGTGTTTTCATGGCTTAAAAATGCCAAAAAAAGGCCTGCCACAGAAACGCGGGGATGGGCCCTGCAAAAGTTTTGCAGGGCCTATCCCCGCGTTTCTGTGGCAGGCCTTTTTTTGGCATTTCCAAGCCATGAAAACACATGCCATGCACATTGGGGCATATGATTGGCCTTGGATAGAGTGCACTGCATGCTAACCCCCTGACCAATAGCTAAACAATGTTTATGAACATACATGTACTTATTTAGTGCTGCATGCTTATATGCACCCAGAGGAGTCTTAACTTTCTCTAATTATTGCACATAAGAAGAATTCCACAATTCCCCAAGTGAAGGTGCTAATTGAGGGAGATAGACTTGCAATATAGGTAAGCTAGTGCATAGGATGGCCTAGGAATGCAAAAAAAAGGCCTGCCACAGAAACGCGGGGATGGGCCCTGCAAAAGTTTTTCAGGGCCCATCCCTGCGTTTATGTGGCCGGCCCTTTTTTTGCATTCCTAGGCCATTGCATGCATTTTGGGCAACACAAATTACAAGAAATAATGAAAAAAGATTGATTAAACCGTGCAAAAGTTATGAGATTGTCAAAACCATAAAGATATAATATATTGAATGCACATGGAAATTGGAAAAACAATAATTGGTATTATAAAGTTTTTACGATTGGCTCTTGGCCTTGAGCCTCTCCACTACATTCTTTCTTCTCTGAAAAGATAGTGGCAATTGGTAAGTCAAAACTGATTGGGATATTAACTGAGGGTCTGTCAATCCAAGACCTAAAGCTATTCCTATTTGACCTAATATTTTTCCTCTAAAGTTAACTCCTAGGGTAGTAAGGGCAAGGGACTTCCTAACTAGAAATATACAATTGGTCCCTTGCATTATTGTAGCTAGGCACAAAACTTTGCTCTGTCCTTGAGGGGAAAAGTCCTTGAGGATTATGACAAAATCTTCCTTTGGCAATTTTCCAATGTATTGTGCCAAGGAAGAGCCATGGCCCCGGGAAACATGGTCACCACCACTCCTTGCTGCAAATTTATCCACTTCAATTGTTTCCTGCACATAGACAATCATAAAATTAAATAGATACATCTTGTATGAATATGAGACAACCATAAATGTCAGTAGAGACTTACATCTTGAAGCCTATCTTCATCCTCTCCTCTTCCCATTGCATCTAGTGGAATTGATGAATGGGCCATGCCACTTTGCTCCACAACAGGGGATGTTGGAATATTCTTCTCCAAAATTCTTTCCCTTGCTGCGGCCAGATATCCTTCAGTGGCATCTTGGTTGGCATGGCTCAAAATCTCTTCACACACAAATGCAATGGTGTCCGCAACCGAATCACCAAGTGGAATTGTTGCCTTTTCAATAATGTTAAAAGTGTTGTCCATGGGGACATCCGAGGTTGAGCAGAAAATACTAAGGCATTCGTCGAGGCGTAGACCAAATGCCTTCTCAATATCATGCAAGAACAAAAATTCCTCCCCGTTGACAATTACAACTGAAAACATTTCCATCTCCACCTCTGGTAGAGTGGGTTCCATGGGGTCTAAGTTGGAGGGTGGATTGTTCTGTGTACTGGCTTCCTTTAATTTGTCCACTACTCCTTGAGGAAATTCTCTGGAAATTTTTTGACTCTCTTCTAATAAGTTGAGAGCTTCGGTCTGGGGTTCCATCTTGTCATCTACAGAACCCCCAGTAACAAGATGGGGTAGGTCCATGGGTGAAGGTTCGGGCTCCTCATTGACAAAAAAGATGGTTGTTGCTATGTAGGAAAGATATTTTCTTCCCATTTTCCTTTTCTTATTTAATTGTTTAATTAAGGGCACTGTGTCATCTAACAGGTGCCCTGAAGCCTCAGCAATAGCCATGAAACACTTTAAACGCTTCGCAAATGCCTCATCTCCTTTATGAAGGTAGAAAAGCAGGTCGCAGGGGACCCATTTACACTCATATGCTGGAATATATATGGCATATCTTAATATATAGAATTCCATAAAATCTGTGATCTCATCGATCACATCGGAGTTCATGGCTATTGTCCCTTCAAGATTAGGGACTCTACAGACTAGGTCATACAAATCTGTACGACCATTGTAGTCTGTAGTATCTAAAAACTCCATGAATAGAGCTCGAGGAGATTTCATGGGAGTGGAAGTGCTAGCAGCCATTGCTTGCGTGCGAGAATTCTAGAGGCTTGTAGTCTGTGCTTTCTAGATCTTTGAGAGTGCAAATGTGAGAAATGAGCACATAGAACCATTTTTATAGCAGTTTCAAGTTTTTAAACTGACTGGACCCACTTTTAAAAGTATAGAATAAAGAATTGCAATTTCAAAAAATGTGTTTCTGATGACAAAATAATGCACAGAAAAAAACATGAGCAACCACAATTCAAAGTAGTGAACAGACTTTTTGACATTCCAAGAGTTTTGAGATTATGACAATGAGAGTTCTGTTCCATCTTTGCTCCAATCTACAGGGACTTTCATTTTGTATTCCATTCTTTTGCCCACCTGTAATCAATTTGCAAGAATATGAAGTCATTAAAGTAAAATACACAATAATGAAAAGATTACTTTAACAAAAGCATGAAACATTTCTCACCTTATGTCCTTGAATTTTGAATTTGGATTGAGTTAGTCCTTCAAACCCCATAATCATCAAGTGTTCTCTCAGATTAGCCAAGGTCAAATGATTATTCATTAAAATAGTTTTTGTTTCATTGTTGGGCAACCTAAGCTTTATTTCAAATGAATGCAAAGATCCCTCTGAACTTTGAAATGGTATCCATTTGCCAAGTTTGCACATCCAACGATCATAGTAGAATCTGATGTATAATGAAGTATGGTGTTTCAAATATCGAAATCCTATACTTGTTCCACCTATTTTACAAAGATATTTATCACCTTTTGCAATTCCTTCCATCAAACCCCAATTTTCACCAAGAAGACTTTCGACTTGCTCATATGTGATAGCTTTACACATGAACATGGTGGAAGTCTCTTGGAATGAGAATCCTTGGAATAAATATACAAAAAAATGAATGGGAAAAGACCAGTGCAAACCTACAGACCTAGACACTTTTGTGAATTTCAAAGAGTTATGTATATCCATTACCATCTTTTGCCTCAAAGATGATACAGACCATATATCAGGTTTTGGCCACTCCAAGCTAAGAAGAGAATGTACTTCAATTCTCTCTAACCTTCCAAAACCATTCATTGTAGAGGGTACAACATATCTATGTGTGTAAAAGAAAACTCTATCATGGTAAAGTTGAGCAGGAGATATATTTGGAAAGACTAGTGCACCAACATCTGCATGCAATGCCTGGAAAGTACCTGTAAGACTATGCAGTGGTTGCTCTTCCACCAAAGTAGAAGGATATATCTGAAACAAACAAAAACATATCTAAATAGTCCAAAAATATATCCGACACAAGAAAACATAAAATATTGTAGAGTAATACTTACAATTCACAGGATATCTCATACTACTAGAGTTTTCAAGTTTCATAATTGCCATTGTAAAAACATGTTGTACAATAGCAACCATCCCATTGTCTCTGTGCTTCTTGAAGCCAAGTAACTTTCCCTTCCAATGAAGATATAAGTTTCCACAATCTCTAACTCGATGAGGCCCAACTCTAGAGGGTTGCATGTACACCCATGCACCTTTGGAGTACTCATGTGATAGCCACTGTCCATCTGTGGCTTTGATATTGTGACATCTTAATGTGAGGATTTCATCTTTCGATCACCTAGAAGATTTAGATGTTGCCATTGAAGCTAAAGGTCTTCAAGCTACAACAATAATTAGAGATAGGAGATGCAGGTAGGTTGGAGTGTAGAAACATGAGCTTCAATGGTGTGCTACAGAGTGAAAGTAGTGGGAAAAGATGACTTTTTGGGACCAGGGTATGAAAATGTGAGGTTTAGGAGGGAAATAACTCTTTTTTGAGTATTTTTGAAAAAACCCATTTTTTCAGCTCAAAACATGCACGGATTTTGAATTTGGGGTCAAAAAGAGTACTTTTGACCCTAAAAAGTAATGGGGGGTCCATTTTCAAGTGTTATCATGAGTTTTTTAACTTGCTAGAAATTTTGAATTTTTGGGCCCAACTGAGTTACGAGATTCCTTCTCTTTTTAGAGGCAGCTCATTAAATAAGGGAGAAATATGTCCCCTCTCCCCCCTTCAACCTAGTATTTTATAGGGCATAGACTGTGGCCACCACCCTCTTTTGATTGGTCCATCACTAATCACTCCTTAATTTAAAAGGCCCATTCAGGGTTTATTTTTTCCCCTAATGATGATGCAAATGCCCCAAATTAGACATCTCAAATGAGACATGCAAATCAGCCTTAAAATCAGCAATATGCTTCTCATGAGGATCAGTGAGCAACATGTCATCAACATACACAACAATGATCAAAAGCACATCATTAGCATGCTTAACATATACGGTGCTTCAGTTGGACTGTTCTCAAAACCATGTGCAATCAGAAAGGCATGTATCTTTTCATACCAAGCACGTGGTGCTTGCTTTAAATGATATAATGCCTTTCTTTAACCTGCAGACCTGGTTTTCATGCCCTTTTTGCACGAAGCCACGGGGCTGAAAAACATACACTTCTTCATGCAAATCACCATTCAGAAATGCAATTTTAATGTCCAATTGATATGCACGCCAACCATGATGAGCTGCAAAAGCATAAATGCTACAAACAATAGTCATTTGGCTCTTTTGTGCTTATAACCCTTTGCAACAAGCCTGGCCTTATACCGGTCAACTGTTCCATCAAGTTTGCACTTCCTCTTGTATACCCACTTAGTGCCAATGGCCTTCTTGCCACGAGGCAAGTCACATAAAGACCAAGTATCATTTTTCATGATAACATCATATTTAGATTGCATTGCAGCCATGCAATGTTCAAAATTCTGTGCTTCATCAAATGAAACAGGCTCAGTCTCATCATAGAGACTAGAGGTAGCCATAGCATTGCAATTTGATGCAAAAGAGGCACTAGGAGAGCCTGAACGAGTATGGTATGACAGAGGTGCATCTAATTTTCTGTCACGCAAAGTCTGTACTAGCCATTTTGGCATAGTTTTTGCCTCCTCAATATCAGCTCTCTCATCAACAAGTGAATCATGAAATGCATTAGAAACAAAATGATCTACATCATCACATGAAAGCTATAAAGGCTAAGAAGTTTCCTCAATAGGAATAGCACTAGAGTGTCCATTTGTAAAAAGAGGCAACAAAGTATCATACATTTCTTTGAAGCTAACATATGTCACCTTCGTACATGAAAGTAAAGGTTGAATAGAACCTTCCACAAAAACAACATCACAACTAACCAAAATGTGTTTAGTTTATGGATGATACAAATGATAGCCTTTGATTTCAGAACTGTACCCAACAAAACTACATTTTACTACTTTATCATCCAATTTTGTGCGATGTTGTTCAGGCACGAATGCATATGCTAGACAACCAAAAACATGCAAATGAGCAACAGATGGCTTGCGACCATGCCAAGCCTCATATGGAGTGATAGACTATAGAGCTTTAGTGGGATAACTATTAAGTACATATGCTGCACACATGACAGCCAAAAGCTAGAAACTATGTGGTAAAGGCTGACTATTGACAATACACCTCACCATCTCCATGTGTGACAACAACTCCATTTTGTTGAGGTGTACACAACACTGTACACTGATGTTTTATCCCACATTCAGTAAAAAAATGCATTAAAGTCAGAAGACATAACCTGTTTGAACTGTATGATTGATTGCCTTATGATCCAAATCAGTCATCAAAGCAATGTTTCCACTCAGGTGATTGCTACACACTAAGTCAATATAGAATAATCTTAAGTCTTCATTTGAAGATTCACAAGTTGCATTCATAATAAGAGTTGAATCTTCTTTCTAATTTGATGCATAATTGTAGTAGGTGTTATTGTGGGATTGGTTTTGGAAGTTTCTTCCTCCATTTCTTCCAAAGAAACTCCTACCATCTCTACCTCTAAAATTTCCTCTCTGATTTCTTCCACCTCTTCCTCTTTGGCTAAAATTTTGATTAAAGTTACCATTTATTTGATTATTATGCCAACATTCATGGGATAGATGATTGGTCTTACCACATATTTAGCAAGCTCTGACATTATCTTTGTTATTTCTGCCTCTTCCTCTACTTCTGCCACTTCCTCTTCCTCTTAGGAAGTTTGCTTGACTTGGAGTACCTTCATGTTCAACTGATTGTTGCTTTCCTTTGATAGCTTTCTTCTTTTCTTTAGAATACATTGCATGACCTGCACTCTTATCAACATCTCCTTTGATATCATTCTCAAAAGTTAGTATATATCCTAACAATTGGTTCAAATCAAGAGTGAAATGATCTAATGAAAGTTCTCTTGACAATATGAAAGGATTCCACTTTTCATCTCCTCTTATACGTGTGAGAATTTTTCTTACCAACTTATCTTCTTCAATATTTTGATCAACTGCACCTAAGGAATCAGCAATGTCTTTCATCCTTGTCACATAATCACATATTGATTGTGAAGCCTTCTTCTTGAATGTGGTAAACTCTACCCATTGTGATGCTTTCCTTGACTTGGTTTTATTTTGAAAATGCTATTCCAAAGCACTCCATATATCACTTGCACTTTCAAGTCCTCTGATATGAGGAAGCAAGTAATTATTCACTGCCATGTAGATTATGCTCCTTGCTTGAGCATCCTTCTTCATCCAAGTCTTTAAATATGCAAGCTCCTCTTTAGTTGGAGCACTAGGATCCTTAAACTCTGGCTTTTCTTCCTCTCCTATGATGTATCCCACCAGATCTTTGCTCATAAGATGAGCTTCCATCCTCATAGACCAAGGTCAATAGTTCTCTCTATCCAACTTCTCAATCTGGAGACTATCTCCCATCCTTTCTTCACATGTACTATCAAATCTTGAGCCTTATAAGGAATGAATGCACCTTAGGTTCGAAAGTTACTCGTTTTGATCCTTCTAATTTCTCTCATGTGTCTCCCTTTAGCTTTTCCTTCACACTTTGTCTTTTTGAATCTTCAAATGTTGAATTTTGTATGTTTGCAGCAGGCGGGGTCTTCCTTTTCTTCAATTTTGATGATTCCTTTTCTGATACCACTAATGGAGATGATTAATCTACAAGAGACAAGCTATCCTTGATGTTAGAGCACCTCTATATCAAGAATAACTCAAAACCTCAACCAATTTTAGAAGACCAATGTGAAATTATCAAGACTTCACCTAACTAAGAAGAAAGTCATTACACAAAAAGGTTTGCTGCACTTAATTCATCCATTAACTGATCAAACATGTAAATTTTATGATGAAATTTTGTACAAGGTGTCTTCTAAAAGTTGCCCACTTGGAGAAATTTCTCAAAAGATTCAGTAAATCTTGAGATATGATTCAAACAATGTAGCTACGTTTGAAACTATACTTCTATATAATCGATTTTGACACATGCAACTTCTAATGCATGGTTCTTCCAAATTAGACCCCGTTTTATTAAACTGCCTTTAGCCATAGATGGATTACATTTCACCTTAAATTTTGACTCCTCATTTGTGTAAAACTTTACATTATACACTGAGATCTGATCAATTCTTTGATCATTGAAATTGCGCCTGTTTCAGAAGACACTCATCACTTCTTCACATACAAATGTTCCTACACATAATTCTCTCAGCCTGTTTACAATTAGGCTCTCAAATCTTAACCATATGCATTAAATATGGAATTAGGCATCTAAAAAAGGATTCTTGGAATGATTAGACATAGAAGGAGAACTGGAGAAAACATTGACGTGCAATTCTTAGAAAACTTCTTCTATTCAGCTCATCTTACATCTGATGGATGATACTCACATAACTCATAATCTAGTCCTCTCTATCTCATCTATACTTCATCTCTCTCATATATCACGACCGTATATAAGTATATATATACATATGAGTGTGGATTCATCATTACTTCAAGTATTTGTGAAGTATTTACAAAGCTAATGCACATGTGTATATGGACCATCTCTTTCTGAACCTCTACTTCATTTCATGCTCTTAGGCTTCAATATTTTTTTCATGTCTTCACTCCTAAGCTTCATATAATCATCAATTGTTGATTGTCTTGCTTCAACAATAGATAGATAGATAGATAGATAGATAGATAGATAGATAGATAGATAGATAGATAGATAGATAGATATATAGATAGATAGATAGATAGATAGATAGATAGATAGATAGATAGATAGATAGATAGATAGATAGATAGACAGATAGAAAAAAAGATAGATAGATAGATGATGGAGATGATTAATCTCCAAAATACAAGCTATCCTTGATGCTAGAGCACCTCTATATCAAGAATAACTCAAAACCTCAACCATTTTTAGAGGACCAATGCCAAATTATCAAGACTTTAGCTAAGTGTGAAGAAAGTCATTACATAGAAACGTCTGCTGCACTTAATTCATCCATTAACTAACCAAATGTGTAAAGTTTGAGATGAAACATTGTAAACGGTGTGAGCTAAAGTCTCTCCAAGTTAAAAATTTGCAAAAGATTCAGTAAATCTTGAGATATGATTCAAACAATGTACCTATGTCTGAAACTGTACTTCTATATAGTCGATTTTGACACCTGCAACTTCTAATGCATGCTTCTCCCAAATTAGACCCCGCTTATCCAAATGCTTTTAGCCATAGATGGCTTACCTTTCAACTTGCATTTTGACTCCTCATTTGTGTAAACCTTTACACTATGCACTAAGATCTGATCAAATCTTTGATCATCGAGATTGCACCTATTTCAGAAGACACCCATCACTTCTTCACATATAAATGTTCCTACACATAATTCTCTCAGCCTATTTACAATTAGTCTCTCAAATCTTAACCATAGATGCATTAACTATGTACTTAGAGATCTACAAAAGGATTTATGAAATGATCAAACATAGAAGGAGAAATGAAGAAAAGATTGATGTGCAATTTTCAGAGAACTTCTTCTATTCAACTCATCTTACATCTGATGGATGATACAAACATAACTCATAATTTACTCCTCTCTATCTCATCTATACTTCATCTCTTACATATATCACGACCATAAACAAGTGTATATATACATATAAGTGTTGATTTGTCATTACTTCAAATATCTGTGAAGTATTTACAAAGCTAATGTACATGTGTTTATAGAACATCTCTTTCTGAACCTTTTCTTCACTTCATGCTCTTAGGCTTCAATCTTTTCTTCATGTCTTCACTCCTAAGCTTCATATAATCATCAATTGTTGATTGTCTTGCTCCAACAACTCCCCCTCAATCATCAATTATGATTACCTACATCTTCTTTATCCCTACCATATCTTTAAATCTTTGCAACTTGGGTCCATCCAAAATCTTTGTCAACATATTTGCAAGTTGATCTTTTGTAGGAGTATGCATGATTTCTATTTCTTTATCAACAACCTTGTCTCTCAGAAAATGATATTGGATCTCAATATGTTTGGTGCTGGCATGAAACACAAGGTTAACTTCCAAATACAAAGAACTCATGTTGTCTCCACAAATGATAGGAGTACTCTGAATGATATCAAAACTCTTCATAAGAGTTTTTAGGCACATGACTTCCTTTGCAGCTTCTACCATACCTTTGTACTCTGCTTTTGTAGATGATAAAGAAACTGTATGTTGCTTCTTAGAACACCATGAAATTAACTTATCTCCCGCATAACACAAATATCCATGTGTTGATCTTCTATCATCATAATTACCTACCCAATCTGCATCACTATATATCTTGATCCTTGTATCTAAAGTAAACCCATAGTACAAACCTTCTTTAAGTGTGCCCTTTATATACCTAAGCACCCTTTTACTTGCAATCCAATATTCCTTTCTAGGTCAATGCATGAACTGAGATAAAACTCCAACTGCATCTGATAGATCAGACCTTGTTAATGTAGCATAAATCAAGCTACCCACCAAAATCTGATAAAGTTTCATGTCTTTGAATTCATCTCCTCCATACCTACTCAATTTGTGATTCACCTCCATTGGAGTTGGTGCTATTGTTGGGGCTCGAAGATCAACACATCACAAATTAATTCCCAAAATGATCAACCTACTCGCACTGGTCTTCGTCAACAGAGAATCTACCTTCAAACAGGCTTTCATTCTCATATTACTTATACTGTGTCAGAAATTCTTAACTTCATCGAACACACATTACAGAGTGAATGGAATTACATGCTACAATTCTACACATGTCTGCGCAAATACTTTCGCCATCATTCCCCACGCATCAAAAAAAAAATATAAGAAACATCTGCCAAAAGCGTTCAATTATAGAGATTTCATAATCGCGAATACAATTATCTGCTTCAGAGTTTCATTCCTTTGTAGAACAGGCATCACGTTGCTCCTGATTTCATGAAGCGCACTTGATTCTGCAGTACTCCTTCATACTTCCTTCAACCACTTCTTGTCTTCTCCACACCTGTCCAGTGTAACGTAGTTTCTCCTCTTATGACATCCACGCGAACTTCGATATAACCGTCTGTTAAAAATCTGATGCACCAAAAAATAGACATCCAACTAAATAATTTCTAAATTTAACAATCTTTCATAATTCAAACTAATCATTTATTTCCAGATTTCCCTGTCTTCAACACCTAGTAGAACCCGGTGGGGAATTTTGTCAAAAATTAGACTTGAATTTGCAATCCCTTGATCATATAAAATTATTTCCTTCGATTGTTTAGCAATAGCCGCTTCCTCTGCTTCAACCTTTTGACTCTGCAGCATATTGAATCCTCCTCAGAACAATCCTGCTTTTCTTGAAAGTCTCTATCAATAATGAATTGTTGCTTTTCAATTATCATATCCACCTTTTCTTCTAGATTCTTCTGTAACAACTATTCTTGTAACTCTTTAATTATTTGTGCCTGTTCTTCAATTTGCTTCTCTTGTTTTTCAATAATATGGAGTAAATATTTTTCATACTTTGACACAAAGCATGCCTGCACTTGCTCATTCTGAATCCTGAACATACTTTGCCAACGACTCTGAAACACAATCCAAATATCTTGAATATACTTATGCAGCTGCTACTTTAATAATCCAATATCTGACCCTGTCATTAATACTGCATCCAGCTCCACATCTTCGGTTTTTAACATCTGCTTCTCCAGCACCTCTAATATCTGCATCCTAGAGTGAAGAATCACTTGTTCATTTTGCATAGTAGCATTAAGTACTGAGAAATCCATCATCTCTTTTTGAATTTGTTCTTGTATAGACCTCTGCCATTCTTCAAATTCCTGCATGGACCGCTTTATTCTAGACAACTCTATTACTTGTTGCATCTTGCTCTGTTGAAATTTCTCTAATGTTTGTGCCTTCTTATTCAATTCTTCCTAAAGTGTTTCAACCTACCTCTGTAAAGACTGATAATCCTCCATGTTAATAGATACTTTTGTTTGTTCGTACCTAGTTAATTTCTCCTCTTGAAAGACTAAAAAATTGGAAATTTCCTGCAACCTTTCCTTCATTCCTAGTACATCATACCCTGTATTCCTTATTGATTGGTGCATAACATCCTCTGGCAACTTATCCCCTACTGCTTGTAGCTGTTCTTCCAATCTTCTCTTTTTAGACAACTTAAAAACCGTTCCTAGTACTTTTGGTTGCTCATCCTCATCTACCACCTGTAGGAGATTATCCTCCTTAATCACTGCTTTTCCTAAACCAGTTTGAATCATCTACATAACCGGCTCCAATTCTTGTACAGTATAACCTGCTTTCAAAAGATCCTTACACGACACCCATTTGCATCCAATGATCTTCTGACTAGGTGGTTTTGGAACCAAATCCCATGTCTCATTCTCCATCAATGCATCATATTCTTCCTGTATAGATTTCTCACGATTCTCCTTTCCTTTGGCTTCATCATATGTGGATGGGTCTTCATCTGCTTTTATCATATAAGCATAATCTTTAGTAGTCAAGAATGAAGTATCATAGCTATACCTTGTAGGTTGCCATTTGTGCCTTGATGACCTTCTGAGTTCTCCACTTCTTGCAGTTTCTGGTTCATCACATTCTGGATCAAACCTTGGCATTTCTTCAACTTAACCTTGTGCTTCATTGTTCTCTTCTTCATCAAATATTTGAACCTTTGATTTACATTTCTTCTGGTTCAATGTTTCTTCAAGACTTGCATAAGTATTACTTGTACTTGAGTACCTAGTAGTTTGCTCATCAAATGTGACATCCTTTGATACAAGAAATTGCTTTGTAGATGGACTCCTCAACCTGTATCTCATGTTCTTATCATCATAAACAATGAACACATATTTTTCAGCCTTTGGTTCCAACTTATGTCTTAATTGAGAAGGAACATAAACATAGGCTAAGCAAGCAAATCCTTTGCAATAATCTAATGTAGGTCTCTTACCCCACCAAGCTTCATATGGTGTCGTACCCTACAAAGCTTTACATGGTAGCCTATTAACCAAGTATGTAGCTATATTTACAGCCTCAACCCACAAATAGTTAAGGCAATTCTTTTCTTTCATCATTGATCTTGCAAACTCAACAAGAGTTTTATTTCTCCTTTCTGCTACACCATTTTGTTGAGGAGAATACCTACAAGTAACCTCTCTCTTTATACCTGCATTCCACAAATAATCACTGAATTCATTTGAGAAATACTCTCCTCCTCCATCTTATCGTAACCTCTTCAATTTTTGTCCTATAATTCTTTCTGCATATGCATGGTAGTGTTTGAATGTATTAAACACTTTTGACTTGTCTTTGATCACATAAATAGTGATCCACCTAGTAGCATCATCAACATATATGACATAATATCTTAAACCATTTATACTAAAGTCCTTTGAAGGACCCCACACATCTGTATGTACCAATTCAAGTTTTTTCTGAATACATGAAACCATGCTTATTGTTGATGTAAATCACAAGCCTACACATTTGGCTTGGAAGATATCATGAAGACTCTACATACATGAAGAATCATAGGAACATATGCTAGTGGTTAATTACCACTTTATCTCATTGTAAAAGTCAAATTGACTTAGAATCTTTTATAATCACCTACCTAAGTGATTCGTGGAAAAAGTAACTCACTTGATTGAGCGAATATCTCCAAGCGTTTAGGAGCTTGATCATAGGGAGCCAAAAGTTTGAATTTTGAATTCAAATTTTTAGTCATTTCCTATAAAAATGGATATGAAAAAGTCGCGGGCAGATCACTTCACTCCCGAGCTTCATTCTACTGTAATTGAGTGTGTGTGAGGTCTATACTATAGCCTACACCTCTCTACACAATTAGGCAATGTGATTCATGCCAATGGGATCGTACACAAGTGTTATATAGATACATTTACATCATTCATCTCTGTGTTCTCTGCTAGTCTACTCAAAAGTCTGTGAACTTGTCAAGGGCATATCTCGGTCAATACTCCACCAAATTCAGTGATTCAAAGCTTTTTGGATTCATCTTGAAGCCTACTACATACTACCAAAACTTGAAGACATTCTATTCATCCAATTCAGAGAAAGCTGCGTCGAGGTGCTCACTGGTCTATTTCTGCTACAGTCCTAAAAAGTCGGGGGTATAGTTAATCTTGCTAAATTGATTTCTCTTAGCATAGTTTATCTTTTTACATCATTCCACTTGAAAATGGTAGCTTACTAAGCTAATTAAATACCCCTAGAAGGAATTTTATCAATTGGTACTGTGCTGGTCACACTGAGCAAAACATCCAGCAGGTGTCAAGACCAAAATAGAAGTTTTTCTTGAGTTTGTGACTTTCAAAGTTATCTGTTTTGATTCAATCATTGCACAGATCATTTCCAAAGGACATAGACCATTTTTTGGTGTCATTGGAAAGCTAAGGAAGTCAAATAATCAAGTCTGAAGCAAAAGAGGGCTGGTACAAAGCAGTTTTAGCAGTACCTACTCAGTCTCTTGGATCATCCATCCATCTTTCCTAACAGTGGTATCAGAGCAAATAAGGTAAAATGGGAGATGGTTTTCCTTCATTCATTGATAAATTGGACAGGAACAATTATCAAGCTTGGCCTCTAAGGATGAAGAACTACTTACAAGGAAGGAGTCTCTATGGATACATCTCAAGAGATGAGGAATTGCCCTCATTCAAAGCAAGAGGATTGCCAACCAAGGAAGAACAAGAAAAGCTCAACACATGGTGTGCAAAGGATGCATTGGCAAGGTCTTATTTACTCAACTCTATATCTGATTTTCTTTTGCCACATATCAAAAATTGCAAGACTTCCCAAGAGACTTGGGAAACTCTGTCATCATATTTTTCCTCCAATACAAGGGCTAGAAAAAATCAGTTGTGGATTGAATTCACAACACTAAGGAAGCAACCTAAGCAAGCTGTTTCAGAATTTGTGACCAAGATCAAAGATGTTGCAGATCAGTTAGCAAGCATAGGAGAAGAGATTGAAGAAGAACAAATTGTGAGGCAGGTAATCAATGGAATCAAGGCCGATGACAAGTGGGAAAGCTTCACCACTGCAATGGATCTCTACATGGACATGCACACTCCAGATCTTACAACTCTCATGGGTCAACTATTTACACATGAAGCAAAGCTCACCAAGAGTGGAGATACATCCAAAGGTAACAACTCTTCTGCCCTATACACTGATAAGAAATCTAAGGATAAAGGCAAGAGTAAGAAGGTGGAAGATGAAGGCTCTACCTCCCAAGCCAACTATGCAGGAGAGGTAGATCTTCAAGAGGTAGGGGCAGAGGAGGTAAGCAAGGTAGGGGGAGACCCTATAATCCATCACCATGTAACATTTGTGGTTTATCAAATCATACCACAGATGAGTGTTTCAGGAATTACAAAAATCAGAGAGGAAGAGGCTACCAAAGAGGTGGATACTCACAGTCAAGAGGAAGGCTCAACAATCACCAAGGCCACAACAACAATTACAATAACAATTACAATGGCAACTACCAAGGAGGATTCAAAACTAGAAGGGACTACAACAACTACACAGAAGAGCAGGATGACTCTCTTCTGATCATGAACATGACTTCAAAGACAGGTACAAATGATGATCACTTATTTTATATTGATTCAGGGTGTTCAAATCATGTGGCTGGTAATGTGGCACTACTCTTTGATCTTGAGGAACCAAAAGGTAAACACCAAGTCCAAACAGGTGATGATACAAAGCATTCTGTGGTTAAGGTTGGAAATGTGAAGACTTGTGATGGTAATCAGAATTCGTTGAGCAGGGTACTTTATGTACCAACAATTACAAAGAACTTAATGAGTGTTGGTCAGATTGTAGAGAAAGGTTTGCAGGTCAGATTCAATCAATATGGAGCATTTGTGGAGGACCCAAGACATGGATTCAAAAGGATAGCTAAAGGAGAAAAATCAGGTAGACTTTTCACTTTTGAGTTAGAAGACAAAAAGAATATTGCACTATACAGTTATAAGGATCAAACACTTTCAGAGCTTGAGATTTGGCACAAAAGGTTAGGACATATAGGAGAAAGGACCTTGAAGCAAATGTGAAGGGACCAATGTGTGCTTGGGATACCTAATCTATCCAAGCAACATATGATTTACAAGTGTGGTGCTTGTCAATTTGGTAAGTCTCACAGGTTATCCTTCTCAAGGAAAGGATATATGCATGAAGACTACCTAGAGCTGGTACACACAGATGTATGGGGACCTAGCAAAGACCCCTCAGTCTCAGGTTCAAGGTACTATGTGTCTTTTATTGATGATTATAGAAGATGGACTCTATTATATTTTATGAAGCACAAGGATGAGGTATTTAATTGCTTTAAAAAATATCTTGCACTAGTTGAAAATCAGACAGGAAGAAACTTGAAAAGGCTAAGGTCAGATGGAGGAGGAGAGTACTTCTCCAATGAGTTTGAAAGCTTCTTGTAGGACAGAGGCATCAAAAGGGAAATAACCACAAGGTATTCTCCTGAACAGAATGGGGTAGCTGAAAGAAGAAATAGGTTAATTGTTGAGACAACTAGATCTATGCTTAATGAGAAGAAGTTACCTAACTATCTATGGGCAGAGAGTGTTTCTACTACCACTTACCTCATAAGCAGGTCACCATCTAAATCACTTGATGGCATGACTCCTTATGAAGCATGGCATGGTAAGAGACCATCATTAGATCATTGTAAAATTTTTGGATGTGTAGCATATGTACACATTCCTTCTCAGGTAAGAGGTAAGCTAGATCCAAAGGCTGAAAAATGCATTTTCATTGAATATGATTTAAATAAAAAAGGTTACAGATTTTATAACCCTACCAATAAGGGATTTATGGTAAGCAAAGATGTGATCTTTGATGAAAATGATTCTTGGTATGAGAATGAATGCAGGAAGGTCAAACTACCCTATGATTTGGAAGAGGAATTTCCAAAACTTACAAAGGAGGAACCTACTCAGGATGGAGTTTCAAGTTCAGATGATGAAGATACAATCAATCTTGAAGAGTTCAAGGCATGGAAGTCCAAGGGAAAAATGAAGATGAAGAAGCTTGAAGACATACCTGAATCTTCAACTCAATCAATCAGAAGATCTCAAAGAGAAAGCAAAAAACCTATCAGATATGGGTATGATACATCCCTTGTTACTAAACATTCAGTTTATCTTGCCAAAGATTTGTCAAATGAAGAACCAGGTTCATATGAAGAAGCTATCACCAAATCAGAATGGAAAGAAGCTATGGATGAGGAGATTGAAGCACTCAAGGAGAGTGATACATGGGAGTTAGTACCCAAGAAGGACTCCATGAAGGTAATAGGATCTAGATGGATCTATAAGCTGAACAGAAATTCTGATGGAACAATTAATAGTTACAAAGCCAGATTGGTAGCCAAGGGATTTGCACAAACCCAAGGCATTGATTATGAAGAAACTTTTTCTCCTGTGGCCAAGATGCCAACAATCAGAGTGTTGGTAAGTGTGGCTACGTCAAAGAATTGGAACATGTACCAATTGGATGTCAAGAATGCTTTCTTGAATGGATGGATCTCAGAAGAGGTTTATATGTCACAACCTCCTGGCTATGAAGACCCTAAGAAGGTAACTTATGTTTGCAAATTAAAGAAGGCTTTATATGGATTGAAGCAAGCACCTAGGGCATGCAATTACAGGCTAACTACATACCTCCAAGACCAAGGATTTGTTATGAGCAAGGCACATACTTCCCTATTCATTAAGAGAAGTAATTCAGAGGTAATATATCTCTGTGTTTATGTTGATGACATCATTATTACAGGTAATGATGTCAGTGGAATCAGAAATATCAAAAGCTAGATGATGAAGGAGTTCAAGCTCAATGATCTTGGGCTATTGAAGTATTTTTTAGGGCTTGAATTAGTTTACACTAATTCAGGGATATACATTACTCAGAAAAAGTATGTACAAGATATGTTGAAGAAGTTTCACTTGCAGGATGCTAAAGCAACAAGCACTCCAATGGAGGTGAACCTAAAGCTAAGTGCCCATGAAGGTGATGAAGTCCAAGACATTACAGGTTATCAAAGTATTGTGGGTAGCTTGAACTATGCTACCTTAACTAGATGTGATATTGCATATGGAGTTAGTGTGCTAAGTCAATTTATGCACAAGCCAAGGATACCTCACTTAGAGGCTGCCAAGAGAATTTTGAAGTATCTTAAGGGTACACAGAACCATGGTTTGTATTTTCCTTTCACTTCAGATATTGATATAAAAGTCTATTCAGATGCAGATTGGGCAAGATGCAAGGATGATAGGAGAAGCACTTCTGGATACATTTCTTTTGCAGGTGACAAACCAATTTCATGGTCTGCAAAGAAGCAACCAACTGTTGCATTGTCTTCTACAGAAGCAGAGTATAGAGGGCTAGATAATGCCACTCAAGAAGCAATTTGGATTAAGCTTTTCTATACAAAATTGGGCTTATATACTAGGCCTCCAATTATCTTTGGAGATAATACAAGTTCTCTTCACCTTGCAGCTAATCCTATCTATCATGCCAGGACAAAACACATAGAAGTTCATTATCATTATGTGAGAGAAAAGTTGCTAAGCAAGGATATTCAGCTGACCTATGTGTCAACCAATATGCAATGTGCAGATTTGCTGACTAAAGCTTTGGATGGAACCAAACTTTGCAGATTCAAGTCTATGATTGGATTGTAGGATATACTTGAAGATTGAAGATGAAGACTTAAGCCAAAATGTTTGGCTTGAGGAGGAGCTGTTGATGTAAATCACAAGCCTACACATTTGGCTTGGAAGATATCATGAAGACTCTACATACATGAAGAATCATAAGAACATATGCTAGTGGTTAATTACCACTTTATCTCATTGTAAAAGTCAAATTGACTTAGAATCTTTTGTAATCACCTACCTAAGTGATTCGTGGAAAAAGTAACTCACTTGATTGAGAGAATATCTCCAAGCATTTAGGAGCTTGATCATAGGGAGCCAAAGTTTGAATTTTGAATTCAAATTTTTAGTCATTTCCTATAAAAATGGATATGAAAAAGTTGCGGGCAGATCACTTCACTCCCGAGATTCATTCCACTGTAATTGAGTGTGTGTGAGGTCTATACTACAACCTACACCTCTCTACACAATTAGGCAATGTGATTCATGCCAATGGGATTGTACACAAGTGTTAATTTATAGATACATTTACAACATTCATCTCTGTGTTCTCTGCTAGTCTACTCAAAAGTCTGTCAACTTGTCAAGGGCATATCTCGATCAATACTCCACCAAATTCAGTGATTCAGCTTGAAGCCTAATACATACTTTCAAAACTTGAAGAGATTATATGCAGCCAATTCAGAGAAATCTGCATCGAGGTGCTCACTGGTCAATTTCTGCTACAGTCCTAAAAAGTCGGGGGTATAGTTAATCTTGCTAAATTGATTTCTCTTAGCATATTTTATCTTTTTACATCATTCCACTTGCAAATGGTAGCTTACTAAGCTAATTAAATACCCCTAGAAGGAATTTTATCAATTGCTACTGTGCTGGTCACACTGAGCAAAACATCCAGCATGTGTCAAGACCAGAATAGAAGTTTTTCTTGAGTTTGTGACTTTCAAAGTTATCTGTTTTGATTCAATCATTGCACACATCATTTTCAAAGGACATAGACCATTTTTTGGTGTCATTGGAAAGCTGAGGAATTCTACTAATCAAGTCTAAAGCAAAAGAGGGCTGGTACAAAGTAGGTTTAGCAGTACCTACTCAGCCTCTTGGATCATCCATCCATCTTTCCTAACACTTATTATATGATTTCTTATGATCCTTACCTAATTGACATGCTTCACATCTGTATGTCATGTGTTGACGTGAAAAATTAGGTAATCCAAGTACTGAACCATTATTAATCATCTCTTTGATACCTCTTTCATTGAAGTGTCCAAGGCTCTTATACCAAAGATCCAACTCAGACACCTTTTGCTCTCCATATGTAAACATGGCATGTCCAACATTACCTTGTACCCTCAATGTGAAGAGCCTTCCTTCTTTCTTTCCTGTAAAAATTTTCTTATACCCTTGCCTAGGGTCTTCAACATAAACTCCATCATTAGTGAACCTTACCTCATATCCTTTTTCTGCAATTTGTCCAACACTAATAAAATTCTTTGGAATTGTAGGAACATACAAAACCTTACTCAAGAGAGTTCTTCCATCTTTGGCTTTAACTAATCCAATTGACTTCACTTTGTGCTTTGTATTGTCACCTGTTTGAACTGTATGATTGATTGCCTTATGATCCAAATCAGTCATCAAAGCAATGTTTGCACTCAGGTGATTTCTACACCCTGCGTCAATATAGAATACTCTTAAGTCTTCATTTGAAACTTCTCATGTTGCATTCATAATAAGAGTTGAATCTTCTTTTTGATCTAATTCATAATTGTAGTAGGTGTTATTGTAGGATTGGTTTTGGAAGTTTCTTCCTCCATTTCTTCCAAAGAAACTCCTACCACCTCTACCTCTGAAATTTCCTCTCTGATGTCTTCCACCTCTTCCTGTAAAGATTCTGATTAAAGTTACCATTGCTTTGATTATTATGCCAACATTCATGAGATAGATGATTGGTCTTACCACATATCCAGCAAGCTCTCACATTACCTTTGTTATTTGTGCCTCTTCCTCTACTTCTTCCACTTCCTCTTACTCCTAAGAAGTTTGCTTGACTTGGAGTACCTTCATCTTCACCTGACGTTGCTTTCCTTTGATAACTTTCTTCTTGTCTTTAGAATACATTCCATGACCTGCACTCTTATCAACATCTCCTTTGATATCATTCTCAAAAGTTAGCATATGTCTAACAATTGGTTCAAATCAGGAGTGAAATGATCTAATGAAAGTTCTGTTGACAATATGAAAGGTTTCCACTTCTCATCTCCTCTTAGACCTGTGAGAATTTGTCTTACCAACTTATCTTCTTCAATATCTTCATCAACTGCACCTAAGGAATCAACAATGTCTTTCATCTTTGTCACATAATTAGATATTGATTGTGAAGCCTTCTTCTTAAATGTAGTAAAATCTGCCAATAGTGATGCTTTCCTTGACTTGGTTGTATTTTAAAAATGCTCTTCCAAAGCACTCCATATATCACTTGCACTTTCAAGTCCTCTGATATAAGGAAGCAAGTAATCGTTCACTGCCATGTAGATTATGCTCCTTGCTTGAGCATCCTTCTTCATCCAAATCTTTAAATCTGAAAGATCCTCCCTAGTTGGAACACTAGGATCTTTAAAATTTGTCTTTTCTTCTTCTCCTGTGATGCATCCCATCAGATATTTGATCATAAGATGAGCTTCCATCCTCATAGACCAAGCTAGATAGTTCTCTCTATCCAACTTCTCAATTTGGAGACTATCTCCCATCCTTTCTTGACCTGTACTATCAAATCTTCAACCTTATAAGGAATCAATGTACCTTAGATTAAAACTTTACTCCATCTAATCCTTTTGATTGCTCTTCTATGTATCCCTTTAGCTTTTCCTTCACACTTTCTCCTTTTGAATCTTCAAATGTTGAATTTTGTATACCTGCAGCAGTCAGGGTATTCCTTTTCTTCAATTCTGATGATTCCTGCTCTGATACCACTGATGGAATGATTAATCTCAAAAAGACAAGCTATCCTTGATGTTAGATCACATCTTTATCAAGAATAACTCAAAACCTGAACAAAGTTTAGAAGAACAATGCCAAATTGTCAAGACTTTAGCTAATTGTGAAGAAAGTCATTACATAGAAAACTCTACTACACTTAATTCATCCATTAACTGATCAATTGTGTAAAGTCAGTGATGAAACTTTGTACACCATTTAGGCTAAAGGTTGCCATCCTTCTTCAAGTTGAAAATTCTCAAAAGATTCAGTAAAACTTGAGATATGATTCAAACAATGTACCCATGTCTGAAACTGTACTTTTGTATAGTCGATTTTGACACCTGCAACTTCTAATGCATGGTTCTCCCAAACAAGACCCCATTTGTTCAAATGCTTTTAGCCATAGATGGCTTACCTTGCAACTTAGATTTTGACTCTTCATTTGTGTAAAATTTTACACTATGCATTGAGGTCTGCTCAAATCTTTGGTCATCCAGATTGTGCCGATTTCAGAAGACACTCATCACTTCTTCACATATAAATGTTCCTACACATACTTCTCTAAGCCTATTTACAATTAGGCTCTCAAATCTTAACCATAGATGCATTAACTATGGACTTAGATATCTATACAAGGATTCTTGAAATGATCAAACATAGAAGGAGAACTGAAGAAAAGATCGATGCACAATTCTGAGAGAACTACTTCTATTCAACTCATCTTACATTTGATGGATGATACACACATAACTTATAATCTACTCTTCTCTATCTCATCTATAATTCATCTCCTACATATATCACGACCATATAGAAGTGTATACATACATATAAGTGTTGATTTATCATTACTTCAAATATTTGTGAAGTATT
>CM035410.1:108258469-108424013 GCA_020310875.1 Ceratopteris richardii
TTACTTCACCAAAATGACAAAGAAAATGCTCAAAACTCAAGTGTAGAATCTCAAGTTTTGAGTGGACCAGATGCATCACCAAGCAATAGTTCCAACTCAAATCCATGGAGTGGAAGATTGTGTGGAAATTTCACTCTAGCAAATTCATCAAATACATCCAAGAAAGTTAAAGGAAAGCTTTCTCCTGGTAGTAAAACATGTGCAGGTTATGAAGACGTTGATGGAGATTCAAGCGGTTCAGAAAAGAGTCTCGATGAGGAACTTGGATTGCCCTCTGTGAAGACTCCAAGAGTAAGAAAAGCACATGCATATGATACAAGGAGAAGTGACCCAGGACCAAGAAGATCTGGGAGGATGCGGAATTCAGTGCAACGATTGATGTATGACAATTATATGGCTCGTTTTGAAGATGCAATTGGAAACGCAGATTGGGGAAAAGCTATGGATGAGGAGATGGATGCACTTTATGGAAAGGATACATGGAAGCTCATCCCATTTCCACAAGGAAAGAAACCTGTAGGCTGCAAGTGGGTTTACAAGGTAAAGCACAATGCTGTTGGTAGCATAAGTAGGTACAAAGCATGTTTGGTAGCAAAAGGATATGCACAAACTTATGGCATTGATTATGAGGAAACATTTAGCGCTATAGCTAAAATTTCTACTGTCAGAACACTTGTTGCATTAGCTACAGCAAAATGATGGACTTTGCATCAGATGGATGTGAAGAATGCTTTCTTACATGGTGAGTTACAGGAAGAAGTATACATGGACCAGCCACAAGGATATGAAGATTCAAAGCATCCAGAATATGTTTGCAGGTTGCAAAAGGCTTTGTATGGGCTGAAGCAAGGTCCTCGTGCCTGGCATGCAAGAATTGGTGATTACTTAACCACCATTGGGTTTTCTATGTGTGATGCAGATCATTCATTATATGCAAGGAAGGGTGATGATGGCATCACGATTGTGGCTATTTATGTTGATGACTTGATTGTAGGTGGTGATAATGAAGAAAGCATTAAAGAGGTAAAGCAACTTCTTTTGTAGGAATTTGACATGAAAGATCTTGGTGTGCTGCGCTACTTCTTGGGCATTGAGTTTATAATTACAGAAACATGTATATGGATGTCGCAAAGGCACTATGCCTTGAATATGTTGCAAAAGTATGGTATGGCTGATTGTAAGCCAATTTCTATGCCATTAGATCAGAATTTGAAGTTCGATGCTACATCAGGTGAAGCATTGGAAAATGCTACTATGTTTAGGAAAATTGTGGGAAGTCTTATATATCTCACAATTACAAGGCATGATTTAAGCTATATTGTTGGACTTGAAAGTCAGTTTATGCAGGTTCCCAGGAAGCCACATTTTCATACTTTGAGGTGCACTCTACGTTATGTGAGTGCTACTTTGGATTATGCATTGTTTTATGAAGCTGGTGTAGATTTGCGGGTTCATGGATACACCGATGTAGATTGGGCTAGTAGCATTCCAGATAGAAGATCTACTAGTGGCTTTCTATTCTCACTTGGGAGTGCAACTATTACATGGAGCAGCAAGAAGCAACCCACTGTTGCTTTGTCGAGTACAGAGGCTGAGTATAGAGGTGTTGCAATGGCAGCATGTGAGGCATCATGGATGGAGATGCTACTTGCAGATTTAGGTGTGGAAGTACAAAAGCCTATCACCATCTATTGTGATAATCTTATCAACATACAACTATCACAAAACCCTATTTTTCATGCTAGAACAAAGCATATCGAGGTACATTATCACTTCATCAGAAAGAAGGTATTAGTAGGTGATATTGATCTTGTTTATGTGAGAACAGATGAGCAACTTGTTGATATTTTCACTAAAGCACTTGGAGCAGAGAAGCTGAAGAAGTTTCGGAAGATGCTTGGATTAGAGGACATGACATTGAGCTTGAGGGGGAGTGTTGAGATATCAAGCTCAACATGTGATGATCTAGGATGACACGTATCAGTTTTTCGTTTCTCTGACATGTATAGTGGTCACGTCGGTATATGTCAGGGACACTTCATTCAGCTTTATTAGATTTATCTACCGCAAGTGATGGCACATTTGTTTCTTGCCAGCTCACTCATTCGTGGACATTTCGTTTTTCCTTATGTACTAGTCTTTATATATTGTACTTTTATTCTTGTTTTTAAGGTCATTCTTGTACATTCCTTTTTATGTAATAGAAGAAGAAGAAGATTGTTCTTCCTTGCCGCAATCTGAGTGTGTGCTTCTCTTTGATCGTGAGAGTGTGTGTGTGAGCTCTCTTCCTTATCTCCTTCCTCGTGACAGAAAGGTCAGTCAATGTGCATCTCTTCATGTTGTACTCCCATCACGATGATTGACCATTGGCTTGTCTTTCGTTGTTGATGGATGTCCTTGTTGATGGTTCACTGATGAGATTCTTTGAGCGCATGGTCCTATCCCTTGTCTTTTTTTTTCTTTTTATTTGTTCCTCCCTTTTTTTTGAAACAGTGTCACAAAACAAGAAGAAAGAGATTAGTATCAATAAAATACTTTACATATGTCAAATGTGTCTCATGTGCATGGGATTCTCAACTATGTCTATGCACGACCTTGTAATGTGGCCCTATATTAATGCAAATCATGGAAATGCATGACCTGAATGGTGCAAAAGATGGGGTTATGCTAAGGGCACATGGTTCTCACACATCGAGGCTTCCGATGTTACTTGCACATGTTGATGCAATCTTTTTTTGGAGGTATCCATTGGATCTCGAAACAATGCAACAAGGATGACTATGGTAAGAACTCTTATTGCAATTGCAACCTCAAAGAGTTGGAGGATTCACCAACTAGATGTGAAGAATGCTTTTTTAAACTGTGACCTAAAGGAGTCTATTTTCATGGATCAATCCATCAGTTTTGAAGATTAGAGGTATCCATATCATGGCTACAACCAAAGTGATGCCGACTCATCATTGTATATGAAGAAGGAAGGTGATTAGGTCGTCTACATTTGAATATATGTCAAATGATCTTATTCTTATAGGGAATAATGAAGCAAGCATTAGAGAGATCAACAACAAGCTTGGAGAAGAGTTCAAGATCTCAGATCTTGGAGAGCTGAAGTGGTTTTTAGGCATATAAGAAATCTACAAGGAGGAAGGTGTATATCTCATGGAAAGAAATTACATTCTTGATGTACTAACAAAGTATGACATGTGTAATTGCAAGAAAATTGCAAACCCATTGAAGGTAAATGTAAAGTTGAGTGCAAATGAGGGAGAAGAAATTGAAGATGTTACTTTGTATAGATCCATTGTAGGATCTTTGAACTATGCAACACATACTAGGTTAGACATCAAACATGTAGTAGGAATCCTCTCATAGTTTATGCAAACTCCCAAAGCGCATCATTTAATGGTGGCCAAGAGAGTTCTTAGATATCTCAAGGGTAGTATAAATGAAGGTTTATTGTATGCTTATGATGAAGATTTGTAGGTGAAAGCCTATAGTGATGCAGATGCTCCAAGAAGTAGCCAACAATAGCCCTACCTTCCACGGAAGCTGAATATAGAGCCTTAGCCCTTGTCACATGTGCACTTATGTGGCTGAAGAAGCTCTTTAAAGACTTTGTTTGATCCATATTGAGCTCCTATGCTTTCTCCTTTGATGTAGAGATCCACCCTTCAGCCTCTTGTATGAAGAATAGAGCTTCATAACTCTTAGGTGACCACATGATCAGAGCTTCAAAATCTTGAGGAAAGTTCGATCTTTTTATTGATGAGGTTGAAAATGAAGTGGCCACATTCCTTCTTTAAGTTTCAAATCCTCCATTGTGCAAGACTCCAACATCTTGGGAACCCTTTCCTCAATAAGATTTTTTAATAAACCAATTTGTTGGGGCTGTAGAATGAACATAAAGTTTGTTGGCATGCATCCACAACTGAGGAAGAGGCATTTTAATCCCATAAACAAGTCAAAATACGTGCTAGAAGGCCTACATATTGAGAAGCTTGGGCTACTCATTTTCATTACATGGGGGAATAAGTGCCATCGATCTCGACTCTCAAGAGACTTGGAATGCTTTGGAAGCATTTGTCTCCTCAAGTGCCAAATCCAAGAAGAACCAATTGCAGATTGATTTTGCAACATTCAAGAAGATGCCCAAGCAAAGTGTGACTGATTTTGTCACCAACATGAAGGACATTGCAGAGAAACTTCGGAGCATTGGAGAAATTATTGATGAAGATCAGATTGTAAGGCAAGTCATCAATGGAATCAAGGCTGATGATAAGTGGGAAGCTTCCAGTACAACCATGGATCTATACATGGATATGAAAGTGCCAGACTTCAACACTCTCATGGGGCAAGTCTTCACTCATTAGACCAAAATTATCAACAATGGCAAGAACCAGAAAGGTAACCAATCCTCTACCCTTTTCATAAATAAAATCAAAGTCAAAGATAACAAACGAAAAGTAAAATAATCTAATTTTCATGATGAAGGAAGCACCTCCCAACCTACTTTGTAGGTAGAGGTGGAAACTCAAGAGGAAAAGTGAAAGGAGGCGGACAAGGCATGGGGAGAGCTCAAAGCTCCTCAACTTGTGCCATATGTTGCTTGTCAAATCACATGACAAAACATTGCTTCCAAAACCCAAGGAATCAGAGATGAAGAGGATACAATATAGGTGGTTATGAAGATGCAAGAGGCAAATACAACAACTCATATGGATACAACAAAAACTTCTAAAACAACAACTATCAAGGAGGATACAAAGGAAGGAGAGACTACAATAATTACACAGATAATCAAGCTCAAGAGGATTCACTTCAACTTATGAACATGAAAATGAAGGAAGGTAACTCTGATGAGCATGTGTTCTACATTGATTCTAGATGCTCAAATCATGTAGTAGGGAATGTAGCCTTGCTATTAGACTTGGAAGATCCAAAGAACAAGCATGAGGTCCAAACATGTGATGACACAATGCACCTTGTGGAAAAGATAGGGAATGTAAATACCTCGAATTATAATATGAATCTGTTGAGCAGAGTTCTCTATGTCCTAAGTATTACTAAAGCCCTAATAACCGTAGATCTGATTGTGGAGAAAGGTTTGAAGGTGAGATTGACCAAGCATGTAGCCTATGTAGAGGATCCATATCAAGGTTTCAAGAAGATAGCAAAGGGAGAGAAAATAGGTAGATTTTTCTCATTTGAGCTCCCAAACACAAAGAAAATTGCTTTGTTCAATTATGGTACCCAAACCCTATCAGAGCTAGAGGTTTGGCATAAGAGGTTATCTCACATTGGAGCAAGACCCCTCAAACAAATCAATAGAGATGAAAGTGATCTTGGACTACCCAATATCTCAAAGCAACACATTATATACAAATGTACTACATGTAAATTTGGAAAGTCTCACATGCAATCATTCACCAAGAAGGTATATATACATAGAGACCTTCTAAAGCTTGTCAACAAAGATGTTTGGGGACCAATTAAAGAACCATCAATCTAAGGATCAAGATATTATGTGTCATTTATAGATGATTGTAGTAGATTGACTATTTTCTACTTTATGAAGCATAAGGATGAAGTATTCTCATGTTTTAAAAAGTATTCAGCTCTTATGGAGAACGAATTAGGTAAAACACTAATAAGACTAAGATCTCATGGAGGGGGAGAATACTTCTCCCATGAATTTGATTCCTACTTGCAAGATAAAGGAATGAAGAGAAATATTGCTACCAAGTACACACTTGAACAAAATGGAGTTGAAAACAGGAGGAGTATAACCATTGTTGAAGAAACAAGGTACATCGTTAATGAAAAGAAGCTACCATATTACGTGTGGGTAGAGACAATATCCACTAGCATATACTTGATAAACTGATTACCTTCAAATGTTTCGGATGGTATGATCCCTTATGAAGCTTGGAAGGTAAGGAGGCCAAGCTTGGATCATTGCAAGATATTTTCCTACATTGCATAGGCACACATACCATCTCAAATCAGAGGCAAATTAGACCCTAAGGTAGAGAAGTGTGTATTTGTAGGCTATGAAATTAATAAAAAAGGTTATACACTATATAATCCTAGCAACAAAGGTTTTATAGTGAGTTAAGATGCTGTCCTTGATGATAAAAAATCATGGTTTGAAGATGATTGCAGGAAGATCAAGGTACCATATGACCTAGCAGAAGATTTCCAACACTCTTAGGTAAGAGTACACATACACTTGAAACATCAAGTGATTTTGAAGATGATCAAAAGACTCCTAGGAAGGAAATCCATTCATGGAAATCCAAGGGCAAGGCCAAGATACAAGAGTTGAGGGATGTTGCAAAATCCTCTCAATAAAGCACTATAAGTTCTACTAGGGGGAAGAAGAATATAGAGAGGTATGGCTATGATACATCACTAGTGACAAAAAATTCTATCTATTTGGCATATGACTTAAAATCTGAAGAGCCCTTATCTTATGAGGAGGAAAAGAAAAACCAGACTGGATGAATGCTATGGAAGAAGAGTTGAAGCCTTTCAAGAGAATCACATTGGGAATCGGTGCGAAAGACTTCAACCATGAAGATCTTTGGATCTAGATGGATATGCAAAGTGAAGAAGAACTTTGGTGAAACAATTTAGAGGTGTAAAGTTAGACTTATGGCAAAAGGCTATCCTCAAACCCAAGGTATTGACTATGAGGAGACCTTCTCACCTATGGCAAAGATGCCAACAATCAGAGTACTTATAAGCATTATAGTTTCCAAGAATTGGAAGATCTATCAAATGGATGTAAAGAATGCATTCTTGAATGGATGGATATTTGAAGAGGTATACATGGCTGAACCCCTTGGGTTTGAAGATTCACATTTTTGTGAAAATGTATGTATGCACGTTGAGGAAAGATCTATATGTTCTAAAGCAAGATCCAAGAGCTTGGAATCATAAGCTTGTGGCCTATCTATAGGATAAGGGTTTCATTATTAGCAAAGTAGATGCTTCACTCTTCATCAAGAGGACACATGGAGAAGCCATATAACTTTGTGTATATGTAGATGACATAATACTCATAGGTAATGATGCTAAATGTATCAAGAGTATTAAGCAACAAATGAAGGAAGAATTCAAGATCAGTGAACTAGGGCAACTCACATACTTCCTTGGATTGGAAGTTGTGTATACAGAGAATGGTATGTATCTCACTCAAAAGAAATAAATATATCAAGGATGTGCTAGCCAACTTCAAAATAAAGAATTCAAAGGTTGCAATTACACCCATGGAGGTAAATTCAAGGCTAAGTGCTCATGAAAGTGATTTAATTGAAGACATAACAAGCTATCAAAGCTTGATGGAAAGTCTAAATTATGCGACACTCACTAGGGTAGACATTTTCTATAGTGTAAGTGTTCTAAGTCAATTCATGCATACTCCTAGGAAACCACACATGGAAGCAGCTAAGAGTATACTCAAGTATCTTAAGGGAACCATAAATGAAGTCTTATTTTATCCATCTATCTCTGATGTAAATATAAAGCTATTCCTTGATGTAGATTGGGCACGATCAAAAGATGATAGGAGTAGTACCTCATGTTATCTTACATTTCAACGTGAAAAAATCATTTCATTGTTATCCAAGAAGTAACCCACTATTGATCTTTCATCTACAAAAATTGAATATAGAGTTTGGAAAATGCACCTCTAGAAAGTATATGAATTAAGAATTTATACTCAGATTTGGGTGCAAAGTCTTCTACTCATCTTATATTTGGGGACAACATAAGCTCTCTTCACCTTCGAGAAAATCCAATGTACTATGATAGGACCAAACACATTGAGGTCCATTATCATTATGCTAGGAAGAAAATCACAAGCAAAGAAATTGAACTCTTGTATGTATCTACTCAACAACGATGTGCAAATATGATGAACAATTTTTTGAAGTAAAATTAAACAGATTCAAAACTATGATTGGACTTTAGGAAATATCAATGGATTGAAGAATCAAGAATCTAAGGCTTGAGGGGGAGTATTGGTGCATGAGTCAATCCTAAGTGCTTGACTTATGCATAAAGTTTCTCTTGATATTTGAGGCTTAATCTTATACTAATAGCATCATACAATAAATGAGCTTCAAAGATTAATGTCAAGATTTATCTTTGTCAAACTTAAATGTGCTAATTGGAGAGAGTCTTGTGGTCTCACTGGGAGATGAATACCATGACTTCATTTTAATAAAAAAAAGTGTGGAATACTTTTAGGTGGAATCAACCGATAATTATGAAGCAAAAGTGTATATATACACTAGTCACTTTAGTCGCAAAAAATTATCGATCATAACACTTATTCTCAATTATTAATGTCCTATCTCAAATCTAGAGAAGTCCTCCACTCTAGCATTGTATCATAGCTCAATTAACAATACATTTACAACTCATTTTGATAGATATATTGATATTCTTTTTACTGTTAGAGTACATTGAATAAATTCTATCAAGTTCTTTGAGTTCTTTCTCGACATGTATGATCTTATTATCCAATCTATCCATTGGACTATGAATTTTGGTCTATACTACTCATGCCTTCAAAGATTCGTAGTCATTGGAATTGCAGATCTTGATGTATGAACATAACAAGGTGATTAGTTATTGTATCTTCAACTTCCTAAATAGTCAGGATTACCCACTGAATTATGCACATTTATTGTACTATATTCCTCTTAAGTTCAGAAATAATTTAGTATATCTCACTCAAAGCTTCATTTGAAAGTGTGCAAAAGTTCCTTGATCAATCCCTACTAGGCTATGAGCTATGAGTGAAATACTGAGTGCCTTCTTCCATAATAGAAGGTTTTCTCAAAGTGTTTTGTACACACAAGTTATTTGTTTTGACATAAATTTTTGAGAATGATGTTTCAAAATACTATGGTGATCTAAATGCATATATTGGAAGCTTAGGAGTCTATTAAGGTTCTCTAGAGTCACCTAGGTTGGTTTTGGGCAGGTTTTTGTCAAGGCCCTCTCATCTTTGTGCTTTATCCATCACTCCTCACATACGTGAGAGAGGAATCCTCATTTGATTTAGAAGGCATGTGATAGAGCTTGGGAAATTAGTAGGCATTTCATGCCCCTTGGGAAAGTTTCCACATGAACGAAACTTGGTTGGGAACTTGGACAAGCCCAAGGACATGCACCCCTTCACCTAGAGGTATATTTATGGGCGGAGTTGGATGGGTGGATACATGCTCTCTCTTGCCATGGTGGACTTGCTAGTTGCTATTTTTTTTTTAATAGTTTTATTGGTAGGAGTTTGTATCTATAAAACATTGGAATTTTATTTTAAGCAAAAAAACATTGGTATCATTAGCTTTAGGTTTATTGTTCCTATCTCTCTCATGAAAGTATTTGTGAGTTTTCTCATCTTTTATCAAAATTGCATGAACTATTAGTTAGTATAGTTCATGAGAGGCAAGAGGTATTTTTATATCACCTTTTAGAGGAGCAAAAATATTTATGGGTGACCCTTCCCCAAGGATGAGAGACATATGCACATTAGTAATGCTCAATCATTCGTGGCTAGTCATGAAGGACCACCAAAAGCCAACCATGTGCATCAGATGTGTGAATAAACAATTCCTAATACGAGGAATTAAGAAACTAGAGATAGAGTTTACCATATATGAACTTTCCAAAGCATCCTTTGCACACCATGTGTTTAACCTTTCCTACTCCTCTTGTGTTGGTTGAAATTTGTTTCTGATTATAGGCATCAACTCATCTCTTGAGATCTATCCATACATGTTTCTCCCTTGCAAGTAAGCTTGCATCCTTTGAGAACATAATGAGTAGTTGCTTTGATCCAATTTTTTGATCAATGCAAGGAATCCATTGTGAATACTTAGATAAGTTAGATTAGTAGAGATATGTGCTTGCAAAGTATTGAAGTTTGGTCCAAGTAACCAGCATAGGACTTGCTCCTTCTCTTTTGGAGAGTCTAATACATCTTATAAGCTTCAAGTTAAGGCAATAAAACACTCTATGTGCTTTGGAAGAACATTGAGAAAAGTTTGATTCAAAATAGATAGTTTTGCTCATAAACTAGTTCATGAAACTTGTTATTGATGGATGAATCATTCACCTTCTAATACTCAGTGGTCTACATAAAATTCCTTTAGCCAAATACAATTCTAATAGCCAAATACATCAATCCTCTTATAGCTTCTTGAGTTGCTATGTTCAATCCTCTATATTCTGCTTCAGTTGAGAATAGTGCAATTATAGGTTGCTTTTTGGAACTCAATGACACCCGCTTAGAACCTGCAAAAGCTAGAAATTATTATGTACTTCTCCTATCATCTTTGGATCATCCCACTTTGCATCTGAGTACAACTTGAGATGCAAATCTGATGTATAGGGATAGAATTACCCTCATTGATTGTGCTTTTGAGGTACTTGAGTACTCTCTTATCTACATCCATATGTGGTTTTCTCGAAGAGTGCATGAATTGACTTAGCACTCCTACACTATATGAGATGTCTTCCCCTTGTATGTGTAGCATAGATTAAACTGCTTACAAGACTTTGGTACTCTTTCATATCTTTAATCTGTTCACCTTCATAGACACTGTTTATGATTCATTTCCATAGGTGTACCTCTAGGCTTCTCATTATCCATCTTGAACTTCAATAGTAAATCTTGAATGTACCTCCTTTGATTCAAGTACATCCCTTGATCTATGTATATGACGTGCATATCTAAGATGAATGTGAACTCTCCAATGTCACTAATCTTGAACTACTCTTGCATATGCCTTATGATCTTTTCTATTCCATTTATGTCATCACTTGTCATAATTATGTCATCTACATAAACACATAAATAGATAACTTCATCATTGTTAGCAGCAGACAAGGAACTGAAGGACTGACGAGGCATGGCAGTCAGAGAAGAGAGTCAGAAGGGAGAGAAGGCACAAGCAGACAAGGGAGTCAACGGCGATCTGGCAAGTAGGCCAATAATTTTCTTCATGAAGAAGCAAGTACGAGCATTCACGCAGATCTAGCACTAAGGCAACCCTTTAATTTTTCAAATCCTTACACAGATTAAAAGTGATTCTCATCACTAACAACCCCTGTAAATACCATGTTCACCTTTTTGTTAGCTCCATTTTGTGCAAGCCGAGGAGTCCTCGAGCTTGAGGAGCCTTAGAAGTAGTTGCTTACCAATTTTTGTATTTTTTAGATCTCGTTTGAGCCCTCAAATAAGCCCTGGAACCTAATTTTTAACTAGGCCAGACACTAGGTCTGAACAGGGCCAAAGCTAGCCAAAAACTATAAAAGGAGCTAGAGAGCTCATTTTTGGGGGTAGATTGTAATTGAAACGAACTTGTAAGAGCTTTTTGAAAGTAATCTAAGAACTCCATTGCTTCTCACTCTTTGTCTTGCCGTGTGTGCACGTGTGTGTGTATGTGTGTGCATGCTTGTGTGCTTCTCACTCACGCACTTGTGCCTCCACTTGCTCGAGGTCTTCATACCATCCTCACGTCTTCCCGGATTGACATTAAAGGAGGTGTTACTCATCACTGAGCTACACCAAATTTTGGCGCCGTTGCCGGGGATCGAACTTTGAGGACCAGCGTGTGATGGTAAGACGTGGAGTTTACGCGTTGGAGTTGTAGGTATTTTCTTCACTTTCATCTATTTTCTTGTTTTTCCTTCACCATCTTCATCACCATCATCATCATCACCATCTCCCACCTCCATCTCCATCATCGCGAAAATCTTCAGTTTTGATCATATCACCATCTCCACCTCATTTCCTTCATTCTACTTGTGAGAGAGAGCGAGAGAGCGATATTGCTTGCACTGTTTTTGCATGTTTGTTGTGTTTCTTGCAGGTATCATCATCATCATCCCCGCCAGCACGCTGCGTAGGTACGAAACTCGTCGAATCTGTCTCGCAGTCGCCAGCCTTTGTCGATCGCGATCGACAGAAAATTCGATCATTTGGTAAAACAAAGTTCACCACTAGCACAAGCATGATGAGCACATCCCAAATCACCTAAAACAGTAGAAAAATTCCGTGTTTTTCTGTCAATCGCGACCGACAGCCTCTGTCAATCGCGACCGACAGACCCTGTCAATTGCGACCGACAGACACCATCGATCGCAACCGACAGACTTCACGACCGACAGACTTCACGACCGACAGACTTCACGACCGACAAACTGCCACGTAGGACCTTGTCAATCGCGATTGACACCGTCGATCGCGATCGACAGCCACGACCGACACCTCTGTCAGTCGCGATTGACACCGTCGATCGCGACCGACTGAAATTCAACGATTGATTGACTTTTGCGCGTAGCCACGTGTCCATCGCGACTGATAGGCCTCCGATTGACTAAAATTTCGGCGAAAAACCCGGAAAACGTGTCGATCGCGATTGATACCGTCGATCGCGATTGACAGCCACGATCGACTCTGGCGATCGCGATTGACACTGTCGATCGCGACTGACAGGCCCGACGGACACCTCTGTCAATCGCGATTGACAGACCTGTCGATCGCGATTGACAGGCTTTTCGGCCAAAAATTAGGGTTTGCTTTTGTTCAAAATTTGGGATAATTTTGGGGCAAAATAGTCAATCCATTAGCATTTCTGGAGGTTCCTACATTTGAGAATTGGGAGAAAATCCTAGGATCTGTCAGCCAGATTGAATCTTGTCTTAACCCCCTAAACCCTGAACAGTCATAACTTTTTCATACGAAATCAATTTTTTGGGCTCTAGGGTTTGTTGGAAAGCTCGTGGCATATACTACACGCCCTCAACTGTTTTTTATAAAGATAATGCGTTGATTTTCAGATAGGGAATTTTGAAGTTGACCATACCTAGGGGGATCAAAGTCAGGGGTCTTTAGAATTGTTTTCCTAAAAATCACTATGCAAGTTGTGTTTGTGCTACAAGAATGAAAATCATTGGTTCTGTCTTTAGAATTTAAATCTTAAAGCTAGCTTTGGAACTCTTACAGATCTATTGAGAGGGTCGTAGCTTATCTAACTTGTAGTCAATCAGGCCATATGATCCCTGCTCGCGCAAGTGTAAGTGCAAGCTTGGGAACACACTTCCTGGGCATTCAGGGCAACCAAGCAGGAAACAAAAGGTTGGAATATTCTCAACTCCCTCTGTCATTTTCTAGCTCAGGTTAAGTACGAATAGTGCCAGAAGTAAGTCAGGGCGACGATAGGCAGGTATCAAGTTGAAGACTACCTAAAAACTCAAGTTCAAGCTACAAACCTAATCTCTGTACTGTCGATAACATAAAGGAAAAGAACCTAACGTGGAATGATCAATTCCAAGTGTGAAAACTACTCATGTATTCCTGACGACGTGATATCAGACAAGACCTTAAACACGATAAAATAACTAAAAAGAACCAAGTGACTAAGATGAAGTAACCGGCAACGAGGTTGTACTCTGGGCAAAGAATTGGGCTACTTAAATAGGCATATGAACCTTAGATCAGGACGACATCTAGTAAGGGAGAGACAAAGCCTTAGATCTTCAGAGGCTAGTGTCAACCACACTGCTAGGTCTTGGGCCCAGCAGTTGAGCCACCACTCATACTCCCCTAGCTCTGAGACCAGCGAGCCAGAGATGTCTCAAGGCATGGACAAACCTACGGGAAGTTCAGGAGTGCCATACTTGCATAGGGTAGAAGGCCCTTACAAAACGCAGTTGGAATACCTTAGGACCAACCGATTAGGTGCCAGCATCTATGAGGACGGCCTAGGAAGATCTGTGGTACAGATTAAGAATCCTGATCAATCCATTGGACTAGAGCACCCAGCTGTCAAGTTTGAAAACGGAGCATACTTGGACAAAGAAGGAACCATATACGTAGTCACCAGTCACCCAGATAGGATGGACGAATTCGGAAATGTGATCTCAGAAGCAGATTTAGGTGACCTAAAGCAAGGAAACATGGGTACAGAACCTAGAACCCCTCGAGGCAAATCGGTTCTCACTAGGATCATCACCCCAGAGTGAATTCCTCAGGATAATAAAAGCATAGATTTGCTCCTCAATCGAGAAACTGACGAAGCCTTTTGGAGGTATAAATCTGATCAGCCAACTGATATAGGAACAATCATGATCTATGAGTTTAAGGATCCTGATAGCCCAGGCAGAGTGACCTACTTAGATCACGCTTCAGAAAGGATCTTTGTGGTTACGGAAAATGATAGGCATGCTTACACTTGGAAGGGCGAATTCGTTTTCCCCCAACCAAGATCGAATGTATCCTATGGTCACCCTGGAGCCGGAACATCCCAAGCTCATGGAACTCAAAGAGACAGACATAGAGAAAGGCCGGAAGTAAGCTTTGCCAACCCAGTGGGCAGAGAAAGAACGAGGACGGAAACAAATAGAGTAGAACCTGAGATACTTAGAGCTCACAGGAATCAAAGAAATGCGGATGAGTTCCCTCTACCACGACCTAGAGAGCACACAAGGACTTTGAGACCGACTCAGCTGGTTAAGTCCATGAAGAACTACTTCGATGGCACTGGAGATCCATACGATCATGTGGCTGAGTTTAGGCAAGTCTTGAGAGTTGAACAAGTGGAGGATCTATTCACGCAGTACAACGTCTTTGGTCTGACCCTTAGGAACACTGCCCTGACATGGTTTCAGCCATTAAATGAGGGGCAGTTCCGGAGCATAGACCAACTTCTAGAAGCTTTCATTATTGAATTCTCTAAGAGTGGCATAAGGCATAATACCTCCTCGCTGATTCACAGCTTCAAGCAAACCCCTCAAGAAACTGTGAGACTTGCAGGAAGAAGATTAAGGCAATACTTAGAAAGATGCCCTGTTTCGGAGCTTCCCACACCAGCTAAGCAAGTGGCTTTATTCTTGGATGGATTGCTAAGTACCAAATTGAGATCTTATGTGTACTTGAAGGACCCTAGGACCATAGAAGAGTGTGTACGCATGTGCATTGACATCGAGGATAACCTAGGGGAGGAGTTAGAGCTTTCCAAGATATACAAAGACTCGGATAGTGCCTCTAACCTCTCTTCCACGCAATCCACATCAATCGAGGAACTTGCAGAGAAAGTAGCTCAGAAATTAGGTGTAACTAGCAAACAAATCCCAAGGTTTGCCCCTGTGAAAAGGTGCTATACTTGTGGTGGCGACCACATGGCGAACGTATGTCCCATTATGGCTCAGCCCCAAGTAAATCCTAGTAGCCAGTACTGCACCATAGAACGGAGGTACACCAATCACACCGCACAAGATTGCCCCTACAATAAGCAAACAGTTAGGCAAACTTACCCTCAACCCTATCCACCGCAGGGAAGATACCAGAACCAGTACCCTCCACAGCCATATGGCAGGCCACAACAACCTTATCAGCAACCATACCAAAACCAACAAAGGCCTCAGCCTGTGCTAGCACAACAACCCCCAGCTCCAGCTAATGTGATTCCGGTAAAGTATGCTGTTGCAGAAGAAAACCTGAATAGAGCTATAGTCCCTGTAACACCATTGCTTTCTGAAAGTGACCCCAGTGACCATAGCTTTGATTCTACACATGTTGATAGCCCCCAGGCCTACTACATGCAGTCTCCTGAACATGGTGAGTCCTACTATAGTGAAGAGCCAAACGAACCTAGTTGGGAGTCAGTCATGTACGCAAACCCCAATCCTAGACCTCAACCTAGGCAGGTAAGACCCCCATTCCCTAGAGGACCATGCTACAGATGTCAGGGAGATCACCTCATTCGTGATTGTCCCTTACCTCCACCTACACAACCCCAGTCAGTGATGATCCAGGGCTTTTGCCAAGAATGTGGAAAGGAGCATCTCTTACGAGATTGCCCAAAGAACCCCAATAATATGCCAAAAATCACTCCTATCAACGTTGTTGGGTTAGTGGTAGACTCCACAGGGAGTGTGACTTCCATTGCACCAGTACAAGTAATCACTAGAGCCCAAGCACTGCAGCAAAACCAGGGTGTAGGTCAGGAAAAAAGCCCCGAAGTTAGTGAAACAGAGAGTACGACAAAGAAGAGGACTAGAGCGTGGAAAGATAGTAGGGAAAGAATGAAAAGACAATGGGCTAAAAAAATGAGTGAACTTGAGGAAAGCATAAGAGAAACCAAAGCCAGGATAACTGAACTCACATCTCAAACTCCCTCTCACACTACCCCACCACCACCATTCCCATCGCCATCCGACCAGCCACCTTCCAACCCGCCTCACCTAATTCCACCACCCCCTAGAGTAGGATCAGTCCTAGCAGATCCCACTCCCGAAGACCTTAATATGATGCTTAAAGCATATCAGGCCAGAATCCAAGAAGGGCCAAACATAACTGATCATGAAAAGTGCTACCCTAGAGTAGAATTAGAGCTTGAACAAACTAAAATTTGTGCCAAAATGGTGGAATTGGCTCAGACCATGTTTGAGGCCAGTCGCCTATTTAACATCTCTAGTTCAGCGAAGACACAGTTGCACTTTGATGGACTGTTAGAAAGAATAGAGAAGCTGATTGCACAATCAGAAAAGGAACCCACCTCTCAACATAAGGACAAGGCAAGTGAAAGAGCAAGTCTTCCTGCCCAGAAAGCCTATGTGCCTGAAGCCTATGTGCCTAACTCTACGGAGCCAGACACATCATCTTCCATGAATCGATTCACACCAGAATTCCTACGAGAGATTCAAGAAGACAAATGGGCTAAAGAGAGTGAAGTCCCTCCTCCTATTGAACTTGTGGATGATGCACATGACCAATTCCCACAAGATATCCCATCCATTTATGAGGAGCAGGAGAGCACCCAATCTCAGGAAAGATTAGACTTTGAGTCTAACTCTCTACAAGAATTACCCCACTTCACAGGCCCATGGGAAACTAAGTCTACTTGTATGAGGGCACCCACGGTCATGGTACGAAATGAGGACTCAGTCTTACCTAGGAACACAGAGGTAGTGAAAAACACTAAAGTGCAGTGCAACCTCAGGTTAGAAGAGCTACTCAAGGTTAGACCTGAATTATGGAAACATGTAGCCAAACAAGTACCAGAGATAGCAAAACCTCGTTCCCAGGTAGGATCACATAGGACAGTGCCAGAAATACCCTTGGATAAGATAGGAGATATGTGTGAAGGTGAAGAAGGGAACACCTATCTTCCCATTACCTACCAGGAGTACACCACCAAGGCAATTTTGGACTCAGGTGCAGGAGTTGCAATTGCCACCACTTCCCTATGGAAGCGTTGGGGCAAGCCAGCACTCAGGCCAACGAGAATGAAATTGCAGATGGCCGATGGTCACATAGAGAGACCCCTAGGGTTGTTAGAAGGAATAACTCTCACTACATGTGGTGTTGAGTTCGAGCATACATTTGCTATATGTGACTTTAGCAAAAATCATGCCTATGAGATGATTTTGGGAAGACCATTCATGCGACAGTTGCAAGTGGTACAGGACTGGGGAACCAACTCCTTGTATTTGCAACATTTAGGTGTTACGACCAAAGTGAATCTCAAAGATTACTCTCATAGAGATGTCCCTCCTATCCAATGGAACCCCATCCATAGAGCCAAAGATGATACAGAATCGGTGAATTCCATAGGATCAGGATCCTCATGGATGCATGAAGACAACCACTTATGGATGTGCAAAGTAGCAGTAGACGAAGAGAAGAGAGAAAAAGCCAAAGAGGTAGGTGCAAAAGAAAACCATAGATCAATTCAAGACCCAGCCTATGCACCTGTAGTCTTTCCTGATGAGGAATTTGAACCCCATGGCTGGGCAGAAATTTTAGCAACAATGGACGTAGCCATCAATGAAGAACAATGGACACCCCACTGTGATGAGGATGGCTATGACATTTCAGTCTTCTCCATAGAGCCAATCATGGGAGAGGCAGTTCTAGAAGAATGCGAACCTAGCCCTGATGCATTTGAGGATGCAAGTGACTCCGATCTAGAGTCAATCATTATGGACCCACCTTTTGCATCAGATGAAGAATACTTCCATGAAGTAGAATTTCAACCCCAGAGGCATGGAGAGCTTACAAATGATGTAAGATTAGCCACACATGTGACCCCGAAGGAGGAAAGGAAGAAACGAAAGAAGAGAGAAGTCTCACCAGAAGAGGAAGAATCTTTGTTTGAGGTCCCAGAAAATTTTAAGAAGTATGGGATAGATGACAGGAGAGTCATGATCAGAATGCCGAAACGAGAGGCACAAACAGGAGAGGCCTATGATAACAAAGAAACCACCAAGAAAATAGTAGTGGCCCTAGAAGAAGGAGAGGAGAGATGCACGTACATAGGCCATGACCTAACAGAGGAAGAAGAGCATGCGTTGATAGCCTTGCTAAGAGAATACAGAGATGTATTCGGTTGGAGTTACAAGGATTTGAAAGGTGTTGACCCTGATATATGCTCACACACTATCCCCATGACCTCAGATGCTAAACCCTCTAAGCAAAAGCCCTATACATATAACGATAATTACGCTGCCAAGATTAAAGAGGAGATAGATAGACTGGTTGAAGCTGGATTTATTTATGAAATTGAGCACACTGAGTGGGTACCCCCCCATCGTAGTGGTGCCCAAGAAGAATGGCAAGCTGCGAGTATGCATTAACTTGAAGAAGGTCAATGCAGCCACAATTCGAGATAACTATCCGCTTCCCATCACAGAACATCTCTTAGAAAGAGTAGCAGGCAAGGAAGTGTACAGCTTCCTCGATGGATTTTCGGGCTACAATCAAGTAGCCATAGCTCCAGAAGATCAGCATAAAACAGCTTTTGCCACAGAGTGGGGTATATTTGCCTTTCGTGTAATGCCATTTGGGCTTACCAATGCACCAGCTACCTTCCAGAGACTAATGTGCCATGTGTTTAAGGAGTTCCTGAGGAAGAATTTAGAGGTCTATGTTGATGATCTTTGTGCTCATTCCGACATTAGACAAACCCATATCCCTGAACTCAGACAAATCTTTGACAAATGTAGAGAATACCAAGTCTGCCTGAACCCAGAAAAGTGCGTTTTTATGGTCAGGCAAGGCAAGATTCTAGGACACATAGTGTCAAAGAATTGCATATCCACTGATGAAGAGAAAGTGAGAGCCATAGCAGAGCTACCTAGGCCAAGGAATGTCAAGGAAGTACAAGCCTTCATGGGACATTGTGGTTACTACCGTCGGTTCATTCACATGTATGCTGTCATTGCAAAGCCCATGTACGGACTTCTAACTAACTTTGAGTGGACGGATGAATGTGAGAATTCCTTCCAGGAGCTTAAACGAAGATTATGTTCAGCACCAATCTTAACCACACCGGATTGGAATAAGCCATTCCATGTTCATGTGGATGCATCCAATTATGCCATTGGATGTGTGCTTGCACAACCTACTGGTGAAGGTAATATGGATCTTCCAATTGCCTACGCTAGTAGACAATTGAATGCAGCTGAATGAAATTACACCACTACGGAGAGAGAAGGCTTAGGCATGGTATATGCAGTTAAGAAATTTAGACACTATTTGCTTGCAAACAAGTTTAAATTTTTTACTGACCATCAAGCATTGCTATACCTCGTAAACAAGCCATGCAATACAGGAAGATTAGTGAGATGGTTTCTCTTGCTAATGGAATATGATTTTGAGGTTGTGGTAAGGAAAGGTAGGACTCATTTGAGAGCAGATCATCTCTCTAGGCTCACATCTGGAGAAGCCCCACAAGGAGTGTCAGATGACCTTCCTGATGCTTACTTGTTTAATTTGGAAGTGGTGCCGCAGTGGGCTAAGCCATTGGTACCAGTATTGACATACGGGCCTAACCATCCTGTAGTAAACACACAGAATAGAGAGGTTGTGAAAGCCCAAAAGTATCACATCATGGCAGGAAGCATGTACAAGCACACAAATCAGGGAATCTTGGCTTGTTGTGTAGAAGAGGACGAGTACAATAAATGGTTGCATTTAGCACATGTAGGTGCGTTATCTGAGCAACACTACTCAAAGCAACGAACCTTACAGACACTAAGGAGACTCGGAGTACATTGGCCAACTATGGAAGCTGATGTCCAAAGGTTGTGCAAGGAATGCCCAATCTGTTGCACTAAACCACCTGTGGAACACGCCACTCTTTATCAAGTGTCCATAGTGCCAGATTGGAGTGAACCACTAGTATCCTTCCTGAAGACGAAAACATTCCCTCCAGACATGACTCTTGCAAGGAAAAGGAGTTTAGAACAAGAAGCCCAAGATTACTCACTCATTGGTGATAATCTATATAAGCGTGGTAAAGATGGTTACCTGAGGTTATGTGTCCATGAAAGTGAATATCTCAAGATCTTGGAAACTGCTCACCAAGGTGTAGCAGGAGGACACTTTGGACCAGATCGGGTGATCAAGGCAATACTATTTGCGGGCTTTTGGTGGCCAACCCTTCACATGGATGCACATACCTATGTGAAACGATGTGATGTCTGTCAGAGAACTCAGTATCCTATACGCAAAGATGAGATGCCACTGAAACCTATGATGGGTGGACGTGCATTCTCTAAGTGGGGAATAGACTTCATAGGTCCTATTAATCCCCCAGCTAAGGGTTCCCATGCAGAATATATCATTGTTGCAACAGACTATCTAACTAAGTGGGTAGAGGTAAAAGCCACAACGAAGAACGATGCTCAAACAACTGCTAAATTCTTATTTGAAAATGTATTCACTAGATACGGGCTACCTATAGAGCTAGTTAGTGATAGAGGCACTCACTTCTTGAATGAAGTGATTGAAAATCTGCTCCAAGAATTCTTGGTAATACATAAGAAGTCTGCCCCCTATCACCCTCAAGCAAATGGCCAGGCTGAGAGCACCAACAAGATCTTATGCAATGTATTGACGAAATTAGTGAACAATAAACGCTCTGATTGGGACAAACAGCTACACCATGCTGTTTGGGCATACCGAGTCGCCTACAAAACGGTACTCCAATCCACCCCCTTTCAGATGGTATTTGGCCAAAACGCCGTGCTACCTTTGGACTTCTTAATACCTACATTGAAAGTAGCACAAGAGCATGAATGGACGGGTCATGAACTCTCCTCTAGACTTTTTGACCTTGAACGATTAGGAGAAACAAGACTGAGAGCAGCTGCAGGGATATATGCAGCTAAGAAACGACAGAAGGCATACTTTGATGCCCACGTTAAGGATAAAGGTTTAAAGGCAGGCAACTTAGTTCTAGTCTACACATTGAAGCAACATGCGAGGAAACTGGAGAAGAGAGGCTACGGACCCATGATCATTAACAGAATCTCAACAAGTGGAGCAGTGCAACTAGCCACATTAGAAGGTGACGTTCTCCCCAGCTATATAAGCGGATGCAGAGTCAAGTTATATCAGGAACCTCTCACAGAGGAAATGCTAAGTCGACTCAACATCGCCAAGAAACGCAAAGAGGAAGAAAAACAAATTCGAGAAGAAGCTCAAGCAGAAGCCCTAGAGCGCATACGGAGAATGAAATTAAGAAGACAAGGTAGAGAGCACCCTAGGCAAGATGCATATGCAGATCAAGGATACGACATGGCTATGTGCAAAGTTTCAGGTGTTAGCTCACATAGGATAACTGATCGACGTCCTTTCATAACCTTAGATATAGGACGAGGAAAGAGTGCAAGGACTGTAAGAGCCTTGATTGACTCAGGTGCAGCCACTAGTGCTGTTAAATTGTCTTACTGTCAAGAGTTGCAATTAACTGTCAATCCTGTGGAAGCATATCTCATAGGATTGGGAGGCGTGGAAACCCCTTGCATGGGCAAGGTGGAACTTCCCCTCTATATTCATGATGAGGCAATGATAGTTAAAGTGCTAGTATGTCAAGATGAGGACCTCACGGAGCCCCTTGTCCTGGGTCAAGACTGGATTTATGACCAAGCAGTCAACTTAAACCTAAGAAGTGGACTTCTTCAGGTATGGGTGAATCAGACTAGAATTACAATGGAGTTAAATAATGGAGCACTCAAGGAACTAGGAAGGGCACAGACTCTTGGTCCCTCCAGGGGTGCACATGAAGTTGACCATGTTGTTCTTGTCCAAAACTATGTGTTGCAGAGGAATGATGTTCGCAAAAAAGGAGTCAGGGATGCAACGGAACTCCCTTCTTTTCCAAAGGCCAGAGGGAGGCAGCAACCAAAGGTGGATCAAAGGCAGAAGAAGCAGAGTACTACCTATGTCGGAGATCAAAAGTACCTGCGCAGCAAAATGTCTCAACTAGTGAAACAAGTGTGGGTGCAGAAAGGCGAACACCCGGTTGCATTCAAGCCAACCACACGGGCAAAGCCTCTTATTAGTAACCAACAACACGACACTAATAAGAAGTCTTTCCGAAGTTCTTCTGCTAACGTGAAGTCTATTTGGGTGCCCAAGAATTCGATGAAGGCTAGCCCAAAATCAAGAAAAATTTGGGTGCCTAAGGCTTGTTTGCGGGCTCAAATAGCTACACCAACGCCACACCCTATACAACATGATCCACTCACTCGCACAGCCGACATCCACTCGTTTTCAACACTCAGGAACACACCAAGGCCCACGAGCACGAACAGAATCACTGGTAAATGGGTCCCTAAAAGGCCTCATTTTCAGGCCGATTCATCTATGAAGCTCTCGAGAGTCTCTACGAAACCAAGAGCAAAACCCATCCACTGCATTTGGAAGCCTAAGACTTGTAACAAACCCCCGAACCCCATTTGTAAATCCATGTCAACCTACTAACCACATCACTATCACACTACATCACTCCACTTAGCTCTTAGGTCTACCAAACTCCTAACCACACACACACTCGCACCGAGCACTTACTAACCCATTATTCGCTCCCGACCCTCATGTTAATGTTGTAATGGGAACAACAACGGTTCTCTCTTGTCCTGTACAATGTTAACACATGTTTGTATATTCTCACAGAGACAGGCAGCAAGAAGTAACATGGCCGATACGGTGGGAACCAGCTCCCAGGCAGGCACCAGCCCCCAAGTTGTGGACATTGAAAGCCTTCCGGTCGAGGAGGAATTAAAGGAACGACCAGCGGCATTAAGGGCATTACATGCCATACCGATTCAGAATCCTCCACAGGGTCACACAATGCCGGTGGGCAAAACCTCACACTGGTTCAGTGATGTTGCGGGACCTCTGGGTGAAGGCACATACATGTGGGAGTCCGAGGTAGAATTCAATGGACGTTGGGGCAGATACCACTTCTTTACCAGGGAGTTTGAAAAGCTACAGAATACCGATATGGAAGAAGGCTGGGCTCTATGATTATTTCAAGTTCCAACTACCAAAGCCCGATTTTCTAAGGTGCTCATACTTGATTAGCACCCTCACTCCAAGCAAAGACAAAAAAGGATACAGCTCCTTTGTACTCCCGTCACTCACAAGGGGCAATGAGCTGAAGCGTTTCCGCTTGACTATCAACTTGGTAAGAGAAGCTCTCAACATGAAAGGTATGCACATTCCTACGGAGAAAGAGACAATGGTCCCCGATAATATGAAGAACAGGAATCTGACGAAGTTAAAGGACATGGTCGCGATGACGCCTACGATCGCCATTCATTTACGCATGGTCATGCAACATTTCGCATTCCCCGTGCAGGAAAGGTTCACAATGCCTCCCAAAAAGATCTGGTTTAGCCTCTACTTAGCAGATGCCTTTGATTTGACAATTAAGACCTTGCCAATGCATCCTTAGCACACCATGTGTTGAGCTTTTCATGTTCTTCCTTGGTTGGTAATCCTCTTGTTTTGAATGAGGGCAATTCCTCATCTCTTGAGATGTATCCATAGAGACTCCTTCCTTGTAGGTAGGTCTTCATCCTTAGAGACCATGCTTGATAGTTGTTCCTGTCCAATTTATCAATGAATGAAGGAAAATCATCTCCCATTTTACCTTAGTTTGCTCTCATACCACTGTTGGGAAAGATGGATGGATGCTCCAAGAGACTGAGTAGGTACTACTAAACCTGCTTTGTACCAGCCCTCTTTTGCTTCAGAGTTGATAACTAGACCTCCTTAGTTTTCCAATAAGACCATAAAATGTCCTATGTCCTTTGGAAATGATGTGTGCAATGATTGAATCAAAACAGATAAGTTTCGAAGTCACAAACTCAAGAAAACCTTCTATTTATGTCTTGACACCTGCTGGGTATTTTGCTCAGTATGACCAGCACAGTAGGAATTGGAAAAATTCCTTTTAGGGGTATTTAATTAGCTTAGTAAGCTACCTATTCCAAGTGGAATGATGTAAAATGATAAACTATGCTAAGAGAAATCAATTTAGCAAGTTAAGCTATACCCCCGACTTTTTAGGATTGTAGCAGAAGATGACCAGAGATCACCTCGACGTGGATTTCTCCAAAATGGCTGAATATAATTTCTTCAAACTTTGATAGCATGTAGATTACTTCAAGATGAATCCAAAAAGCTTTGAATCACTGAATTTGGTGAAGATTTGACTGAGATATGCCGTTGACAAGTTGACAGACTTTTGAGTAGACTAATAGAGAACTCAGAGATGGACAATGTGAATGTATGTATTAATGCACAATTGTATACAACTCCATTGGCATGAATATCATTGCCAAATTGTATAGACAAGTGTGGGCTAGAGTTTAGACCTCACACACACTCAAAAAACAGTAATGCTAGGCTCGAGAGTGCTCTCTCTTGCCCGCGACTTTTCATGTCCATTTTTATAAGAGATGAACTAAAAATTTGAATTCAAATTCAAACTTTTGGCTCCCTATGATCAAGCTCCTAAATGCTTGGAGATATTCTCTCAATCAAACAACTAATTTTTCCACGAATCCTTTTGATAGGTGATTACAAGAGATTCCAAGCCAATTTGACTTTTACAATGAGGTAAAGTGGTAATTAACCACTAGCATATGTTCCTATGTTTCTTCATGTATGTATGGACTTCAATGCATCCTTTGAGCCAAATGTGTAGGCTTGTAATTTACACCAACAACTATTTGGAGACCCAAGGACAAGGAACCACCACAACCACAATCCATATTAGGAAACACTACTAAGGAGGAATTGGGGCAATATGAGTATAATCTCTTATAAGTGGGTAAAGATATAAAAATCTTTGAAGATTTCACAGATTGGTTATATAAGAAATATCAACATATCCCATAAAACGAACCCCCACTTCACATGATAGAGGAACCACCTAGTCTTGTGTCCTTAAACCCACATAGCCCATACTTAGATTATTGTTTTATAATTCATGGGTTTAGAAGGCTAAATATATGAATTCTAAAGCTTAGAATATGATGTATATTTGCCTTGGTTTAGCCCTTGATTTAACCTTCGCACACGTTTGGGTTGAACCCTTGGTTTTAACCCTCAGGGTATTTATTCATATGATCTCCCCATTGAATGGTTGTAAACCTCAGGCTTGATTTATCCTAAGCTGTGTGAACCTTAGTCTTGGGAGAAGCTTCTCTAAGTTCCACCTTGGGGTGTACATTGTTGGTGCATGAAGCAACCCTAAGTGCTTGACTTATGCATGAAGGATTTCTCTTGATATTTGAGCTAATCTCATACTCATAGCATTAGACATTAAATGAGCTTCAAATGTAAATGTCGAGATTTATCTTTGTTAAAAGTGAATGAGATAATTGGAGAGAAACTCATGGACTCACTTGGAGCCAAATACCATGACTTCATTTGGATTTAAAATTCAAATCAACTCCTAAAAGCATGGACTACTTTTAGATGGAATCAATCAACAATTATGAAGCACAAGTATATATGCACACTAGTCACTTTAGCCACAAAAAAGATCTGATCATCATACTCATTTTGAGTGATTTATGTCTTCTCTCAAATCTAAAGAAGTCTTGCACTCTCTCATTGTATCAAATCTCAATCATCAATATATTTACATTTCTTTTTTATAGCTACATTGGTCTTTGTTTACTATTAAAGTACATTCAATAAAGTCTATCAAGTTCTCTAAGTTATTTCTTTGTGTGTATGATCTTATCCAAACTATCAATTGGAGTATAAATTAAGGTACGTGTTTAGTACTACTACAAAGTTTCATATTCATTGGAGTTGTAGATCTTGATTTAGGAATAGAATAAAGTGATTGTGTTTTTCTATCTTCATCTTCCTGAAAAGTTGGGATTACCCACCTGACCTCTTATGTGAATTGCTCGTACTATAGTCCTCCTAAATTCATGAAAAAAAATATTATGGCTCGCTCAACACTAGTTTTTGGGTCAATTCCTACCACACTCTGAGCTCCCAATGAAATACGGAGTGCCTTCTTTGATAAATAGAAGTTTTCTCAAAAGTGCTTTGTGCACACAAGTTATCTTTCTTGACATAGAGTTTTGAGAACAATGTTTCAAAGTAAATGGTGATCTAAGTGCATATAGTAGAATCTTAAATATTCTTTTAAGGTTCTCTAGAGTTACTTGGGCTTGTCTGGAGCAGGTTTTTGCCAAGATCCTCTCATCTATGCTTTAACCATCACTCTTCACAATGGTATCAGAGCATAGTCATTGGTTGGACATTATGGGTGATGGATGTTAGAACATCAAGCCTTCACCATGCTTGAGAAGGAATTTTTTGGGACCTAAATTTATTTCTCAGATTGATCCTTAGTGTTAAGAAATTCATTGAGAATCTCTTTTTGTATAGGTTCATGATCACTAATGATATCCTATGAGATTTCTTTATCCATGTAAAAAAACATAAGTCTTTATGGTTATTAGACCTTTATTCTTGTTGAAGAAAAAGATATGGGAAACTCAAAAAACACTAGTTTTGAGGTTGTTACTGAAAAGTGATTTCAGTAACAACAAACTCTACCTGTGAGTGATTTTTAATTCAAAATGGATGTGACGAGGTTACAAAATCCACAAAGATTGTATATAAAGACTCAAAAAAACTTGTATAATATGTTATAGGAATACACAACAAGTTTTTATTATGTTCTTGCTTATTACTCACTTCTCTGCATCATCTTCTCTAAAGTTTACTGATGTATATGTTGAAGATAAATGTACAAGCTCATTTTCATATGAGCCATGCTTGGATAAATTTACCAAATATAAAGATAAAGGAAAAGTAGAGGAAAAAAGAAAAAAATAAGAAAAGAAAAAGTCTAGTCAAAACTTCATGATGAGTAAGAGATACAATATCTTGCCTTGTAGTTAGTAGCATGTAGTGGAGAAAGTGGTGAGTTAAGAAGGAGGCACAAACTTCTTGACATGCTCATTGGTTATAAAAGTGAAGTGGGAGCACATTCAAAACAAGTAGAGAAAGAGGCAAGAGCTCCCAGTAGTCGGATCTAGCCATTTTGTCATTTTGGTTTTCCCTTAGACTCCTTCCAGCCGCACGTCAGTTTGTACACAGCTCTGTTGCAGAGCTCATATCTCATTGCATATGTAACCATTTTGTGCGTTTAAACATTCATTGGAAAGCTTGTCTCGTGTACTTTCTGCATATTAAATATCTCTTTGAAAGCTTATGTAGTTTGTGAGATACCAGTGAAAGAGTGAAGTCTAGTTTTTCAGTATACCTGTGTAGATAGGTAGTCTATTTTGGTCAGTTCAGTTTCCCGACCAAAACATATCCAAATTGTATGATTTTTGTCTTGTTGGAAAGTTCTTGGCATCTACTTTCATTTTCTCAAATATCTCATTTATATCATTCATATTCTGTGAGATATCTGTCAGAGAGTAAAGTCTAGTTTTATAGTGTACTTATGTGTGCAAGTGGTCTATCTTGGTGAGTTGAGCTTCCTGATCAAAACTCATCCAAATTACTTAATTTTTAGCTTGTTGGAAAGCTATTTGTGTCTACTTTCTCTGTACCAAATATCGTTCTCAAATGATATATATTCAGAGAGCTATCAGTCTGAGAGTGAAGCTCAGTTCTTCAGCATACCTGTGTGGACAGGTAGTTTATCTTTGTCAGTTGTGTTTCCTAATCAAAACTTGTCCAAATTAAGTTTTTTATAGCTTCTTAGAAAGATCTCTTTGTCTAATTTGATTGACTAAAGGCTCAAGTCCATTTGAGTTTTGTATTGAGAGCAGCAAGCTATCTAAGGTGCAGCTATTTGTCCAAGTGCTGGAAATACAAGGGTTCACTACACACTTCCGTTGCGCATAGGAGAACTCATTCTCCATAGTTGGTATCAGAGAAAACTTGGTGTTGAAGCTTTATCAACAGAGCTGGAGGTGAAGCAAAGCAAAAGAGGAGCTACAAAACAAGAAGGAGCTTCACAAACGCAAGAGCAAAGGACTATCACTATTCGAGTTAACTCTCAAAGTCTTTGATACTCTTCAATGGCTGACTTGGGTCAACAAGTAGAGAACTGGAATGAGTGAATGCAAACCACTCACTCAACCCATGGACACAAATACAAAGATTTGTTCAAATGATGGAGAACCATTGGAAGATGTAACGACATACAGAAGCATTGTAGGATCATTGATCTATGCAAACATTACAAGACCTGATTTGTCTTATGTTGTTGGTGTACTTTCTCAGTTTATGCAAGCCCCGACAAATGAACACTTAAATTCAGCCAAGAGAGTGTTGAGATACATAAAGCATACAGTTAATCATGCTTTGTTTTACAAGTTTGATGAAGAATTGCAGGTCAAAGGCTTTAGTGATGCTGATTGGGCAGGCTCAAAGGAAGATAGAAGATCAACCTCAGGTTATGTGTTCATGATAGGAAGCAAAACTATCACGTGGAGCTCAAAGAAACAACCTACTCTTGCACTTTCATCTATGGAGGCTGAATACAGAGGATTATCATTTGCCACATGTGAAGCAATGTGGATTAAAAAGCTTTTGGCTGATCTTGGAGTGCAAGTTGGAACCATCCCTATATATGGTGATAACATGTCAAGTATCTACTTGGCAAGCAATCCTATGTTTCATGCAAGGAGCAAGCACATAGAGGTCCACTACCATTATGTAAGGGAGAAGGTGTTGAGCAAAGATGTGGAGATAAAGTTCATTAGAACCAAATAGCAGGTTGCAAATGTTTTTACAAAGTTCTTGGATGCTTCTAAATTCAAAGGCTTCAAGGATGTGATAAATTTGCAGGACATGGATAAAGATAACTCCCAAATAAGCTTGAGGGGGAGTGTTGAAGATAAATGTACAAGCTCATTTTCATATGAGCCATGCTTGGATAAATTTACCAAATATAAAGATAAAGGAAAAGTAGAGGAAAAAAGGAAAAAATAAGAAAAGAAAAAGTCTAGTCAAAACTTCATGATGAGTAAGAGATACAATATCTTGCCTTGTAGTTAGTAGCATGTAGTGGAGAAAGTGGTGAGTTAAGAAGGAGGCACAAACTTCTTCACATGATCATTGGTTATAAAAGTGAAGTGGGAGCACATTCAAAACAAGGAGAGAAAGAGGCAAGAGCTCCCAATAGTCAGATCTAGCCATTTTGTCATTTTGGTTTTCCCTTAGACTCCTTCCAGCCGCACGTCAGTTTGTACACAGCTCTGTTGCAGAGCTCATATCTCAGTGCATATGTAACCATTTTGTGCGTTTAAACATTCTTTGGAAAGCTTATCTCGTTTACTTTCTGCATATTAAATATCTCTTTGAAAGCTTATGTAGCTTGTGAGATATCAGTGAAAGGGTGAAGTCCAGTTTTTCAGTATACCTGTGTAGATAGGTAGTCTATTTTCGTCGGTTCAGTTTCCCAACCAAAACATATCCAAATTGTGTGATTTTTGTCTTATTGGAAAGCCCGTGGAATCTACTTTCATTGTCTTAAATATTCCATTCAGAAGAGATATCTGTCAGAGAGTAAAGTCTAGTTTTATAGTGTACTTATGTGTGCAGGTGGTCTATCTTGGTGAGTTGAGTTTCCTAATCAAAACGCATCCAAATTACTTGCTTTTTAGCTTGTTGGAAAGCTATTTGTGTCTACTTTCTCTATACCAAATATCTTTCTCAAAGGATATATATTGAGAGAGCTATCAGTCCGAGAGTGCAGCTCAATTCTTCAGCATACCTGTGTGGACAAGTAGTTCATCTTTGTCAGTTGTGTTTCCTAATCAAAACTTGTCCAAATTAAGTTATTCATAGCTTGTTAGAAAGCTCTCTTTGTCTAGTTTGATTGAATAAAGGCTCAAGTCCATTTGAGTTTTGTATTGAGAGCAGCAAGCTATCTAAGGTGCAGCTATTTGTCCAAGTGCTAGACATACAAGGGTTCACTACACACTTCCGTTGCGCATAGGAGAACTCATTCTCCACAGTATAGGGGCTGGTTCTCACTCCTGAGAGAACCAATGCTTATGGGCAAGGACTCATTGGAAAGATAGTAGTGTTTAATTTTGTGTATAAGTTTTTGTCTCATTTGGTTTAGTAGAGTGTGAGAAACAAAGCATTTAAGCTTTCGGGGTCAATCTCTACACATGCATGAAAAGTCACGGTCACCACTTATCAATGCCAAGCTTGTAATTAGAGAATGGCTTGTTGATAAATTCAAATCTTATGCATATTAGCTACTAAATCCTATAATTCACCATCCTCTAAGAGGAATTTAGTCTATTGTAATTAGGGCACTAAGTATTAGAAGTTGAATGATTAATCCATAAATAACAAGTTTCATGAACTAGTTTATGAGCAAAACAATCTGTTTTGAATCAAGTTTTATTAGTGATCTTCCAAGTTTTATTAGCAGGTCCTATGTTGGTTAGTTGGATCAAACTTCAACACTTTGCAAGCACAAATTTCTACTAATCTAGCTTCTCTAATTATTCACAGTGGTATTAGAGATACATCAAGATGGGTGATTTTTTCCTTCAATGATTGAGAAAATTGATAGAAGCAACTATGTTGCTTGGCAAATAAGAATGGAAGCCTACTTGCAAGGTACAAGCCTTTATCGAATTGGTGATGAAGTTATGCCTACTCCAAGATCCAAAGGAGGACCTACACAAGAGGAGACTGAGAAGCTTACATTTTGGTGTGCAAGAGGTGCTCAAGCTAGGTCATATGTCCTAATAAGTATCTCTGATTTCTTGTTACCACACATTAGAGGATGCACTTGAGACATTCTTCTCTTACTAGCACCAAAGCTAGGAAGAACCACATATGGAATGAGTTCAATCAAATGAAGAAGACACCAAAGCAAACAATCATAAATTTTTTCACTAAAGTCAAGGAAGTTGAAGATCAATTAGCTTCAATTGGAGAAGTGATTGAAGAAGAGGCTATCATCAGGCAGATCCTTAATGGTATTAGGATTGAGAAGCAATGATAATAATTTACAACAACCTATGATCTTATCATGGATGTGAAGATAAATGATTTCAACATATTCCTTTGACAAGTATTCAAACAAGAGGCCAATAACAATCTTAAGGAAGGAAACCCTATAAGTTCTCTTTATATAGACAAGAAAGATAAGAAGAACAAAGGAAAGAAGAAGGAGGATGATGAAGAAGAAATATCTCATGCCCACTATGCAGGCAAGAGCAAGTGGAAAGGGAAGAAGAAATGAGCAAAGCATGACAAGTCAAAAGGACAAGTAAGCCAACCTTGTTCCATCTATAACAAGACTAACCACACCACTCAAAATCTTTGGTTCAATGGAAGGATTGAAAAAGGAGGTGAAAGAGGTGGATTTGGCAACACAAGAGGTAGAGGTGGAAAAAACTACAATAAAAAAAATATAAACTACAACACAAACGATTTTAACAACTACTCAGAGGATCAATCACATGAAGATTCATTACTCCTAATGAATTCGAGTCACAAAGAAGGTAAAGAAGATGAACATGTGTTCTATATATACTCTAGTTGTTCAAACCATGTTGCAAGCAATGCTGCTCTTCTTTAAGTCTTGGAGAAACCCAATCATAAGCATGAAGTACATACAGGGATGATACCAAACATAATGTGGAAAGGATTAGGAATGTTAGAGCTCCTTATGGGAGGAGAAACATTATGATTAAGGTTCTCTATGTACCCACTATCGCAAAAAACCTAATAAGTGTAGGAAAAATACTTGAAAAAGGCTTACAAGTTAGGTTCACCCAACATGGACCTTATGTGGAAGTTCCATTTCAAGGCTTCAAGAAGATAGCTAGAGCTAAGAAGCATGGCAGGCTCTTTATTTTTGAAGTAGGAGAAACCAAAAGCATAGCTCTATTCAACTCTGGGTCCCAAACCCTAAGTGAGCTAGAAGTGGCATAAGAGACTTGCTCATGTGAATGAAAGAACGTTGAAGGATATATATAGGGACCAAAGTTTTCTAGGGCTACGAAACATCTCAAAGCAACACGTGATCAATAGGTGTGATGCTTGTCAAATTGGAATAGTAGAAAGGCAAACTTTCAATGACAAAGTCTACCTCCACAACAATCTCTTGGATCTAGTACACATTGATGTGTAGGGACCAAGTCAAGAACCTTCATTAGCATGCTCAAGGTATTATGTATTTTTTGTTGATGATCACAATAGATGGAAAATTTGATACATTATCAAGAATAAGAATGAAGTGTTTGGATGCTTCAAGAAGCATGTAGCACATGTGGAAAATCATACAAGTAGATCATTGAAGAAACTCAGATCTGATGGAGGGGGAGAACACTTCTCCAAAGGGTTTGATGAGTATTTGCAAGATAAAGGCATCAAAAGGAAAGTAACTACTAGGTACTCTCCTAAAATGAATGGTATTGCAAAAAGGGGAACAAAACCCTAGTTGGATCAACAAGGATTATGCTTGAAGAGAAGAAGCTACCACATTATCTATGGGAAAAAACTATATCTGCTGCAATGCATCTTGTGAATAGAAATCCATCCAAATCTCTTCAATTATGGCTCCTTATGAAGCTTGTAATCCTAGAAAACCAAGTCTAGGTCATTGTAAAGTTTTTGGTTGTTTACCACATGTACATGTACCTTCACAAATCAAAGGGAAATTAGATGAAGGGAAACTATGGCTAGGTTCATATGAAAAGATTCAAATAAAATGGGATGCATGTTCTACAATCCATCAACAAATAAATTTATCACAAGCAAGGATGTTGTATTTGAAGAACATAGGTCATGGTATGAAGAAGATAAATAGAAGGTAAATTTACCCTATGATCTTGATACAAATCTTCATCCATTAGGTAACAATCATGATACACACGTGCAAGAATCTAGAAGTGAATATGATGAAGATCAAGATGAAAAGGATAGAGGTTACAAGCTCTAGAAATCAAGAGGGAAACCAAAGATGCAAGAATGTGGAGAATGCTCCAAGCACACTCCTGGAAGGTCAACAAGGGAGAGAAAACAACCTGAAAGGTATGGTTATGACTCTATCTTTCTATTTGACAAAAGATTCAAGTTAAGAGGAGACTTCAACTTATGAAGAAGCTAAGTGTAACCCTAATTGGGAGAAGGTTATGAAAGAGGAGATTTAAGCTCTAAAGTAAATGGACACATGGGAGTTAGTTCTAATGCAAACCAGTCATAAGGTAATAGGTTGCAGGTGGTCCTATAAATTGAAAATGAATTTAGATGGATCAGTTTGCATGTACAAAGCTAGGTTGGCTGCCAAAGGATATGCTCAAACTCAAGGCATAGTCTATGAGGAAATTTTCTCACCAGTTGCAAAGATTACCACCATCAAGACATTGTTTAGTGTAGCAGCTACAAGGAATTGGAAGCTACTGCAACTTGATGTGAAAAATGCTTTTCTTAAAGGGTAGATCAATGAAGAGGTATACATGTCACAAACCCTAGGGTTTCAAACCCTAATTATCCCACTTATGTATGCAAGCTCAAGAGGGCATTGTATGGATTAAAACAAGCTCCTATAGCTTGAAGCTATAGATTGGTGACCTATATACAAGATAAAGGTTTAAAATCAAGCAATCGAGATCCTTATTTGCTCATCAAGAAGGTTCATGATTGTAGCTCAGTGATGAGTAACACCTCCTTTCATGTCAATCCGGGAAGACGTGAGGATGGTATGAAGACCTCGAGCAAGTGGAGGCACAAGTGCGTGAGTGAGAAGCACACAAGCATGCACACACATACACACACACGCGCACACACGGCAAGACAAAGAGTGAGAAGCAATGGAGTTCTTAGATTACTTTCAAAAAGCTCTTACAAGTTCGTTTCAATTACAATCTACCCCCAAAAATGAGCTCTCTAGCTCCTTTTATAGTTTTTGGCTAGCTTTGGCCCTGTTCAGACCTAGTGTCCGGCTTAGTTAAAAATTAGGTTCCAGGGCTTATTTGAGGGCTCAAACGAGATCTAAAAAATACGAAAATTGGTAAGCAACTACTTCTAAGGCTCCTCAAGCTCGAGGACTCCTCGGCTTGCACAAAATGGAGCTACAAAAAGGTGAACATGGTATTTACAAGGGTTGTTAGTGATGAGAATCACTTTTAATCTGTGTAAGGATTTGAAAAATTAAAGGGTTGCCTTAGTGCTAGATCTGCGTGAATGCTCGTACTTGCTTCTTCATGAAGAAAATTATTGGCCTACTTGCCAGATCGCCGTTGACTCCCTTGTCTGCTTGTGCCTTCTCTCCCTTCTGACTCTCTTCTCTGACTGCCATGCCTCGTCAGTCCTTCAGTTCCTTGTCTGCTACTAACACCCCCCCCCTCTCTCGCGTCTGTCGTCCCTGACAGACCCTTGTTGTGTGGGTTTTTGGATGTAGTACTCAACGACATCCTGCGCTAAGTGATGTTCGGCAATCCTCAATCCTTTGGCCAAGTCTGTGAGTAGAGCATCCCAATCTATCGGCCCGGGAACCTCTGGATGTGGCATACGTAACTTGTCTGAATGGAGAGCTTGTTCCACTGCAAACAATTGTAATAAATGTGAGGGCCTGGGAATGAAGATCTCTGAGTGATATTCCCAGAACCCTGTGACAAACATCTCTTCAAATGTCTGTTTGAAGCAGGCCGGTAGGTACTTTATGCGGGCATGCCATGCATAAACAACATTAATAGAGGGCGTTGTGCTCATGTCATAAACAAGATCCTGATTGCCTTCATTGAATCCGAGCGCAGAGAGGTGAGGTTCCTTAACATTCTTGAAGGTCCGGAAGGTGACTATCATGAGTTCAAAAATTTTAAGGCACATCTGTGTCATGACATCTGGTACGTTTTTGAACCTGACACCCCAATGCCGAATAGTCGAGATCATGTATCCTACGGTAGGTTGGCCTTTGGGTGGCGCTAAATAGACATAATTTAGCCATTTCTCACATCCTCTCGTTGTCAGCACCATCTTTGTATATTCCGTCCACGACCTTCTTCGAAAGACAGGGCAGTAGCAGGGATTGAACTTGATATACAGGGGCATGTTATTCCATGTGCGATTCATTTCCGGGTAGGTTTCAAGCAGCCGAATTCTCCAAGTCGGTTGGCGAATATTTCCTTGCTTGGCACTTTCTGGGATGTCATCTGGTGCAAACTCTGTGGCAGAGGTTGGTTCCCTTGAGGTGTGATGCTTGATTTCAGCATTATAATCCGCCATTAAGACACAAAATGGAACATACAAGTCGTCGGAGGTGCCGATCCACCTGTGATGAGAGAGGTTCCTAAAATAATCCGATTTTATGACCACCTCTTCCAAGCGTGACATCGATGCTATCTGGACTGCCACCCTATCATCATGTGTTGTGGCCACCTTTTCCAATTTGTGCATCCATTCCGGAGCCTCTATTTCAAGGGTGTCCATGCCCTCATCTGTTTGCTTGCCTCCAGGTGCTGGCATCGGAACGTATGGGTCCTCAAAGGTTTCCTCTACTTCGATTGGTACTAGGTCTTCAGGTTCTGGTTCTACCAAGGGGGAGGGTTGGCGTTCATACACAAGCACTTTCTTTTGTAATTCTTCGAGTTGTGCTTTGAGCGCTGCTACTTTGTCAGTTGTGTCCGCTGTGGTTGGGACTTCTTTGGGTGGTGCTAGTTGAGCTGCCAATTGCCTTCGTAGTTCGTCTCTTTCCTTTTCTAAGGCTGCATGGGCTTCGAGGAGATCAGCATGGGTTTCCAATATGATTTGCATATTGTCCGAGGGAATGGCCTTAAACCTCTCCGGGTCAATTTCTTGTGGGGAACCGTCCATGGCTACTTCCAAGTTCTCTTCGTTTTGTGTCTGAAGCCGTCTATTTTCTTCCAGGGCTACAGACATATGCTTCCGTAATAGAGCCATGTTGCGGCAGAGCTTGAGGTTCTCTATGATTTGGGAGTGTAGCAGATCATCCATTTGTTGTCTTTCTTCGGCATCTGGCTGCGGTGGATTTGCCACTAATTGCTCATGTTGTTCTTGCAATGCACTAAACTGCTATTGTAATTGTTTTTTCTCTTGCTCTAAGTCAATGAATCTTCCTTGTAATGCTTCATGACTCCTGAACAAACTTGTATGCTGAGCATCGAGGTGCTGATAGTGTTGTTGTAACTGAGACATGCACTGATACATGTTATTAAATACATTATTAATGGGGGTGGATGCAGGGAGGGTGTTAAGTGCAGAGGGAAAGGGAAAGGGGAAGGGAAGTGTGAATGCGGTGCTGGAAAGTGGTGAAGTGGGTGGTGGGGGAATGGGAGATTGTGGCCGTATGGGGGGAGGGAGAGGTGCAGTGGAGGGTGATATGTCCATAAAATCCATGGTGGAAGCAGTAGTGGGAGTGATTGTGAATAGTGGAATGGTGGGTGCAGTGATTGTGGTGAATGTGTACAGTGGTGTGTGCAGTTGTGAATGTGAACTGCCCGAAAGTGTGAGTGGGGGAATGGGGATGTCAGTAGCTGCCGTTAGGATTACAATGTTAGTGGAGGTGTATACACGGGAGGTGTTGAGAGGGTGGGTGGGTTGATTGGCGGTTTGTGCTTCAGTCATGGCGGTGGACTCGGAGGTGGTAACGGTGGTTGTTACATTGGTAAGGGGGGGTGAATGTGGTGGAGTGGGAGGCGGGGGTGGCAAGGGGGGTGATGGAGGTGGACTGGACACGTGGGCTTCCTCGGTGTCGTGAGCGGTGTGTGCAGTGCCCGTGGTTGTGGGGGTGCCTTGTGGTCTTGATCCTAATACATTCATTTGTTTCCCTGTTCGTGGGGGACGTCTTCCGTATCTTCTTTCCACTATGCGTGATTGTGCCAGGGCCGTCTGCACTGCCTCAGGTACTCCTAGGGCATCAGAGATCATATCCAGTGTGGCACGATACTGTTCGTCAACTCCTTCCTCCTCAAGGATTTGGTGCATGATAGCCTTTCCTGCTGCAAGGGATAACTTATGTTGTTGTTGGACCCTGTTGATGGTATCGTAGAGCTTTTTCAAATCCTTTGTATATGCTAGGGCACCCTCTAGCTCCTGTATAACTTCTTGCTCATAGTCATGCGCCTCCTCATCAGAAAATCCTTCTTGTTCCTCCTCTTGGCCTTCTTCTTCTTCATCCTCCAATTCCACCACTTCTGGTTGTCTTGGCTGGGGTTGTTCTGTAGCCGTTTGTTGTCCACTACCCTGCTCTGCTTCGACTTCCACATTAACAGCTTCAATGATTCTGGCAACTTCTTCATCCATTAGATCTTCCAAAGTGAATCCGTGAGGAAATTCCAGATCAGTAGGTACTGGTGGAAATACAAGGTTAGGGCCATCTGTGCTGTGCTTGGGTAACCTGATAGTAAATGGTTGTACTCGTCTGGGAAGCCTTGGAGTTGTTTCATGTGTTAGGGTTGCACCGCGTGCTTGTGCACAAGGCATCTGGACGGTGCCTCTCATCTTCTTTGAGGGAGGCCCTGCGGCTGACAATCTGCGTTGAAACTCCTGTGCTCTGGTCCAAATGAGAGCCCTTTGCACCGGTACATCATATGCGAGACATCTATACACAATTCTTGTAAGCGCACAACAACCATAGAGTACAGATTTTTGTTTCTTATACCACCTTTGATGAGCCAAATGGATCTGGTCAATAATCCAGTGGGGCATATTTACTCAACTCTATATCTGATTTTCTTTTGCCACATATTAGAAATTGTAAGACATCCCAAGAGACTTGGGAAACCTTGTCATGATATTTTTCCTCCAACACAAGGGCTAGGAAAAATCAGTTGTGGATTGAATTCACAACATTAAGGAAGCAACCTAAGCAAGCTGTTTCAGAATTTGTGACCAAGATTAAAGATGTAGCAGATCAGTTAGCAAGCATAGGAGAAGAAATTGAAGAAGAACAGATTGTAAGGCAAGTGATCAATGGGATCAAGGCTGATGACAAATGGGAAAGCTTCACCACAGCTATGGATCTTTACATGGACATGCACACTCCAGATCTTACAACTCTCATGGGACAATTATTTACTCATGAAGCAAAGCTCAACAAAAATGGAGACACATCCAAAGGTAATAACTCTTCTGCCCTATACACTGATAAGAAGTCTAAACATAAAGGTAAAAGCAAGAAGGTGGAAGATGAAGGCTCTCCTTCTCAAGCCAACTATGCAAGGAGAGGTAGATCTTCAAGAGGAAGGGGCAGAGGAGGTAAGTCAGGTAGGGGGAGATCTTACAACTCCTCACCATGCAACATTTGTGGTCTATCAAATCATACTACAGATGAGTGTTTCAGGAATTACAAGAATCAGAGAGGAAGAGGATATCAAAGAGGTGGCTACTCAGAGTCAAGAGGTAGATTCAACCATCACCAAGGCTACAACAATAACTACAACAACAACTACAACAATAATTACAATGGCAACTACCAAGGAGGATTCAAATCTAGGAAGGATTACAACAACTACACAGAGGAGCAGGATGACTCTCTTCTAATCATGAACATGACTTCAAAATCAGGTACAAATGATGACCACCTATTCTACATTGACTCAGGATGTTCGAATCATGTGGCTGGCAATGTAGCATTACTCTCTGATCTTGAGGAGTCAAAAGGTAAGCATCAAGTCCAAACAGGTGATGACACAAAGCATTATATAGTTAAAGTTGGAAATGTTAAGACTTGTGATGGAAATCAGAATTTGTTGAGCAGGGTACTCTATGTACCAACTATTACAAAAAATTTGATGAGTGTTGGTCAGATTGTGGAGAAAGCTTTGCAGGTCAGATTCAATCAATATGGAGCATATGTGGAGGATCCAAGACATGGGTTCAAGAGGATTGCTAAAGGAGAAAAATCAGGTAGAATTTTTACTTTTGAGTTGGAAGATACAAAGAATATTGCACTATACAGTTATAAAGATCAAACACTTTCAAAGCTTGAGATTTGGCACAAAAGGTTAGGGCACATAGGAGAGAGAACCTTGAAACAAATGTGCAGGGATCAATGTGTGCTTGGGATACCTAATGTATCCAAGCAACATATTATTTACAAGTGTGGTGCTTGTCAATTTGGTAAGTCTCACAGGTTACCCTTCTCCAAGAAAGGATACATGCATGAAGACTACCTAGAGCTTGTACACACAGATGTATGGGGAACCAAGCAAAGACCCCTCAGTCTCAGGATCAAGGTACTATGTGTCTTTCATTGATGATTATAGCAGATGGACTGTATTATACTTCATGAAGCACAAGGATGAGGTATTTAATTGCTTTAAAAAATATCTTGCATTAGTTGAAAACCAGACAGGAAGGAATTTGAAAAGGCTAAGGTGAGATGGAGGAGGTGAGTACTTCTCCAATGAATTTGAAGACTTCTTGCAGGACAGAGGCATCAAAAGAGAGATAACCACAAGGTATTCTCCTAAACAGAATGGGGTAGCTGAGAGAAGAAATAGATTAATTGTTGAGACAGCTAGATCTATGCTTAATGAGAAAAAGTTACCTAACTATCTATGGTCAGAGAGTGTTTCTACTGCCACTTACCTCATAAACAGGTTACCATCTAAGTCTCTTGATGGCATGACACCCTATGAAGCATGGCATGGTAAGAGACCCTCACTTGACAATTGCAAAATATTTGGATGTGTAGCATATGTACACATTCCTTCTCAGATAAGAGGTAAGCTAGACCCAAAGGCTGAAAAATGCATCTTTATTGGGTATGATTTAAATAAAAAAGGTTACAGGTTTTATAATCCTATCAATAAGGGATTCATGGTAAGCAGAGATGTTGTCTTTGATGAAAATGATTCTTGGTATGAGAATGAATGCAGGAAGGTAAAATTACCCTATGATTTGGAAGAGGAATTTCCAAGTCTTACAAAGGAGGAACCTACTCAGAATGAAGCCTCAAGTTTAGATGATGAAGATACTATCAACCTTGAAGAATTCAAAGCATGGAAGTCCAAAGGCAAAATGAAGATGAAGAAGCTTGAAGACATAGCTGAATCTTCAGCTCAACCATTTAGAAGATCACAAAGAGAAAGAAAAAAACCTATCAGATATGGGTATGATACATCTCTTGTTACTAAACATTTTGTTTATCTTGCCAGAGACTTGTCAAATGAAGAACCAGGATCATATGAAGAAGCAATTACCAAATCAGAATGGAAAGAAGCTATGGATGAGGAGATTGAAGCACTCAAAGAAACTGACACATGGGAGTTAGTACCTAAGAAGGACTCAATGAAGGTAATAGGATCCAGCTGGATCTATAAGCTTAAAAGAAATTATGATGGCACAATTAATAGGTACAAAGCCAGATTGGTAGCTAAGGGTTTTGCACAAACCCAAGGCATTGACTATGAGGAGACATTCTCACCTGTGGCCAAGATGCCAACAATGAGAGTGTTGGTAAGTGTGGCTGCATCAAAAAATTGGAATATGTACCAATTGGATTTCAAGAATGCTTTCTTGAATGGATGGATTTCAGAGGAGGTATACATGTCACAACCTCTTGGCTATGAGGACCCTAAGAAGGTAACATATGTTTGCAAATTGAAAAAGTCTTTATATGGATTGAAGCAGGCACCTAGGGCATGGAATTACAGGTTAACTACATACCTCCAAGACCAAGGATTTGTCATGAGCAAGGCAGATACTTCTCTGTTCATCAAGAGAAGTAATTCAGAGGTAATATACCTTTGTGTTTATGTTGATGACATCATCATTATAGGTAATGATGTCAATGGAATCAGATATATCAAAAGTCAAATGATGAAGGAGTTCAAGATCAATGATCTTGGTCTATCGAAGTATTTTTTGGGACTTGAATTAGTTTACACTAATTCAGGGATATATATTACTCAGAAAAAGTATATACAGGACATGTTGAAGAAGTATCATTTGCAAGATGCCAAAGTAGCAAGCACTCCAATGGAGGTAAACCTAAAACTAAGTGCCCATGAAGGTGATGAAGTCAATGACATTACAAGTTATCAAAGTATCGTGGGTAGTTTGAACTATGCTACCTTAACAAGGATATATATTGCATATGGAGTTAGTGTGCTAAGTCAATTTATGCACAAGCCAAGAGTACCTCACTTAGAGGCTGCCAAGAGAATCTTGAAGTATTAGACACCCTATGTACCTCAGAAGATCACTCACAAAAAGATAGATCAAAACAGATAAGTTGGAGTTAGCTCAGAGGTGAAGAACTTGCTATTCTTGCTTCATACACCTATCCAGTGTTTTGCATAATTCTCTGAGCACAACAACAATTAGCTTAATTCCTCTTGGGGAAGTCTAGCTAACTAAAAGAGCTAACTTTAAAGAGTAATCTCATAAAAAATAATGAACCACACACTGAGAATGATGTTTAACAACTGATGACATCATCCCGATTTTCACGGGCTGCTACAGTTTGAGACTAGTGAGCAGAAAAATAAACATAACTCCAGATTTAAGAATCCAATGGTTATGAAAATTTGTAGGCTTATACTAGACAGTATGGAAAATCCAACAAACTTTAAATCATTGGATTTGAGTAAGTAAACACTGAGAAACAGCTCTGACAAGATGCATAAAAAAGTCGGGTACCTGACAGAGAAGTGAAAATGCATAGACAGTGTTGACTTCAACTGAACATAATTGAAGATTGAAACAACCAAATGAAATGAACATTCGTGAGCATATAGTAGACTTATAGAGCTAACTTTACCAAGTTAAATCATTGAAAATGATGCACCAAGCTCAGAGAAACCACCTCTGCAATCTGACTGAGAAAACTGAGAGATATGGCAGTGAGTAGTACACTTCACAAGAACATGGAAATATGAACTCAAATGATCATGAAAATGAAAGTATACTGCTTGTACAATACAATGGACTTATAACTGATACATATGTGTGCCTTCGAATCACACCTTGATATGGCATAAATCTCAGCTCTTGGAGGTCTTCACATAGGTCTCTCTAACCATGACTAAAACTGCCATCTATTTATAGTTGAGTTTGGAAAGCTAACTTCCCTCAATCACTCTCCAATCAATCAGTGATTGATTTGATTCTCTATCTGCCACAAATCACGAATTTGTGGCTCCTCTTTCCCTTTTTGATCAAGTGGACTCAACCACTTAAGATTCTTTCACTTTTACATTAAGTAAACTCTTCAAAGGTTATAAGAGGTAGTTCACAAGCAAACTTTACATTGTCTTCATTTTAAGGCTTCTTTTATGACTTTGTGGGACTCAAGCCAATACTTAGGCTTGTCATAGACTTGCTCCAACATCACTCCATATGAGGCTTAGCCTGGTTACAAGCCATCTGTTGCTCATATGCGTGTCTTTGGTTGTCTAGCATATGCATTAGTGCCTAAAAAGCAATGCACGAAGTTGGATGATAAAGAATTGAAATGTATTTTTGTTGGATATAGCTCTAAAAGGAAAGGCTATCGTCTATATCATCCATAGATAAAACACATTTTGGTTAGCCGTGATGTTTTTTTTGCGCAAGATGCTATTTAGCCATTACTTTCATGTATTAAGGAGACATCAATTAGCTCGAAAGATATGTATGATACTTTGTTGTCTGTTTTTATAGGTGGACAATCTAGTGCTAGTCCAAATGAGGTAATTTCTTAGAGAGGAGGTAAAAGCTATACCTAAATGGCTGGTACGAACTTTAGAAGATAGCAAATTAAATGCACCTCTATTTTATCCTACTTATTCAGGCTCTCATAATGCTTCTTTTGCATGAGATTGCTATGCTATGACTGTCTCTAGTCTTTGTGATGAGAATGAGCCTATTTTGTTTGATGAAGCATAAAATTTTGAAAATTGGATGGCTGCTATTCAATCAGAATATGATGCTATTATGAAAAATGATACCTGGCCTTTATGTGATTTGCCTCCTGGCAAGAAGGCCGTTGGCACTAAGTGGATATACAAGCTAAAGCATAAGCCTGATGGAATAGTTGACAGGTATAAGGCTAGGCTTGTTGCAAAGGATTATGCTCAAGAAAGAGGCATTGATTTTGATGAGACCTTTGCTCCTACATGCCAAATGACTACTATTCGTAGCATATGTGCACTTGTAGCGCGTCATGGTTGGAACGTACATCAGTTGGATATTAAAACTGCATTTCGGAATGATGACTTGCATGAAGAAGTGTATGTTTTTTAGCCCCGTGGTTTTGTGTAGAAAGGGCATGAAAACAAAGTGTGCAAGTTGAAAAAGACTTTATATGGTTTGAAACAAGCACCACCTGCTTGGTATAAAAAAATACATGTGTACTTGATTACACATGGTTTTGAAAATAGTCCAAATAAGAGCACCTTATACATTAAGCATGCAAATGATGTGCTTCTGGCCATTGTTATCTATGTTGATGAAATGTTGCTCACTGGTCCTCATTAGAAGCATATTGCTGATTTTAAGGCTGATTTGCATGTCCCATTTGAGATATCAGATTTGGGCATTTGCATCATTGTTTGGGCATTCAATTTATGCAAGTTGTTGGCAAAATAACTTTGTGTCAAACAAAATATATTGACACATTATTGCAGAGTTTTGGCATTAAAGACTATAAACCTATTGCCACTCCTATGGAGATAGGTTTATGATTGAGTCTTCGTGATGTTGGAGATGCATTTGATATTGTTCTCTATCACCAGGCCATTGGATGCTTGATTTACTTATACATTATTTGACCAGATATTCAATTTGCTATCTTAGAGATAAGCAGGTTTATGCAGTGCCCAGGTGTGAAGCATTGATAGGTAGTTAAGCATGTCTTTGGCTACTTGAGTGGTACCTGACTACTTGGATTGTTTTATCTCAAGAGGGGATCACTACCGCCAGATTTACATGCTTTTTTTACTTTGATTGGGCTAGTTTCTATGACACACGTGTGTCTATCAGTGGTTTTTGCTTCATGCTTGGTAGCTCATGCATATCTTGGTTGAGAAAGAAGCAGCATTTCGTGGACACTTCTAGTTATGCGGCTGAGTACAGGGCAGCTTTCATATAGATTGTTGAGTGTGTATGGCTCAGATGGCTTATGGTTGATTTGGGTGTTGGTCAGTCCTCTGCCACCACCATCTTCACTTACAGTTAGAGCACATTGGTAGTTGCGAGGAACCTTGTGTTCCATGCTTGCACTAAGCACATTGAGATGCACTATTATTATTTCAGGGTGAGGTTCTTTGCTCCTGAGATCAGTATGGCATATGTGTCCACACAGGAGAATGCTGCCGACCTTTTCATAAAGGCTTTACCTAGGGAGAAGTTTGAAGCTTTTCGAAAAGTTTGCATCATTCCTGTTGGAGTTTATTGATCTCCAAAGTACAGCTAGAAGTAGGTGAAACCCAACAGGACCTAGTTGACTTTTTCACAAACTTGTATGCACAGACCAATTTTCTTGCAGAGCAAAGTGCTCTTTACTCACTAGGAATTTTCCAAAACTGTTTCACACACATAAACTAGACTCTAAGAGCTTTCCAACAAGATATAGAACACCTCAAATGGATAAATACACAATGAGCTATGACCTCTGCAATATGCAGCTTTAATGGAGACCTTGAAACAGAGATGAACCTGAGGACACATATCACTTGCAGAGACTACTGCTCTTAACTCACAACTCCAATGACTTTGAAACTTTCCAGAATACAAGAAGACTTAAAGAGCTTTCTAACAAGCCAAAGAACACATGATTTGGATACATACACAAGGAGATATGACCTCTACAAGTTTGAGGTTAAATGGAGACCTTCAGCAGGGATAAAAAAACAGAGAACACACACTACTTGCAGAGAGTATTACTCTCCGCTCACAAATCCAATGATTATGAAAATTTACAGGACGAAATAAGACAGTAAGAGCTTTCCAATGAGCTATCAAACATGTAATTTGGATATATAATGAGGTAGATACAAGCTCTGCAATCTCTGCATACAAAACTACAGCAGTGTAGAGATACACATATGACTCTCTTGGACATCCCACAAGATCACGACTTTTCTCCTCTTTTTATAGCATGGGAAACTAATCTAAAACCTTCCTAATACATCTAAATTCGTGGTAGACACTTGGATGGAGGTATTACATGACTCAAGTGCTCAAATAAGCAAAGTATTGATGGACTTTGAGAACTAGCCACATCGACCTTCCACTAGGACACCACTGAAGCTCCCTTGTGACTCACTAATTTGACTCACCATGTTCTAGAACTCACGTGGTATTTTTGCTACATTTTATGAATAATATGAGCCTTCTTGAAGTATTTGAAGACTTCCCAAAGGTATTTACATAATTTGAAACTTGTACCCTACATAAAACAAATGTTCGCAACATTCTCCCCCTCAAGTTTCAAAGGGTATTTCCTTCATGCCAAGAATATAGTTGAATCTTTGAAGCTTTGGTCCATCCAAGGATTTGGTGAAGATATCTGCAACTTGATCCTTTGTTCCAACAAAAGAAACCTGCACTTCATTGTTCATGGCCTTCTCTCGAACAGAATGATAGTGAACCTCTATATGCTTTGTTCTAGCATGAAAAATAGGATTTGAGGTCATATGAATGCTGCTCAAGTTATCCCCATATATCAGTGGTACATCAACCTGCACATTCAAGTCATGAAACAACTTTTTAAACCACATAACCTCAGTAGTAGCCAATGCTAAACCTCTATACTCAGCCTCTGTAGAAGATAAAGCAACTGTAGGCTGTTTCTTTGAACTCCATGTTAATGTCTTGTTTCCTGCTATTACCACATATCCACTTGTGGATCTTCTGTCATCTTTGCTTCCAGCCCAATCTGCATCACTAAAGACTTTAAGAGTTAGATCAGCATCATGACTATAAAATAATCCTTCGTTCATGGTACCTTTCAAATACCTAAGCACTCTTTTCGCTGCATGCATATGAGGTACTCTAGGTTCATGCATAAACTGTGACAATACTCCCACTGCATAACATATATCAGGTCTAGTTTTTGTTGCATAAATCAAAGATCCTACCATGGATCTATATACATTCATATCATGCAACTCATCACCTTCCTTTGCACTTAGCTTTACATTACATTCCATTGGAGTAGAAACAAATTTACATTCCTGCATACCAAACCTTTTCAGCATATCACATATATACTTTCTTTGTATCAACCACATACCTTCATCGCTATACACAATTTCAATTCCAAGAAAGTATCTGAGCAAACCAAGATCTGAAATTTTAAATTCCTTTCCCAAATTACCTTTTATCTCATCAATTGCTTTTGCATCATTCCCTGTAATCAACAAGTCATCCACGTAAATGCATACATAGACACACATGCCATCTACATGTTTTACATAAAGTGAAGGATCAGCATGACTCGCTGTGTATCCTTGCAGCATAAGATACTTTACCAACCTTGCATTCCATGCCCTTGGTGCCTGCTTAAGACCATACAATGCCTTCTTTAACCTGCATACATGATTAGGATATTTTGCATCCACATAACCATCTGGTTGTGACATATACACTTCTTCATTTAACTCACCATTAAGAAAGGTATTCTTTATATCGAGTTGATATATATTCCACCTTTTACTTGCAGCTAAAGCCAACAAAGTTCTCACCGTTGCCATATTTGCTACTGGACTAAATGTTTCCTCATAGTCCACACCTTGAGTTTGATTATATCCTTTTGCTACAAGTCTAACCTTATATCTAGACACACTACCATCACTATTTCTTTTAATCTTAAAAACCCACTTGCAACCAATTACCTTTTGCTTTGGTGTACTTGGAACTAAATTCCAAGTCTTGTTATCCTGTAGTGCTTCCATTTCTTCTCTCATTGCTTTCTCCCACTTTTCATCTCCTTTGGCCTCATCATAACATGTGGGTTCATTTTCCTGCTCAACTTTTGTCATAAAAGCATAATGAGTATTCATGAAAAATTCATAAGTATACCTTTGAGGTTGCTTACTTACTCTTGAAGTTCTTCTTACCTCCAATGTAGATGCTCTTCCTTTCTTATTAGGAACCTTTGATGATTCTCCATACTCACATACATCACTAATTTCCTCTCCTTCATCATTAACTTCAACAAGTTTGAGTTTACCTTTACTTTTAACACTTGGAGGTGACTCTTGCCTTAATTTTCCATTGAAAGGTGATCCTATTTCTTCATCTAAACCACTCCTTTCATCATTTAAACTTCCTGATGGCTGAACTATGCATTCATCTCCTTCAACCACACCTTCTTCATTTTCATCCATGACCTGCAAACAATTCTTATCTGCATACCATGAAAGTGATTCATCAAAGTTTACATCTCTTGACACAACAACCTTATTGGTATGAGGATTATAGCATCTATATCCTCTTTGAGTATCTGCATAACCAATAAATATACATTTTTCTGATTTCGCATCAAGTTTAGATCTCACCTCACTAGGTACATGTACATAACATACACAGCCAAATACTTTCAAATGACTTACACTTGGTTTCCTTCCATGCCATACCTCATATGGTGTCAAATGATGAACTCTAGCAGTCGGAACTCTATTCATAATGTAAACACTTGTGCTAACAGCTTCAGCCCAAAAATAATTAGGCAAACACATATCATTAAGCATGCTTCTAGATGCTTCTGCTATGATACTGTTTCTTCTTTCTGCGACTCCATTTTGTTGTGGAGTATACCTGCATGTAACTTCTCTTTTGATACCTTCATCATACAAAAAATCAGTAAAAGCTTGAGAGAAATACTCTCCTCCTCCATCGGATCTTAGCTTCTTAATATACCTTCCTGTTTGCTTTTCGACATATGATTTGAACTTCTTGAAACAATCAAAGACCTCACTCTTATGTTTAATAAAATACACAAATATCATTCTACTATGATCGTCAATGAATGATACATAGTACTTATTACCAACCAAGGATGCCTCTTTAGTAGGTCCCCACACATCTGTGTGTATGAGATCTAGCAAACCATCACTTACATAGCTTGAATGCTTGAAAGGTTGTCTACTCTGCTTACCCATTTGACATGCTTCACAAAGATGCACCATATGTTGCTTAGTAAGATCAGGTAATCCTTCAACAATCCTCTTCTTTGATAGCTCCTTTAACCTGTGTACATTCATGTGTCCAATCCTTTTGTGCCATAGATCAAGCTCTGCTATTTGATGCATACCATAAGAGAAATAGTTTGTATGATTTGGGTTTACCTTGAATGTAAACAATCTACCTTGTTTTTGACCTCTAGCAATTAACCTCCTTTGCTTTGGATCCTCAATGAAGCAACCTGCATGATTAAATCTCACTTGTAGACCTTTTTCTACCATTTGACCAACCGACATCAAATTCTTAGTGATCGTTGGCACATAAAGTACATCCTTCAAGCAATTTGTCTTGCTCTTATCCTACATAACAACATCTCCAACCTGCATAATCTTATGTGTTGTATCATCTCCTATTTCAACATGACCTTTACATGACGGATTATGCATATTAGAAAACCATGAAGCATCATGAGACATGTGATTAGAACAACCACTATCTACATACCATACATCGCTATTGCAATTCATCTTAGTTTCTACATTCATCATAAGAAGAGAATCATAATCATCACTTTTACCTTCAACTGCATAATTTCCTTGTTGTTTACCTCTTCTTGAATAGCCTCCTCTTCGATTACCACCTTGATTATTTTCATTTTGATAACAATCTTTGGCATAGTGTCCATACCTTCCACATATATAGCAATTGTTCTTATTATCTTCACTCCTTTGTCTTTGGTTGTAGTTGTAGTAGCCTCTCATACCTCTAGCGCTTGATCTTCCTCTTCCTCTTGTGTTGAAGAAGCCACTTGAAGTCCTTTGATCATCGCTCCTTCTTCCTCGACCTCTATTTGAACCTCTTCCACCTCTGTTTCCACCTCTTGATGATCCTACATAAAGAGCTTGTCCTTGAGATCCTTTTTGATTTGAAGTAGAACCATTTAGATTCATCTCCTCCGTGACCATGAGGGCAATAAGTTGATCAAAATCTGGTAATTCTCCTCTGACATAAACTGAAGTAATGAAGGGTTTCCATCTCTCATCATCTTTGAGTCCGTTGAGAGTATGTGCAACCAAGTCGTCGTCCTCCACATGAGCTTGAATTGATCCTAGTTGATCTGCAATCTCTTTAACTTTCAATATGTAATCATTGACCGATGTCCTTGTATCTTTCTTTATGTTATTCAACTCATTTTTGAGTTGAATCTTCCTTGCTCTTGTACCTGTAGCATACAACCTTTCCAATGCAAGCCAAACATCTCTACTTGTGTCTAGATCTTGTATGTGTCCTACCATTGAATCTTGAATATTTTGTGATAAAATGAATATAACCCTTTTGTCTCTCTCATTCCAAAGTCTAAACTCCCTCAATTGTTGCTGATTTGGGTCCTCTGGTAATGTGGGTTTGATATCTGTGCCGTCAATCAAACCATACAAGCCTCTACCTTGCAAGTATGCTGTGATTCTAAACTTCCATGCTTGATAATTGGTCTTATCAAGCTTCTCTATTTGTGCATGTTGGTCTCCCATAATACAAATGCTAAGCTTCCTCCTTTAAGCCTCCTTTCCAATGTGTGTGATGAGAAGAAATATAATATTTACCTTGTAAATGAGGTATGTGCACCTTTATTTGCTTGGATGTTGCTTCAGATGCCTCCTTGCAATCTTCTTCTACCTTTGTGTAGTGTTGATGATGAACTGCTTCTTTGATAGCTTCAAATTCTTCGTCAAGGTATGATAACCTTCTCCAAGCCTCCAAGTACTTGCTCTGATACCAATGTTGGAGTTTATTGATCTCCAAAGTATAGCTAGAAGTAGGTGAAACCCAACAGGACCTAGTTGACTTTTTCACAAACTTGTATGCACAGACCAATTTTCTTGCAGAGCAAATTTCTCTTTACTCACTTGGAATTTTCCAAAACTGTTTCACACACATAAACTAGACTCTAAGAGCTTTCCAACAAGATATAGAACACCTCAAATGGATAAATACACAATGAGCTATGTCCTCTGCAATATGCAGCTTTAATGGAGACCTTGAAACTGAGATGAACCTGAGGACACATATCACTTGCAGAGACTACTGCTCTTAACTCACAACTCTAATGACTTTGAAACTTTCCAGAATACACGTAGACTTAAAGAGCTGTCTAACAAGCCAAAGAACACATGATTTGGATACATACACAAGGAGATATGACCTCTGCAAGTTTGAGGTTTAATGGAGACCTTCAGCAGGGATAAAAAAACAGAGAACACACACTACTTGCAGAGAGTATTGCTCTCAGCTCACAAATCCAATGATTATGAAAATTTACAGGAAGAAAGTAGACAGTAAGAGATTTCCAATGAGCTATCAAACATGTAATTTGGATATATAATGAGGGAGATACAAGCTCTGCAATCTCTGCATACAAAACTACAGCAGTGTAGAGATACACATATGACTCTCTTGGACATCCCACAAGATCACGACTTTTCTCCGTATGGGAAACTAATCTAAAACCTTCCTAATACATCTAAATTCGTGGTAGACACTTGGATGGAGGTATTACATGACTCAAGTGCTCAAATAAGCAAAGTATTGATGGACTTTGAGAACTAGCCACATCGACCTTCCACTAGGACACCACTGAAGCTCCCTTGTGATTCACTAATTTGACTCACCATGTTCTAGAACTCACGTGGTATTTTTGCTACATTTTATGAATAATATGAGCCTTCTTGAAGTATTTGAAGACTTCCCAAAGGTATTTACATAATTTGAAACTTGTACCCTACATAAAACAAATGTTCGCAACAATTCCTAGGGGGGATTTATTGATATATTTATGTGGTGATGTGTGTGAACACACTAAGATTGTCGGGGTACTTTTCTCCCTTTTTAGGAGGTTTTTTCCCCCGATTGTTATATATGTCTATAACCCTAATGGATCACTTATCTTTGTACATTCTCTTGGTAATACATGCAATATTGTTTATTCTGCTCCAAGATTCTTCTTCTTCCTTGTGTTGTTCATGTGCTTCCATGGTTGTTCTACACATTAGGGCAATTGTCTGCATTTTTTAGTGGATTTTGAGTCCATTTGACTTCTTGCTAGTGCTTTAGTCAACACATGTGCTCTACTAGCTCTTTGAAAGGCAAAAAACAAGGAAAAAAATAAGAAATTGGACTAAAATTATTGGAAAACATTTGCTAAATTAACTGGTAATTGAGATGTATTTTGAGTTCTTGTTAGCTTAAGAGATTTTCTGAGAATTATATAAGCCTTTGACAAAGAGAAAGCAAGTAAAAATTCCATAGTGTTAGACCAAGGTTGCCCTGACTGAGAGAAACATAGGGCAATGATCCTTGAAAATTTGAGCTAAAAATCAACGAAAGACAAGCTAATAGTTGTCCACACCCTTAGGGCATCATAACCAAGGACACAACACACCCAAAATCATTGAAGAGTGATTATATCCCAAACATCATTGTTATTAGAATTAGGGCAATCACATATTGAATATTGGTGATTTTGAAATGATTTTTAAATATTTCAAGAACCTAAAACTTTGCAAGGTGGTATAGCCATGTGTTACACAAAATGCAAGTTAAGCATAGGTTCCAACCCCCATTTCCCTAGAACTTATCTTTTGCAAAGATCCTTAATATTTTGTTTGCTTGTTTTGATCCCCAAGAGCCTAAATTGATGTAATTCTTTGTTCAAAAATCCATTTTTTGAGCTTTGGACCTTGCCAAAGAGCTCATTGGGTTCAAAGTTGACCTTGGGTTTGGAGGTAAGTATCAGGAGCTTGTTAGTAAACTTTGCTTACCAAGGGGGTGACCTTAAGGAAAGACTATTATATCTTGACTTCTCTGAGAAGGTCTTGAGAATCCTTTGAAGATCTTTGCACCCTTGCCTAGTGGAAATATATTTTACCCTAGAATCAAGTGAATCCTTTTGGTGCTTTCCACATTCCCCAAAGCATGGGAAAATTCAAGTACAAATCCATGAAATGAAAAGCCCCCTCTTGAGAGAGACAACATATGTAGATGAGTTATAGTGGAATTATTTCCCTTTCTCTCCATGCTACCAAAATTTGATCTCTCATCTAGGGAGATCACTTTTCGAAACTAGTGTACAGTAGATACTTGCATAGGGCCCTCAAAGTCAGGTAGAACCACCTAGTCATCAAAGACTAGAATTGTTAGAGCCTATTGTAGCCACCCAAAAGCTAGATCAATGTAGATCTCTTTGACCTGTTAAAGTAGAAAGGATGGTGGAGTGCTTTTGATGGAGGTAGTGATCCTAGATCTCATGAGGTGAACTTGCACCAACTCATCAAATCCAAGCAGGTGGAGGATTTTTTCATGCAATTTCATGTCTTTGGCCTAAGCTTGAAGAGACTAGATGGTTTCAAATGCTAAGTTATAAAGAATTTAGGAAGATTGATGAAATCTTGCAAGGATTCATTAGTGATTTTATACCCATTGGGGTTAGAAATGACACTCTCAAAGAGACTTTATACTTCAAGCAAAGATCTAATGAATCAATAAGAGAATTCTTATGGAGATTTAAGCATTACATGGATATTTTCTTTAGCCATCCTCTGATGAGAAGATAAACATAATCTTTCTTGATGGTCTAAGAAATGCAAAATTAAGGATAACATCTTATACATGAAATCCAATTCATTGACGGATTTAATTAGAAAATGTATCAAAATGGTTGATGATTTAGGCATCAGCCTCACTATTGTTGGGAAAGATGGATGGGTGCTCCAAGAGACTGAGTAGGTACTGCTAAACCTGCTTTGTACCAGTCCTCTTTTGCTTCAGAGTTGATAACTAGACCTCCTTAGCTTTCCAATAACACCATAAAATATCCTATGTCCTTTGGAAATGATGTGTGCAATGATTGAATCAAAACAGATAACTTTGGAAGTCACAAACTCAAGAAAACCTTCTATTTATATCGAAATCTGCTGGGTATTTTGCTTAGTATGACCAGCACAGTAGGAATTGGAAAAATTCCTTTTAGGGGTATTTAATTAGCTTAGTAAGCTACCTATTCCAAGTGGAATGATGTAAGATGATAAACTATGCTAAGAGAAATCAATTTAGCAAGTTAAGCTATACCCCCGACTTTTTAGGACTGTAGTAGAAGATGACCAGAGATCACCTCGATGCAGATTTCTCCAAAATGGCTGAATATAATTTCTTCAAACTTTGCCAGCATGTAGATTACTTTAAGATGAATCCAACAAGCTTTGAATCACTGAATTTGGTGAAGATGTGGCTGAGATATGCCCTTGACAAGTTGAAAAACTTTTGAGTAGACTAACAGAGAACTCAGAGATGGACAATGTGAATGTATGTATTAATGCACAATTGTATACAACTCCATTGGCATGAATATCATTGCCAAATGGTATAGAGAAGTGTGGGCTAGAGTGTAGACCTCACACACACTCAAAAAATAGTAATGCTAGGCTCGGGAGTGCTCTCTCTTGCCCACGACTTTTCATGTCCATTTTTATAAGAGATGAACTAAAAATTTGAATTCAAATTAAAACTCTTGGCTCCCTATGATCAAGCTCCTAAATGCTTGGAGATATTCTCTCAATCAAACAACTAATTTTTCCACGAATCCTTTTGGTAGGTGATTACAAGAGATTCCAAGTCAATTTGACTTTTACAATGAGGTAAAGTGGTAATTAACCACTAGCATATGTTCCTATGTTTCTTCATGTATGTATGGACTTCAATGCATCCTTTGAGTCAAATATGTAGGCTTGTAATTTACACCAACAGCTCCCCCTCAAGCCCAACATTTTGGCTTAAGTCTTCATCTTCAATCTTCAAGTATATCCTGCAATCCAATCATGGATTTGAACCTGCAAAGTTTGGTTCCATCCAAAGCTTTAGTCAGCAAATCTGCACATTGCATGTTGGTTGATACATAGGTAAGTTGAATGTCCTTGCTTATCAATTTCTCTCTCACATAATGGTATTGGACCTCTATGTGTTTGGTCCTAGCATGATAAATAGGATTAGCTGCAAGGTGAAGAGAACTTGTATTATCTCCAAAGATAATAGGTGACCTAGTATATAATCCCAATTCTGTATACAAAAGCTTAATCCAAATTGCTTCTTGTGTGGCATTAGCCAGTCCTCTATACTCTGTCTTTGTGGAAGACAAAGCAACAGTGGGTTGCTTCTTTGAAGACCATGAAATTGGTTTGTCACCTGCAAAGGAAATATATCCAGAAGTGCTCCTTCTATCATCCTTGCATCCTGCCCAATCTGCATCTGAATAAATTTTGATATCAATATCTGAAGTGTAAGGGAAATACAAACCATGGTTCTGTGTACCCTTGAGATACATTGGCAAGCTAAAAGGGTCCACCACATACTCCTGGAGTTCATTTGGCTGGTGTAGATCAAGGATTTTGCAACACCTCTTCATCTTCAAACACATACCTATCCATCTCTTCACAAGTGATAGTCTGCAATGCTTTAGTGGGATACTTGTTAAGTACATATGTTGCACAAATAACAATCTCAAGCCAGAAACTATGTGGTAAATCCTGACTGTTGACCATACACCTCACCATCTCCATGAGTGACTTGTTCTTCCTTTCAACAACTCCATTTTGTTGAGGTGTATATGACATTGTATATTGATGTTTTATCCCATGTTCAGTAAAGAAATGCATTAAAGTAAGAAGACATGGATGTCAGACTAACCATCAATATCGCTAGCATGATTTTCCCAAATATTTCCAACAGTCATACTGACACTAGGGGTGACCTTCGGTATGATTAACATTAGTATGAGGCTCATATGTTGTAGTGCTTGCAAAACCCTAATCCTAAACATCAAAAAATTTCTATTTCTACCTACCTAGCTATCCAAAACTAACATAAATGAGCTGAAAATGAAGGAAATGCAGTCCTAAACAAGAAAATAAGCTCGAAGGACTCACACCTTACAAGGTGCCATCCTCCAAGCATGATGACCGACAAGTAGCTTCCCTTACAATGATGCCAAAGTGTTCGATGTAGACTGCTCACATGACACATGTAACAATCAATGTGAAAAGGATTTCAAAACTCCATATTAAAACACTAAAATATAAAAAATCTTTCTTTCTGATGTCGGTTATGATTTTAAGTCTATTTCAACGATTTGTTGATGATATTCTCTTTTGTACTTAGAGAAACAAACAATAAAAACAAAAAGAAAGTCAACATGTTTGTGCTTATGGATGTATATTATATATATATATATTATATATATATATATTATATATATATAGAGAGATATATGTGTGTGTGTGTGCGCGCGCGCGCACGCGCGTGTGTAATGGAGTTTCCTGCTTAACTCTTCGTCTGAGAATATGCATTTATTTGCATGTGTGCTTGCAATGCCAGAAATGTGTTTGAGGAAGTGCATTTATGTGTTCCTATATGTGTATGTCTGTCAATGGGTTTTATGTGTCTATATGTGCATGTAAATATATGTGGGCATGCGAGTAAGTATGTGTCTGAGTTTATGTGGATGTACATGTGTGAATGATGAATGTGTGTCGGTGTGTCCAAATCTATGTGAATATTTATGTGATGTGCAATTGTCTATGTGTCCATGTGCCAATGTGAATATGTTGTGCAGCTGTGGTTATGTGTTTAAGGTTGTATGAGTGTATGTGTCCATGTTTTTATGTAAGTGTATAGATAACAATATAACTAAGTATATGTGTTGATGTGCCAATGTGTTTATGCATGGCATTGTGTTTATGTGCCTATGGATACGTGAATGTGCATCTATATATATATATATATATATATATATATATATATATATATATATATATATATATATATATATATATATATAGAGAGAGAGAGAGAGAGAGAGAGAGAGAGAGAGAGAGAGAGAGACGTTAGTCTTATCTGACAACAGCAGAGAACAAAGGCACTATCATTAGTCTGATTCAAGCGCCATGGCTAGCTCTGCTGCAACCATCAACAGACGGTGAATATGAAGAAAGTGATAGATCAAATGTCCTAATTAATCCACAAGATGTAGCCACCCAAGCAGAAATGGCTTCCTTTACTATTGCGCACGGCAAAAGTACCATCGGATTTTTTATTTGAACGTTCAGACTAGCCTTATTTCCATCCAGCAAGAGGCGAAACTACGAAGAAGGTGATGAACAGTTGTTGTCATGCGCTTGCGTCAGTCTTTTAACATACGTTACAATCATCGTCTTCTTGAGGATGCTCTCCGAAACCGTCCAATCAATCATAATCCTACCAATGGAAAGATATTACATATGAGTACCACTTCATACGAAACTGTCACGACCAGAGCCGTCAGTCTCCTTGCTTTCATCTTCTTCTTCACGATGCTCTCCGAACCCTGCCAATAAGCCATAATCCTACCAGTAAAAAGATATTTCATATGCGTAAGACATCAGACAAAGGATCTCTCACTACCAGACCCACCAACTAGTCTCTTTTCGTCTCCATGTTGCATCCATGTATTGCGCAAGTAATTCTGTTTCTTTATTAGTGATGTAGCCTCTCTCCGGACCGATCATCCAACCTTAAGAGAGGCACTGCTACGACAAAGATGGCCGCGCAAAGCGCATACGCATGCAGACATGAACTGTACCATAAGTGGTTTCGAGACACTGCTATGACAAAGATGGCCGCGCAAAGCGCATACGCATGCAGACAGATGCTGACATGAACTGTACCATAAGTGGGTTCGGGATGGAATTTGCCTGTTTCTTCAGGAACAGAGCTTATTCCTGTAACTCTCAAAGAAAACAGGCAACTCTACAATGGCTACTAAGTGTTAAGCACACCTTCCCCACATTTCTTTGCTTTATCAATATTGAAGTGTTAAGCACACCTTCCCCACATTTCTTTGCTTTATCAATATTGTTGTTAGTTCTTCAAGCTTCTACCCTTCCTTTTATTTCTTTATCTTTTATTTTTTTCTATTAATTTCTATCCTTTAGATGTTCCCCCTCCCCTCTCCTCAGAGTCTATCTTTCATCTACACAACAATCAACAAGCAAGCTGGCTATAAGTTCATAGCATAGACTTTTGGCATAGACCAAACATACATGTCTCTTTTGCAAGGTTGGATGAATGGTCAAATACCTACTTATATTTTGTAAGCAAACACCAAAAAGAATAATAAGAGCTCCTTGCCAATGAAGGGCAAAGGATAGATAAAGACAAAATCTTGATCTAGCAGCTTTGAACTTTAAAAGCTTCAAAGAAAGTAGATGGAGAGGGGGAGGAGAGGGAGAGGGAGAGGCAAGGTGGTACAAAACATTTGGTACGGCATGTACGATATGCATACGGAATGTAGTGCCGTACCAAATGTCGGGATATAGAACGGTATGGAACATTATCATTTAAAAAATAAATTAATTAATTAAATATATATATATATATATATATATATATATATATATATATATATATATATATATATATATAGGCAATCTGTATATCTACAACTCTCTTTCTTTCCTTCACCCATGAATCAAAGTATACTCGAGAATGAAGTGATGATGGATGCGATCTAGAAGATATAGGAGTACTAGTCCCAACATCAGATGTGCCCTGTCATGTGCATTGTGCATACTACATAGCTAATGGTATATACTAGTAAGTATATACTAGTAACTATATACAATGCACAATGCACATGACACATATATGCACAATCATCAATGCACAATACATAATCACATGCATGCACATTGCACAATTTGAATTTCACAATGCACATTGCACATGTATGTTGCATGCACAATGCACATGAAGTATTACATAAATAATAAGTTATAACATATAATTTAATTATTATATTTAATATTATAATAATACATATATATTATATCATAAAAATAGCATATATTAAAATTTATACAATATACATTATTTATATTATATAAATATAATATATATTACAATGGTGACACTGCAGGAAGAAACCTTGCAAATCCGAAATTCAGGATTCGGGAATCCGAAGTTCGAACTGTGAAGCTGGCGGGTTCGAATATGTAGACAAGCTGTGTGTGGAGGGCAGCGGGCTGCGGGCTCGAACATGCTATGCCAGGAACTTTTGAATGGGGCCTGGGCAGTCAATGTGGGAACTTGGAAGGGAGAGCTCAGAGGACTCCAAGCAAGCCTTCACCGTCGATGCACGCTCAAAAAGTAGTCCAGATTGAAAATTTTGCGACCAAAAAAGCAAATTTTTTTTAATGGGACGCATTCCGAACGTCGTATGGCACGCACGTTCCGTATGGAACGTGCCGTACGTACCATACGGGTTTGGAACGCATTCCAAACCTACTATGGGGAGAGGGAGGTTATATGTCTTCCTCAAACCCACATGTGGGCACAATACATGCCCTTTACAAACAAGATTGCATTTGGCCCGGATCACCACAAAATATAAACAACGCTTTGAAGTGAAATAGACCAGCCTTGATATTTTCACATAAGTAAGGCGGCTGATTTTGATTCCAATTCAGCCTCATATCTAAATATTATAGATAATATTAGAGAGATGAAAAGATGTCACTAAACAAAGGTTTTTCAGCGGAGCTTTAACAAGTTGTTGTGTGTCCATTATGTTTTTGGGTTCTTTTAGAAGAATTAGCGTTTGTGAGCAGCTAGTTGTGGTCCTTGGTCTACTCAATAAGACTCTCACATAGGGGTCAAATAGCATCATCCAAAGGCAATGGAAAATTCAAGGTTAAACATCATAAGCATATAGCATTTATCTAGCAATTACAAATATGCCTAACTCAAATTTGTGTACCTAACATACTTGTTAAACATTGATATAGATTTAAACCTTATCTAAAAGGTTGAATATCCAATGAAACCATACATATCTCTCTTTATTTAATGATGAAAGATTCCAACAGAAGTCAAAGGTATCACTCTAGCACCCAAAAGTATGTGGTAAGGTTGGAGCAAAGAAGGTTGTTCTTAGGCAAGCTCAAACACATCCACCCATTGAGGAGAGTACCATTAAGAATCTTGGAGGCATAGCTATTATGGATACATATCTCAATGGGTCTTCTCTCCGTCAGCAAATCTTATTTTAGTAGAATCTTGAGGAGAGTACCATTAAGAATCTTGGAGGCATAGCTATTATGGATACATATCTCAATGGGTCTTCTCTCCGTCAGCAAATCTTATTTTAGTAGATTCCTCCTTCTACCTATGATGATATGTCTTCGGCTCGGTGGAATTATCTTCCCTTGAAAGGTGATTCTCTTTCTCAAGTGATCCTTTTCGTGATGAATCTTCTTCTTAGTATGGCCATGTACCTTTTTCCAAGTGTTATGTCTCTTCTTGTGGACTTCACCCCCTCTTCTAGATGTGATGCTTGGTGAATTCGTCCTCCTTTTATGGAAGCTCTTTTCCTTCCTCACCCATCTTCCCCTCTCTTCTCCCTCCATAGTGATTCTATCTCTCTCTTCAATACTTAATATTTTCTCTCTCCCAATATGACTTCATCCTCTATGTATATGTGTAGTCATCTTCAAGACCAAGAGGCTATAGTGGCGCCAATCTGTAGATAAAAAAGTTTCCCAACTCCTATTTTTCAAAGGAAACCCAACTCTTCCTCTCCAAAGGTAGCCAAACTTCATACTTCATGATAGGGTGGCCAGATTTCATATTCCATCATACTCCATGGCAAGACGACCTGACTTCATACTCCATGGCAAGGTGAATGGAATTTATACTTCATGGTAGGGCAGTGGGGAACCCTTCTAGGGGTGGTCAAGCCTTTGGGAAGCCCCCCTTTAGGGTGGTTAATCCCTTGGGTGACTGCCCCTCTAGGATCATCAAACCCTTGGGTGACCCCCCCTCTAGGATCATCAAGCCCTTGGGTGACCCTTCCTCTAGGCATGATCAAACCCTTGGGGACCCCCATCAAGGGTGTTCAAGCCCTTTGGAAACCTCTCTATGGGGTAGGCAAGCCCTTGGGGCACACCACTTTGGGGTGATTGAGCCCTTTGGAAGCCTCCCCTAGGATGACTAATAAGCCCTTGGGTGACCCCCTTTGAGGTGGCCACCCCATGGGCGAACCCTTTGAGGTCAAGGCCACAATGAGAAACCCTTGTAAGAGGGAGAAACGTGGCATCAACATCAAGGGCTAACATGAGCGACCTCTTGGAAATCCCATGGGCATGAGATACGGTGAGGGAAACTACTCACGAGCTAACATTGAAGACCCCTTAGAGATCCCATGGGCATGGCACAGGGCAAAGGTGACTACTCAAGGGCTAACATGGTTGACCCCTTAGAGATCCCATGGGCTTGATATATGGCATGGGTGACTACATAGCACAAAGAAAAAGCTTGGGTAATAGACACATAGATAGGAACGTAAGCCTCAATACCTCACCTTATGGCCCTCGTTCCTAATATTCTGGCATTGATAAGGCAACTCCGATCCTACCTCACATGAATAGAGGATATGTTTTGATGGTTGGGTGATTGATGGAGGTTTAGGAACATAGGGTGGTTGTGATGGATCTGGTTGGTGATGGACTACTAGACAAGGGTTTCTAATTATAAGGAAAATGGATATGATGTATGGGTGATGGATTCTTATGCGGGTAGGCACCAGTAGTTTGCAAGTGGAAGGATTGTATGGGGTGATGGATAAAGGATGTAGGGTCAACCAGACAATGGAAAATCTAGGGTGCCTAGTGTTATGGAATGCAATGCTGGATACTAGGAAACATGTGAATAACAAATCTAGATAATAGAATGGTATTCAATGGATGAATGGTGATCAATGGTGAGATGGGTGATAAAATCTTCTATGAGCAATAACAATAGGAAATAGAGGTGATAGCTAGGGGAGGAGGATGGAGATAATTAAGGGATGATGGACAAGAGGCTCCAAAGGTGATCGAGGCTAGATATTATTTGGAGGTTCTAGGTGATATTTGCTTGATTATACAGGTGATATAGGTCCATGTCAAGAGGTAATGGTCCGATGGAGACCTAGGTCAATGGATATGTAGGAATACTAGATGAGGGTGGGAAGGTAATATTCCTTGGGATAAAGGCAATCAAATAGCTAAGGTTTTTGTTTATCTTGGGTCCATGGAAAAAATTATCTAATGGGATATAGTTGCCAATCTATGGAGGTAAGGGATAAACAAAGAGAGGAAGTGTGGGATGATGGAAAAATCCATAGTTGATGGTTATGCAAATTAAATACAATGGAAAGCAGATAAGTGATAAGGTATTTGAGACATAAAAGGGGAATTTAGGATTGATAGAATATTCTAGGATAAACATCTATAAATAGGTACATTGGGATGTGAGGGAAGAAATGAGGGAAATGAACGGATCCTATACTTGGTAATAGGGGGTGGATGATAGGGCAATGTGAAGGCCATGTGTGTGGGTATGCACAAGGATTGTGATAGATTAGGTGATGGAGGGGTTGAGTTTAGGGCCACATGGGTGATTGACAAGTATTTGGAGCAATGGAATTTAATGTGAAGGGAGACGTGATAGAGTTATTTAGAGTGCATGGGGATTAAAAGGAGTTATGCATAGGTGGTTTGATCATGAAGGTGCAATAGGCTTGACGTGAATACAACTTGAAGATTCAAGGGCTTATATAGGCAATCAAAAAAATAATTCTCACAAAAATACAAAATGCAATGGTTTTTTTTCATGATCCACCCTCATGAGAAGGAAATGGATAGCTTGATGGAAGTTCATGGATGATGTCCCAACACATGTGATGGGTGGTTATATGGGTAAAGATAGTCATGTGATTGAAGCCCTTTAAGTGAATGACAACAAACTTTCAAAACGGCCTTGGACTTTAGTAATCAAGAGAGATACCTAACACCACTTGATGGAGGTACCATATGAGTACTTTATAGGTAGGTCCCAAACACAAGGTCAACATATATTTTATAACAATGTGATGGTCACCACACATCTTAGTCGATGGATGCACCTTAAATGGTGTGGTGATGGGTATCAAAAGTTGGAGTTGATGGTCGCGCTTGTATAGGTGAAAAGGGTAGTTTCAACAAATCATAGAGAACTTCATATGATGGATTAATCTCAAGAGAAAAATATATAATTGGATTTCATTTTCCTTCAAGAATTAAGAGTTGACAGTGAAGACCTCCATAATAGGTTGAAAAATATCTCTATGAAACATTGTGGAATTTCCATAAATCATCCACCTCGAAGTGGTGTTGTTGAGATGGGTCTCAAGCAATGTTGTTCCTAGTTCATTGATTCTTCTTGTGATGTCCATCATAGATGGGTTACGGCTAGCTTTTCCAATATATAAACCTTCATGGTATTGTCAATCTATGCCCCAAACCATACCAAAGAGGGGGGAAATTTGGAATTCCCTCAACTACATTCCTTCTAAGGTATTTCTTTTGGCAGACTTAAACATGGTTGAAACTCTCTTCGATTGGTGTGAATAGAAAGAATGTTCCATTGAGGGACTCAAAAAGGATAACTTAAACATGGTTGAAACTCTCTTCGATTGGTGTGAATAGAAAGAATGTTCCATTGAGGGACTCAAAAAGGATAACAGGAATCAATTGAAGCTCTACCTAGAATTAATTAAGTTCAAAGACGCTTATGGTGTAACCTCCATTGGCCTTGAGCTTTTCAAAGCAAAACTAGATAGGAGTTATGTGTCACAAAAATCATTTGATCATCTAGGGCATCCTAGTGTCTCTCTACGCATGATATCATTTTTTCACACCACGTTGACTATTATCAGCTTCTTTCCCACTACAAGGAGTAAGAAATTTTCATTGTTCCATGTTGATCCTTGGGTTTCCCCTCCCCTTGTTGTCCATCATGTCAAGTTTTTCTAGTCATAGGCTTTTCACATGAGAGCCTATCTAGCATATTTTTGGAGCGATTCTATCAAGGCCACTCATAGGATATTGCAAAAAAAGAGATCCTAAGAATCAGGAAAAAAAGAAGGGAGGAGTTGTATAATAAACTTTCTTTCCCCAAGATAGAGGTGAACCAAGGCAAGTGCATTATCAAAAGGGCCTAGAGAAAGTTCAAATATGAGGAGAAAATTAAGATAAAGAAGCTTCAAATCTTCTTTAAAGAGTGGTGGCAAGGCAAGATGGTTTGAAGAAAAGCAAGTCAAAGTGTTCAAAATGATTAGCAAAATGGGTATGAATGTAACATTTGCGAAGAGAAACATGACTTCATTGTGAAGAACTTCACTAAGTTTCTTGGGACTTCTTCTCCACTTACCGTGTATAGGAGAGATGCATGGATCTTATCACCATTATCAAAAAATGTAAAATCCCTCAAAGATATTGCCAGAAGGCTTCATAATTTGTTATCCAATAGTGAAATCAAGGAAGCTATCAATGCCCTTCTTAAAGGGAAAAGCCTAGGGCTAGATGGTCTTATCAATGGCTTCTTTAAGGTGTTTCACGAATCCCTTGTGGGCCCCCTAAACATGTTCTATAGTGAGGCTCTGATTTTTGGTGCCCTTCCCAAATGCCTAAATGAAGTAGTTATAAAATTGATTCAAGAGAAATACAACAAGAACAACATTGAAAATTAACCCTCTCGGTTTCCCCATCAGTTTGTGGATGGAAAGTTGTACTCATACGAAGTTGAGTTCCAATGGATTCAAATGTCGCTTTCGAGAAGTTTGACGTAAATCTAGAATCTCTATCAGAAATTATGCTTTTAGGCATTCCATGCAATTGAAATACTTCTTTTACAAAGATTCTTGCAACATTCAATGCAATATCAGTCTTTCTCATAGGAAAGAAGTGTGCCATCTCGGTAAGCCGATCGACTACAACAAATATGGTATCATGCTTACTTCTGGTCATAGGTAGCTTAGTGATAAAGTCCATAGAAATAGACTCCCACTTCTGATTTGGAACATCCAAAGGTTGAAGCATTCTTGGCATCCTCTTAAACTCAGATTTCACCTGTTGGCACTTCAAACACTCACTTACATATTTTCTAATATCCCGCTTCATACATGGCCAAAAGTAAGAATACTTTGTTTTAACATAAGTCCTTGAATAACCTGGATGTGTAGAAAATGGTGCATCATGACAATCATGCAATATTTTTACTTTTAATGGAGATTTAGACGATATGCATAGCCGATTGTTACAATACAATGTTCCATTCTGCAAATGAAATTTTTTCTCATACATCGATCCCCTGTTTGCATTCAAAGAACTCAAAATAGGTGCATAGAAAGGATCATGCTTTATTTCTTCTTGAATTTGATTGAGAAAATTAGAGTTTATTGCAGAAACAAGATTACACAAAGGTCTCCGACTCAATGCATCAACAACCTTATTTTCCTTACAAGCGAGATATTAATGTCAAAATCATACTCACTTAATAATTCAATCCAACGCTTCTGCTTGTTGTTAAGCAATGGTTGTGTGAAGATGTATTTTAGACTCTGATGATCTGTTTTCAATTCAAACTTAACTCCTAACAGTAGATGTCTCCAATGCTTAAGTGCATGCACAACAGCAAGCATTTCTAAATCATGAGTAGGATAGTTAAGTTCATGTTTTCTTAGGTTTCTGGACTCATATGCGACCACCCTACCATCCTATGAAAGAACACATCCTATCTGACCACCACTTGCATCACATGCAACCACAAAAGGCTTTCCCATTTTTGGTATTTTCAAAACACAATTCTCAACGACTTTTTGTTTCAATGTTTCAAATGATTTTTGACAGGCATCACTCCACGCAAATCCTACATTCTTTTTAGTTAATTCGGTGAGGAGAGTAGCTATCTTAGAGAAATCCTTAATATGTGCTCTTTCATATTGTGCCAACCCAAGAAAACTTCTAACATCCCTTACAGTCTTAGGAATCGGCCAATCAACTATTGTTTTTACTTTATCTTCATCTATAAGGATTCCTTCTTTTGATATTACTCTTCCTAGATACACAAGTTTATCCTTAGCAAAGAAAAACTTACTCTTTTTTTCCATACAATTTGTGTTCTCTAAGAGTTTGCAAAGTCTTCTTGAGATGTGCCGCATGCTCAGAATCATCTTTAGAGTATACAAATTGTGAGGCTTTCCTCAAGAAACATGTGAATGATGTGTGTGCCACTCACCTCCCATCCATTTATATCCACTTGTATCTAAAATAGCAGTGATCTGGAATGATCTAGCGTCGCCATGTGGCCAACATGCAACACTCATCCCCACTAACCATCAAATACCTTAGGATATACCCCTGAGCTTAGGACCTTGGCTAACTAGCCCTCGTCCCACACACACACGGAATGGTCTCTACAGACCAATGTCTGACACTCTCTCCCCCTTCTAAAGATCATTGTCCTCAATGATCAATGAGGGAAAGTACTTGCGAACCAGAGCTGCTGATTCCCAAGTAGAGTCAGTAAGTGGTAATCCTCTCTAGGCTACCAGATACTCTTGGATGACACGATTCCTTAACCGTTTCTGTCTCCTGTCTAGTATTCTGTCTGGAGAATGATATTCTCTATCGGTTTCCTGCAAAGAAACAATACCCTCTATTAGATTATCCTCCCTAGATATATACTTTCTTAGTTTATTGACATGAAATACTGGATGGACTCTGCAATCTGGAGGAAGCTCTAATCGGTATGCAACATCACTCAATTTCTTTACTATCTTCCAAGGTCCACAATACCTTGGTGATAGCTTACTACATTTCCCTGTGGATAATGAAGTAGATCTAGCCTGTACCTGAAGGAAGACTCGGTCTCCTTCCTCAAAGGATCTAGGAGATCTTTTCCTATTAGCATACTCTTTGGCTCGATCAGCTGCTTGCTGCATCTTGGCTTTAGCTATTTCAAGGTTTGCTTGGAGATTCGCTAAGAACTCGGAAGCACTCGGACATTTCTTAGGCATTCCTATGGTACTGGGAGCAGTGGGATTCATGCCATAGTTCATCTCGAAAGGAGACATCCTAGTCACCTTGTGAGGTCTATTGTTATAAGCAAACTCTACTAGTGGCAAATAACTATCCCGATCTGTTTGTCTCTCAGATACATATGCCCGTAACATATCCTCTAGAATTTGGTTGACCCTTTCGGTCTGACCATCTATCTGTGGATGATCACCACTACTCATTTTTAGTGAAACTTTCAGTTTGTCAAATACAAACTTCTAGAAATGTCTTGTAAATTTGACATCCCTATCTGAGACTATGGACGTCGGTAACCCATGCAATCTGAAGACATGCTGGATAAACAACTCTGTTACCTGTGGAGCTTCTATCGTCTCCTGCATAGGTATAAAATGAGCCATCTTGCTCAGTCTATCTACCACAACTAGGATTGTATCCCGCTTCCTTTGGGTCCGCGGTAACCCCACTATGAAGTCCATGGATATACTATCCCAGTTATGATCTAGAACTTGTAAAGGATGTAAAAGACCTGGTGTCTTTACCCTTTCTGCTTTGTTGAGTTGACACATAAAGCATTGTTGAACATAAGTATGGATATCTCTGGCTAATCCAGGCCACCAAAATGTTCTTCTAACAAGCTATATTGTCTTGTCAACACTAGGATGTCCTACGCAGGGAACATCATGGTTATCGTGCATGACTTTCTTTCTCCAATCTCGAGAATTTGGCCCACAAACCTTTCCTTTCCGCTTCACTATTCCATTCTCCTGTGAGAAATTGGAATACGGAATGGACTTGTTTGCTTTAGTAGAAGAAGAAACAGCTGGAACTGTCTTGTCTCCTAAAATAGTCATCACTAATGGCTCTAACTATCTATAACAAATGTGGATCTTCCACCTGTGCTTCCTTAATTTCTTGAAGCAATGAGCTTTCTAAAAGTATAAAGCTCATTTGATACATTATACGAGATAATGCATCAGCTACTATATTTTCTTTGCCTCTTCTTTACAAGATTTCCATGTGAAATTCTTGCATGAGCTCAGCCTAACGAGCCTGTCGGCCTCGAAGATCTGGCTGACTACAAAAATACTTGAGTGTATGATGATCTGTGAATACCTTAAAGTCTTCACCATAAAGATAGTGTCTCCAAACTTTGAGTGCATGCACCACCGCATACAACTCTTGTTCATGCATCGGCCAATTGCATTGTGCACTACTTAACTTCTTACTTTCAAAGGCTATTGGCCTGCCATCTTGACTCAAGACTGTGCCTATGGCTATGCCGCTAGGATCGGTCTCTAACTCAAATGGTTTCTGAGGATCTACCACTTGGAGTATAGGAGCCTCTGAAACAGCTTGTTTCAAAGTATCAAAACTCTCTTGCTGTTCTTGCTTCCATGCAAATGGAATTTTGCCTTGAAGCACGTTCCTCATAGGTGCTGCTATCGATGAATATGAAGAGATGAATTTCCAATAGAAACCGGAAAGTCCTAAGAATGACTGTAACTCCCCCTCATCCTGAGGAGTAGGCCATGCTAAAATAACTGATACCTTCTTGGGATCCATCTGAACCCCATCGGCTGAAATCACATGCCCTAGATAGTCTATTCTCGAAAGAAACAATTATGTCTTCTCCGGATTTATATACAGCTGATTTTCTTTTAAAATATTTAACACAAATCTTAAATGATTTTCATGCTCATGCACAGTTCTACTATACACTAGCAAATCATCCACAAAATCAACAACACACTTTCCTATGAAAGGTCTTAAGATATCATTCATTAACATCATAAATATAGCTGGAGCATTTGTCAAACCAAAGGGCATGACCAAATACTCGTAATGACCAAAACGGGTCCTGAAAGCTGTCTTATGTACATCATGATCTTTCACTCTAATATGATGATAGCCACTCTTTAAATCTATCTTACTAAATACAATAGCTCCACCTAGAGCATCCAAAAGATCATCAATTTGGGGCATGGGATATGTATGTCTAATAGTGATCTTATTGAGTGCTCGATAATCAACACACATCCTATAAGATCCATCCTTCTTCTTCATAAGAAGAACTGGTGCGGCAAAGGGTGAATAGCTAGGTCTAATCAACCCTTTTTGAAGATACTCGTCCACGACCTTGCGGACTTCATTTTCCTCTTGCAAACTCATTCGAAATGGTGGCCGAGCGGTCGGACTCGCTCCTGGTACCAATTCGATTCTATGCTCTATATTCTTGCAAGGAGGCAAACCTGATGGTAATTCCTTTAAAAACAACTCTTGGAATTCTGATCTCACTTTAGTTGAAAGTGCTAGAGCATTCCAACTTGAGTCTCCATGATTGCATGAATCCATCTCAACATACGACAAATACATGAAATAAAGAAATTAGATATACTTACAATCAATTTTAAGCAACTTGGTAGCAGTCACCAATCGCGTCTCTTGGAGATCTGGTTCTCCACGGATCAGTAATCTCCTTCCCTCATGCTCAAACTGATACACATGCGAAGCAAAATCAATGACTGGTTTCTTCCTTGCATGCCACTTCTTACTAAGAATAATGTCGAATCGAGCTAAACTTGCTATCTCAAAGTCCAATCTGTCCTCATAGGACTGGATTTGAATAGGAAGATCAACCACTTGTCTATCCCAAGTCTCAGTTCCCTTCCCATCAGCTAGCTCTACGGTATAAGTGTAATCTGATTGTACGGTATCTAAGCATAATCTCTTGACTAATCGGGAACTAATAACATTATGAGTCGAACCTGTGTCAAAGAGTACCTTGACAGGCTGTCCTTCCACGACTCCTCTCATAACAATAAGCTCAGTATCTGGGAACCGATATCCTTTCTGTGCCACTGGCGAAAGCATAGCATCTGGCACAATTGGAACCTTTTTAGTGACTGTCATGGCCACTATGGGAGATTTTTAGGACAATCCTTATATAAGTGTTGTCCTAAGCAACCATAGCACAAATCCTCTTTCATTGCCTTCTCTTTCTGCTGAGGGGTAAGAATAGATTGGTTATATGCCCTCTGAGCCAGAGCAGACACTTTTCTCTTTCCTCCTGAGACTGTCTGGATCATGTGCACCTGCTTAGCCTCCCAAAAGGCTGTGCATTGATTGAACCAGGAGTCGAAGTATGGAAAGGTCGGCTAACCTTAGTCCATGGGGATCTATGGTCCTGGGAAGCTGTGCTCTTGTGGCTGTCCTCATAAACCAAGGCCATCTCTGTGGCCTTTGCCAAAGATTGACACCGCTCCTTTCTCACTAAAGGTCGGATAGTTTCTCTGAGTCCCAAGACAAACTTGTGGACTTGAAGAAACTCTGGAATGGTATCAAGTACTTTAAGAAGTACCTCTCTATACCTATCTGCGTATTCCTGAACTGATTGATTCTTCTGACTGATGAAGAATCAGGTGTCTAGTGCTCTAGACCTGTCATCAGGTGGTACAAAATTGTTATAAAATAGGATTTTGAATTGATCCCATGTCGTGGGCTCCTTTTTATCCTGATCTATCTTACGCCACCACCTATGTGCGACATCCATAAGATTATAAGTGGCCTGCTGAATCTTGTGCCTATCATCAATGATATGACATAGGTGGAAACACTGTTCTCACTTGCTGAGCCACTGCTCAACCGCGTCAGCAGTCCTAGCACTAGTTGAGCCATGATATCTTGGCGGCTTAAGATCCTTAAGCTGCCATCTGGCTTCTCTAACTAAGATGCTATCTTTAAGGACTTTTGAAGTTTGATGCTCATCTAGAGCATCTATCTCCATCTCTGGCAAATCAAAATCAAGCGGCTCTTCTTCTTTCTTAGAATCATGCACGTGTTCCAAGATATCATGAAGAGCACTTTCTAAGGATGAAATTCTATTGTTCATAGATTGAATTGGATCAATTGGAGGTTCAGGCATAATGGTTTCTATCCTAACAGGTGATGAAGGTTCAGGTTCCATGCTAGGACTAAAGGCAAGAAACTTTTTCTTTTGGTTTTTTTTTTGTTTTTTTTTTTAAGACTAAACAAACGTAAATACTACTGGCAAGCGGAAAAAGAACCAGCCAAAGCTTTTGCTTAACAAAAAAAGTCAAAAGAAAGAAACTTTTAATATGATTCCTAAACTTCAATGCACATGCATGCTATTTTTTTTGAAATTTCGGCAGCCTAATGGCGTCACTTTGAAATCCGAAATAATTTTGAAAAAACGTCAAACATGCAACAAAATCAAATCATGTGCCGGCAGGCACGATATATTCTTTGTATCTTCTCAATGAACACCTGCAATTGAAAACTTTTCCAAATATGCTGTTGAGCTCTACAGGCCCTCAATCAAAATATTTCTTTTGTCGATACCTGCCGATACTTACCGCCTGTAAGAAAAGCTTAAGCATCCAACATACATCTCTATTTACGCTCTAATTACGTCGTCCTACGTGTAATGCATAAATTCTTCTAATATGCACAATTAATCAACCAAATATTGACTAAATACTTATCTTGGATTTTCTTCGTATATCGGCAAATTGATAAAAGATGATTTTCTTTTCCTTTTCCTAGCATACAACGGTAATAGCGTATAAATAGATTGGCCTCTGTGTATTGCGGGCCCTCAAAGCTTCAGTATACCTCAGTTTTCACAGAACCTCGTATGCAAATTTTCAACTTGCAGCGCCTTAAAATCTTATCTTCCCGCGTGTCCTCCACAGATGGTGGTACAATTCCAAAAAAAAATATGCGTGCATAGATATAGTGTGGAATTATGAAGATAACATCATAAAAAACTGTCAGCTCTGAGATATGGTATGAGTCCTTCTCCTCACGTTGTTCATGCTTAGACAGATGAAGATCTTCCGTGCCCTTCCTACCAAAAATAATGTGCGAATTCCCCAACCTCTGTACAGTTCTTCAATAATCACCAATTACGTTGTTGACACCAATTAAGATTTGAGCGATGATAACTCTCAGAGCGCAGAATTCACGAGGAGAAGAAATACTAAACGTTGCGCAAGATTGGCAACCAGAGGAGGGGAAACTGACATGAGAAAAATCCGGCAGCTTCCTTCCTTCTGCGTTAGATGACCCCCGGTGACAGCAACAACGGAAGCTCACGCTGCTTCACACACAAGCATGCATAATAGAATCGCATGTATAATACGCACACACCTGCCGCGGAGTACTTCGCTTTTATGGAACACAGATTGAGATGCAGGTTGTCTACAGAGCACACCCAAAAAAGTGAGGAAGAAGACGACAGGACCAAAGGAACATGCAGGAACCCTCAACAACAACGCAAGTGCTCCGCTAAAATGAGCTAAAAACAATCCTGCTCTGATACCAAGTGTGAGGCTTTCCTCAAGAAACATGCGAATGATGTGTGTGCCACTCACCTCCCATCCATTTATATCCACTTGTATCTAAAATAGCAGTGATCTGGAATGATCTAGCGTTGCCATGTGGCCAGCATGCAACACTCATCCCCACTAACCATCAAATACCTTAGGATATACCCCCCCAGCTTAGGACCTTGGCTAACTAGCCCTCGTCCGACATACACACACGGAATGGTCTCTATAGACCAATGTCTGACACAAATATATCATCAAGGAATACTAAGATGAATTCATCTAGGTAATCGTGAAAAATATTATTCATCAAGCACATAAATGTGGCAGGAGCATTTTTTAATCCAAAAGGTAGAACCGTAAACTCATAGTGACCATATCGTGTTCGAAAAGCCGTCTTAGGAATATCCTCTGTTTTGATCCTAATTTGGTGATATCCAGATCTTAAGTCAATCTTTGTGAATATAGTCGCTCCACTTAATTGACCTAATAAGTCATCTATGTGAGGGAGTGGATACTTATTCTTAATTGTTCTTTTATTCAACCCCCTATAGTCAATGCATAATCTATAAGAGCCGTCTTTCTTCTTCTGAAATAAAACAAGTGCACCCCAAGGTGAGACACTCGGTCTTATTAAGCCTTTCTTCGAACGATCATCTAATTGAATCTTAAGCTCCTTTAATTCATCAATGTTAAATCTATAGGGTGCTCTAGAATATGGTTCACTCCCTGGATATAGGTCAATGGCATGGTCAATCTGCCTAGGTGGGGATATACCAGGCAAGTCTTCTGGAAATACATCAGCATATTCTTTCAAAAGATTTCCTACGTAATCTGGAATATCTTCGTCATTACCTTCCTCATGCAGATTGTTCACATACACTACAAATGTTTTACAGCCATCACATATACCTCTAATTATCTGCATAACAGAAATAAGAGTAGGTTTAGGATTAAAGACATCACCTAGAATATGAATAGATTCATCATCTAGCTTTAAAGTGATCGTTCTTTGTGCACAATTAATTGTCACAGAAGTTTTAACTAACCAATCCATGCCTATGATTACATCACTCTGTTTCATCTCAATTACATGGAAACTTCCAAAAAAGTGCCTATTAGAAAGAGAAAATTCAAGGTTTTCAACGTATCCTTTTGAGTAGTGTAATTGTCCATTGGCCATCTCTACAGGTCTGGTTATCTGCATATTTAGGGCTATCCCTAGATTCTATACCAATTTGAAAGATAGAAAATAATGGGAACTACCTGAATCGATCAAAAATCTGGTTTTATGTGCAGAAATCATACCCGCAATCGTGATTACAGAAGCCTTTGGGAAAGAACTAACCACCATGCAACGTAAAGTAGAGTCAGGGCACTTACCGCCATCATTTGCTTCCTCAATAATTGTACCCTCGTCGATGATGTTTATCGCTTTTGATTGTGCGAGACTGCCTTGTTCGGGCACTCATATGTCCGATGACCTTGCTTCCCGCAACAAAAACACAGACCAAGTCTTTTTGCCCTCTCAATAAAATTAGGGTCTTGTTGCCACTCAATTGGTTGACGCCTCCTTTGATTTTCCACCGGCCGAGCAGGGTTCTTACCTTGGTTATTAGAATATGGAGTTTTCTTTGAATTGTTCATGTTCATTGCAATAGGTCTTTGTGGCCTATGTCCCGTTGCAATGAATCTGCTTCTATTTGCCTTCTGCAAATTGAACTTCTCCATCTTCTCAAAGTTCTCAGCCATCGCAACAACATCAAGAAAATCAATGCATCCAGATCTCTGGACTTGATAGCGAAGTTCCTCACGAAGCCCTTCAATAAATTTACTCTTTAGAGCGTTACCACTAACCTCTAATGCATATTTATGAAGACGTAAGAACTTCTCTTTGTACTCATCAACAGATAAGCTATGCTTATCACTTTCGTGTTGTCGGAAATTGTAGAACTCCATCTTCTTCTCCATATGGTAGTGTGGAGAACAATAGCGTTTTTCAGCTTGTTCTCTAAATTCCTTCCATAGAACTGGACCAGAACGCGTTCGAGTCTGCACATATGACTTCCACCATAGCTTCACAATCCCACGCAGGTGCAGGATCCCAACTTTTGCCTTGGACTCTTCACTAAATTGTCGAAGATCAAATAAATCCTCCAGTTCTTCAATCCATGCCTCAAGATCTTCGCCACTCTTCTTCTCACCATCAAAATCATTCAACTTTGCCTTCTTGAAGACTTGGTTAAGGGCAAACTCACCTGGTTCCATATCTTCATAATTACGTTTTTGTTTTTCGCGAGGTACAAGAATGTTCCCGCACCTTCATCTACTTCATCATTTAGCTCCACAAACAAATTTGTTGCTCCTTCTGGTTGCTTTCCGCCTCGTTCTTTGCGCAATTCACCAAGAAGCTTCTGAATAAGCTCCTCTTGTTCACGAATCTTTTGTGTTAGACCTTCCATCGTTCCCGAGGATTGATTCTGCTCTGATACCACTTGTAGCGTTTCCTCAGTCATAATATATCCCCAATCACAATCTTTCGATCACTCAAAAATAACAGTGGAGAGAAGAACGCAGAGATTGCACAAGGTAAAACAAAATTTGATGCGGAAGAGTAGAAATAAATATGACGCAGAGAAGGAAGAATTCTGATATTATAGATGTGAATCAATGGTTACAATAGCTTTGGACAATAGCTTCTTGATGAAGCCTCTACCTCCCGACCACCCCTGAGCTATAACAATCACATTCACACTCGCACTCTCAATCACACTCTCACTCTCACTCTCAATCACACTCTCAATCACAAGGTAATTCTCCGATTTCTGTGTGTCCCCTGTGTTGATGCGTAGGTCTCCCTATATCCGAGTTTGATCGCTTCTTTTTTTCCAAAGAAGTGTGCGATCCACCAAATTTATAAAAAGTCGAGTTTCTCCAAAACTTTCGCAAAAAAGCCATGCGATCGTAGTGTGCTTTCTTTCTTTAGCGTACCTGTCAAAAATAGTAGAAAAACACCAAGAAGACATATCCGAAAACATCCATAATTAGACATGGTGACACATGAGCATCAGAAATCACAGATTCGAATAGAATTAGATAAGCCCTCTTTTTTTTTTTAAGTGTTGGAAAAAACGGCACTTTTGAAAGCCCTGTAACTCAAAAACGATGAGGAATTAGCTTAAGCTTGAGAGAGACACTTTTATTCAATTTTTCAATCTGCATGATAGTGTTAGAGATGTCCGAGGTCCAAATCCACCTCCAAATGCCACTTTTGAGGCCTGCAAGTTTTAAAATTCTAGAAGAGAGAGTAAAATCAAGGCATTTTCTTACAATGAACTAAATGTAGGACCCTGAACGAGGTACTTAAAACATGATTCAAAAAAATTTCACAGAGGCACTTTTATTCTCTTATACTTGCTCTACCTTTCCCTCATACAGAGTTTTCCTTAATTCTTTCATCTTCACCTTCAAAATTCCACTACAAAACATGATGCAAATAAGGTCTAGAGAGAGAATATGAAACTTGTGAACCCAAAATTTTTCCTACATGCATAAAATGACCTAATTATTCATTCTAAGCATTATCCCCACAATGAAATTTAGAAAGCTCAAAATGAATTATTTCACTAGAAAAGAGGCCTATTACATTCATCCTCCAAGAATTGAAAGGCATAAGATTTAGTTGGAAATTCATTAAGATGGTCTCCACTCTCTTGTTAATATGTCTACTTGGATAAATATCAATAGAAAGCTCTCCTCTTCAATTACTCTCAACAAATCCATCAGGTAGGGTTTTCCTCTAGCCCCAATGCTTCTTGATATTGCTATTGATGGCCTTCGTTGAAACCATGAGGAAAGGTTGTGAATTTTTATATTATTGTTAATTATCTCAGTTCCTTGGTCAAAAATCAAGTGCAATAGGTCCAAATTAGGGGGCTTTCTCTTCTACAAGTACAAGATTAGATGGTGCTTACGCTCTTCATGGATGACACAAATATGTTTTTCCACCATGATATTTGTTTAACCTCTCACTTTTGGACTTGTATTGAGAATTTGTTACATTGTCTCAAGCTCATGAAACAATGAGGCTATGAAAACTTTCAAGATGCCATTCAAGCCCCCTATGTTTGTTTCTAAAGAACCAATGCTAGCTTTAGGTCATTTTTTTTGCCTCCTTGGAATTGTGATGGGCTTTTGTACCTCTATGAGTCAAATTTGGGAAGATCAAATCCATTCTACAATATTGGAAGGGTACAAAGTTGAAATTGACTAGAAAAGTGATGGTGATCAACATCTTTTGAATATCCTCCATCATTTATTTCCTTGCTTTCTAGAGCCCAATTGACAATGAAGTATTGAAGATGGAAAGAGTATCCATGAAATTTCTTTGTACAAGGGACCTAACAAGATGGGGTGCCTAAAATCAAGTGTGACAATTATTCAATCCCTGAGGAAGTAGGAGAGGCTAGACATTCTCAACATGGTGGCCTTGGAAAATAATCTTGTCACAAAATGGATGGTCAAAGCATGGATGAGTGATAGTGAATCTTGGTTGAAGCTCATCTTCACAAATAACCAAATCTTTTCTCTTCAAATCCCTTAGATGGGACAACATGTATTAGCTCATCCTTCTTTCTTACCCATTGGAATGATTCCCAAGGGATGGATCGTTATTATCTCCCTCTGGAAATCTTGCAACAAGATGAAGTGCCATTGCTTGATTAACTATGATTGGATGTGGGCCACTAGCAGGAAATATACTAATTTAATGTCACTTGATTAGTACGATTAAGGAATTCTAGAAAGAGAACCTCCAAAGGGTTTTGTAACTAGAAGCATATTTGGATCCAAGATAGAAGGTACTTGATGAGGTTTGAGGACATTGATCCAAGCCTCACACTCCAGTAGGACAATTAGAGTCTATTAAAGAAAAAAATATGTGTTTGGGAAGCTTGTTGGATGTTAGGCTCTTGATTGCCTAGGAGGACAGGGGCTAAAATGAAGCAATGGCAACAAAATTGAAGATATTTTGAGATTCAAGAGAAATCTGGAACATCATAGCCTTGATAAAGATGATGCATAGAGTTCCCATGGATTGGATTGTAATTCAAATATAAAGGGATGCACTAGCGAAACATAACTAAGTGGTTTGTTTGTGGAAAGATCTCCATTAAGGGATATAGATCAATGCTAGAGACAACACAATTTGTGATGACCCTCTGTGGTGCAAAAGATGTTATAGTGGGAGACAAGGCATTGGAAACCTCTTTTTCTCTTATCCAAAGAGTGTCTCTATGTGGTAGCAAGTACAAAGGACACTATTGTTGGATCAGTCCATCATCTAGAATCAAGTATTGCAAGGTGATTGGATGCTTTGTTGCTCTCTAGAACATTGTAGTGGACGGATCCCTTTAGGAAATTCAAAGAAAAAATGTGTAATTAACTTTGGTAGATTCCCTAAGGAGTGGAGCATCAAAGAATTTCTACAATCCCGAGGAAAAGAATTTAAAAATTATAAGAGAACTAGCCCCTTACAACACTAGAGGATGTTTGTATTCGAGAATAAAAATCATAGATGCAAGTTGATCCCCCATCAAGGGATGAAAGGGTTATGAACCTTCTTTGTAACTACCTTTGACTCTCTTTTGCTTTCATTTTTTATTAATTTAAATCTTTTTTTCCAAAAAAAACAAGCTACAAATTACACTCACCTCTTACTATACCATATTTGGGAAATGAAGAATGTCACATCTTACCCAAAATGTAGCCCTCACATACATGATTAGATGGTGCCTTATGTTTAGACAAGGAGGACAACATGTCATATTTTTGTAGGAATACAAAACAAGAAAAATTGAATTAACGAAAATGTGCATTCCAAATTTTCACATCTTAGATGCAAAATATGATCTTCACATGAATAATCATCCTTAAATTTTTCATAACATCTGACTTTATATATCCCATAAGGTAGCATATGAGATGCAATGATTTTATCATCATTATAGAGTCATGAATTATAAACCCATCATCAACAAACTTTGCTATCAAATATTTTTGGCTAGTGTTGACACTAATAACAATGATCCATGGCACATGTAAAGCGTATGATAATGTGAATGTGCTACCATTAGTAGTAGTGAGCAGAATTATTCCACTCCTATGGTAGGGTAAGAGGACTCATTGTGCATATGATATTATTTGTATTACAAATGGGCTCAAGTGAGGGTGAAGAAATTATGTTGAGAGATAACATGTTTGGTTACACTACTTTCAAAGTATCAAACACCTAAGTCATTATTAGATATACAATGATCATGAGATAATGGACTGTAACCATGTTGTGTAGTAAATGCCCATTCTTCATTCTGCACTATGTTAGTTTTAGAAGTAGGCTTGGTTTTAAAAGAAAAAAAATTCAGTGATAACCATTCTTGCCTCTTTCTTCTTTGCCTTGTTAGTAGCAAGTTTAGGAACATTCCTTATAACATGAAACTTTGCCTTGATAGTACTTGCAACTTTTTTTTCTTATGTGATTTCTTTTCATCTTTGTCTTGCTTTTTCACTTTCTAGAGGAAGAGACATATTTACCTTCAACCTTTTGGTGAGCAACAAAAACTTGATCTTCAACACACATAATGGACCTATTTTGCCTTGATTGATGGTATTCTATCAAAACAAAAACTAAAGCTTCAAGTTTCAATGCATTTGTATTGTTGATCATCAAACAAAGAGTAGATGTGACACTGATAAGAATAAAGAAAGACATTGAGATCAATCTACAGAATTGAGCTACGTAGCAAAATTTCATTTGGGATAATAAACTACTCCTTCACATCTTTGATCTTGTGGGATTAGAATGCACACGCTTGATCTATGTAGCAAAATTTCATGTACAATAATATGACTCCTTCAAATCTTTGAGCTAGGTGTAAGGAAATCGTGTATAAAATCACCTTCATTCATGTATTTACTATCTATCCCAAGAATGCACACTTGTGAGCTTATAATTGGGCATACATCACAAAATTTATCTTCATATTATTGCCTTGTACAAATATTTTCACTTTAATTGCTTGGATGCCATCAGATGAGAGAAAAAAAATGGTACTCAAATAGAGAGAAAACTACCAAAACAATGGCTCATTTCACAAATTGATGCCCAACTGTAAGGGGGGGACACACTAATCATTCAGGTTTGGACCATTATTTCAATGACAAGAGGCTAGCGATTTACCCTTGATACAAAATGTGCTTGGTAAGACCGGGAGAAGACAATAGAGTGGTAGTCTTATTCTACAAACATCCCCCCCCCCCATAAAAAACCCAAGTATACTCAATTTATGAGAGTGGAGGAACTAAATGCCAACACATAGGGCTCCAAATCAAAAGGTCCTTGACATTACATGAAAATTCTAGTGAATATCTTAGTTTGAAATGGAAATATTAACTTTCATGCCTTATAACTTAATGTTGGAGTATTTTGGGACCTTAGCAAATATTCTACATTGGGCTAACACGTAAGATTTTTTTTTTTTGAAGAACTACATTCTTATAAGCTGACATGTGAAATTTCATGTTCTGATTCTGCATACAAACAATTGGTATACCAACTTATTTGATGTCATATGTGGAACAATCTATCACATATGCCTTCTTTTATTCATTGTAGTTTCACATTACAAAAGCAAACTGCATGAAATTTTCATCTAGTAGTTTTATAAAACTGATTTGGTATTGTTAAAACTTTATCTCAGTTATTTTGAAATTTACTAATATACTTTGATTGATACATTTTGCGTCTTTTATAATGCACTATACGCATAAATATCTAGGAAATGAATACACACACAAACGCTTGTGACTATTCATTTCCTATCAACTTCTCAGTACAATATGATTTTTGGTTTTGAAGTCCACATAAAAGAAAACATCAACAAGAATAATCGATTCGTTTTCTTGAGAATATCTAGCCCTGAAAATACATATTTCAAGAGCTGTTCGTGACAAAAATGTATTTTAACGCATCAGCTTTAATTGAGGACATGATGATGATAGGTAAGCATACCTTAAACACATGCTATCACATGTAAGCATACCTTAGACACATGGTATCACATGTAGAACATAAATCTAGTTTCTATGTATGGCATACCTTTCATAAATGAAGATGCTTACTGGCAATCCATTAAAAAAAGAGGCTTTTTTTCGAACACCGAATTACCGTTTGCAATCATCAGAATTGAAATTTGCATAAGGATCACACGACTTTGGTACTAGGTGACATATGGAGCGATAGAGTTTCTTGCACGCTCAATGCAATGGATGTGTGTGCATGTGTGTGTGTGTGTGAGAGAGAGAGAGAGAGAGAGAGATAGAGAGAGAGAGAGAGATAGAGAGAGAGAGAGAGAGAGATGGGTGGACCTCATCGACGTGTTGGTGCCCACGTGGCCTTGTGCGTGTGTTGGATAAGAATAGCCCCGTGATAGCTCTGTTTTCCGGTCTTCTTCATGTGTTGTACTCTATCTTTTAGACTTCACAACCACTATCTATCATACTAAGGATATCGCTCTCTTCTCTGTTTGCCTGAAGCAGTGAAGCCGCGTCTGTTTTAGTAGGTTGCATAAATAAGCTATATTGTTTTCCATGGAATCACATACAAGCAAACGCTCATCCAATATCCAGTACTGATGTGGCTATGACCAATGTACTGTTTGGCTGATGCTGCTTCTGTTTTAGTAGGCTGCATAAGTATGTTAATTTGTCTTCCATGAAATCATGTACAAGCAAACGCTCATCCAATATCCAGTACTGATGTGGCAATGACCAATGTGTTTGCCTGAAGCCGCGTCTGTTTTAGCAGGTTGCATAAGTATGTTATATTGTCTTCCATGGAATCCCGTACAAGCAAACGCTCATCCAATATCCAGTACTGATGTAGCTATGGCCAATGTGTTTGCCCGAAGCCGCTTCTGTTTTAGTAGGTTGCATAAGTATGTTATATTGTCTTCCATGGAATCGCGTACAAGCAAACGCTCATCCATTATCCAGTACTGATGTGGCTATGGCCAAATGAAAAGGATGTGAAGCTTTAAAGTTATGTACACAGAACATGACCCAGCAGCGTTATGTGGGCTATGGCCAAATGAAACGGATGTGAAGCTTTAACTTATGTTACCAGAGCATGACCCAGCAGCGGAAAAAAGGCAGAGTCCCCCTTTCAAGCTACAAAACACTCATGTCTCTGTGGGAAACAGGGCGCACGCCCTTGCGAAATGAAAAGACTAGAAAGATGCGAGCAGAGAGCAGTCCATCAATCAATGGAGGAACACGGCACCACAGTGACAAGATCTGGATGGTACCGATGCAAAGCAGAGAGCTTCAACGGCTGTGTGGAAAGAGCATGGCGATGAAAGAGACTGGAAAAATGTAGACGCAGGAGAGTACCCATGTCCCACACCAACGTCTTCATCCTTTTGTCAGATATATCATGGCCGCCAATGGCTTCATCTCCTACTGGTGCATCATAATTCGAGCCTTCCGAAGACGCTTTGCTCTTGAAGCTTTGGTCCAATCCATCTATGTATACGCAGAGAGAGAGAGAGAGAGAGAGAGAGAGAGAGAGAGAGAGAGGATTTCATATCATATATGTACGTATGTATATTGGCATGATTCATGTTGCCTAGATATGGAGTCCATAGACAAACTTTTGGGCCATCTGGTGATAGCATTCACTCCTAAGTCCCCACATGCAGCCTCCTTTAAAACTATTGGAGTGGAGTTATCAACACTGCTGCCACATCAATGTGAATTGTGATCCATCATCCAACATGAAAAGCAAACTACGGTGTGCACACACTGATCCAAGAAACTTCATCCATTTTATGTCATTAGTTAGCCCTCAGCTTCATCGACAGTTTTCAAGGTACACGACAGATTGTGCACTTTCACTTGTTGTATGACATATCTATGATGCACCATAGAGTCGCTTTCAAAATTCAACTTTCAATGAACATAAAATGTGATTTTGTGCCTTAAAGTTAGAACTAATATGTGTGATGGACCACACAGCCACTTTCAAAATTCAATTTTCAATGAAGATAAAATGTGATCTTGTGCTTTAAAGCTAGAACTAAAGAGAATACATGCATAGAAGCAAAAAACAAAAGTATACTCACAACACAAGCGTATGAGGCTCAAAGAGTGGGTACACCAAAAGTGAGAAAAATCACATATGAATTAGAGTGGTCTTGCAAATTAGAGAATAAAATGACCTCTTTATCTTTTATTCAAATACAATTGATTGGGTATAAGTTAGTCTACATGATCAAACGTACATCAGATGGTACTTTGGACAAGTACAAAGCTTGCTTGGTGGCTAAGGAAAATAAAAACATGACATTGATCATAAGGAAATATTTTATCCTACAATTTGCTTCATTAATATCCATAATAATATGCTTGAATTCATTGCTCACTTTCATTATCCAATTTATCAATTAGATGTGAATAGTGCCTTCCTTGATGGTGATCTTCAAGAAGAAATCTATGTGGAGAAAGCTAATGATTTTCAAATTAGAATTGAAGATCATGTTTGTTGACTTCAAAAAGCTCTTTATGGAGTCAAGCAATCACCTCTTTCTTAGTATGAGAAGATTGAATCCTTGTCCAAGGCTAATGGATTTCAAAAAGGATTTGCAAATGGAAGCCTTTTAGTATATCAGTAAAATTCCTTGGTTGCTAGTATCATCTTCTATGTGGATAATATTATCTTGAATGGTCTTGATAATGATCGATCGATAGAACTTCTGATGTACCAACTTCATTAGGTTTATTCCATGATAGATATTGGTTTACTTATTTACTTCATAGGCATAGAGTTTTGGAAACTTCATGATGTATATCCCTATTTCAAGATAAGAATTGTTCCAACTTTCTTTCCAATATCACATGGAATAGTGTCACACGATTTTCTACACCTTTGGAACCCATCACCAAGCTTACTTTTGAGGACACTACATAGCTTATGGATGTGCACGACTATAGAAAACTTGTTGGATCTTTATTTTACTTGATGACACTAGTCTTGGCATCTCCTAGCCAATTGGTGCTCATAGTTGACTCTCCCATCAACCTCTTCATGTTCATTGGCAAGCCACCCGAATACTATTGTGATACCTAGCTCTTACTTGATATGATGACGTTTTCTATAGAGGGGTCATTGATGTACTTGGATGTTTTGACTCCAGCAAGGCTAGAGATTTAGATCTTGCCATTCCACTTCAAGATACACTTCAAGTCCCATTTCAAGGGAAACTAAGAAGCAACAAATTAGTACTGCTCTTCTCTCTATGGAGGTAGGGTATCAAGCATATTCTTTTGTTGCATGTGAGTCCATCTAGCTCCAATGCTTGTTATTTGATATTGATATTTGCATACCCTTTTACATGCATCCATATTGATATTCAATCTACCTTGGCCATCACCAAGAATCTCTTGTTCAATGATTGAATGAAGCATATCAAGATTCGATACCATTTCATTTGCAAGAAGACCTCATTCAATGAGATAACATGTAGCTCTTAGGAGAACTTGGAAGACGTGTCAATAGAGGCTTGAGCTCTAGTATTGTTATAGCACTTGGTGGATCTCTACAACATTGAGCCTCTCTAAAGTGGATCTATAGAGGGGATATTGCAGAAATAATTTTCTATGTCTACTTTCCTAGTTCATCACTAGTTCATTTTTGTAAGTGTGTTTACATTTTTTATTACTCTAGTTGTATTTGAGAATTCTTTCTAGTTAGTTTCATTCATTTCCATTCTTCTTTCAAGAAGATTATCTCACATTGAATATAGTTAGAGGATTCACTCTCTAGATCTATAAAATGAGGACTTCTCTAATGGTTGAAATTCCAATGTTAAATGTAGCTTGGCAAAGGCAAGCAACAAAATAAAGTTAAATTTATCTAAGTCCTAGGAAAACACGAAGTTTAACCTAATGGTTAAATCAATTGGATGGGAAGGAGGAGGTTCCTTGGAGCAAATTAACGTAGCTTGACAAAGCTAAAAGAGAAAAAGAAAGTTAAATTTCTCCAAGTCCTAAAAAAGCAAGAAGCTTAGCCTAGTGATTAATTCAATTGTACGGGAAGGTGGAGTTCTTGGGTTCAAATCCCATGAGTGGTATGGGAGATCATTTTCACCCAACCATCTAGAAGCATTCAACTCAATTTAACTTGAGTTAACTCAAGTAGAGTAGGATACACGGCTAACTTAGTGGACTTAAGGGAATTGAGAAATATGGCACACATGTGCACGCTTGCATGTATGGGATGCTCTAGTTTGTGGCTATATAATAGATCGTCGGCACGTGAAGACTAACTTGTTGTAGTGGAGATTACACTTATAACATACACATGACACACATGTGGACACTTGCATATATGGGTTCCCTCTCACTTTTGGCTATATAATGGATGGTTTTGAAGGTGAAAAGAACCTCTTCTTGGTTGAGATTACGTTGTTATAACATAGGTTTGAGACCTGCTATGGAGAAATCTTGTGGTGCCATTTTGTGTCATGTATCCTTCTAAAACAATTTACATATCTTTATGAGACCACAATGTGGGAACCTCTCCTAAGGGGCAAGATGCTCCATTCTTTCATGATATCACCCATGCATGACTTAAGAGACCATTTCAAACCTCTTCCCCATCCCTGTGCAAAATTGATACCCAACCAAGCGAGCAGATGCCCATTAGAGGTGATGAACCTTCTTGTTCTCTTTGCCATTTGCTTGTAATAGAAATTTCCACAAATCTTCTTTTATATCTTTCTTTTCATATTTTTTGAATGTGGGATAATTATCCTTGATTTCTAGCGCTTGTGTGCATTGATTGAACTCATCTATCTCTCATTCTCTACATATCATAGCCCTCTCTACATATTTCACTAAACCAAAGTAGGTGTTCGATGTAGACCCACTTGCACACATGTACCAACCAGCTTCAAGCAATGGACCTTCACCCACAAAATGTCAAGATGAGAGATGAGTCAAAGCTATGATCATCTTCACCATGCTAGGAGTCATGTGTACGCACATACAAAGAGTCTCACACACATACACATGCATACACCCACACACTTGCAATCAAGCCTCACTCATGGACAAGTCATAAGAGCTCCCAAGAAACTCTCACTTTATTAGAAGAGAAAATAAACAAGAAGAATTACAAATTGGGGTTTGATAACTGTTTTATAAATAGGTTTTAAATAATGAACCTCTTCACACTCTAGAGTTCACCCTATTTAAAATTAGTTCCTAAACCTTTGTTTGAGGTCCGATTTGAGTGCAAAAAAAATCTTGTGAATTCTTGACGGGTTATGGAATCATTGCTCAAGCTAGAGGATGAAGTGAAGCAATGGTGATGCACCACAATGGATTCTCCTTTGTTTGACCTTCGCGATGATGCCCTCTCAATACAAAACTGAGCTCTCCATGATGCACATGTTACTCTGCATAGACCTATACAATATGGAGAAACTACATAGTACACAAAGACCTCAAACACAAACTTCCTAGGTTTTATAAATGTGGTCGAACTCTTTGTCAGTGGTTGACTCGACCACTATATGTTTTATTAAAGAACATATACAAAAGTGTCTCACAATCATTTGGCATTTCACATAAAAATTAATGGTAACAATCTCCCACCAAAGGCCAATATGGCCAAAATGACTATGGAAGAAAACATAAAGAATGATAAAGATTATTTGAGTGTAAGTATACAAAGAATACCTCCCACTTGATGGGCATGTTACACAGTCTAGATGTAACCATCCAAGATCATGAATCAAGTAACCTCCATCAAGTGACAATAGTGTCAAAAGCTATCATGTGGTAGAGCTTTAGTCAAAGCATCAATAGCATTATCTCAAATATGAACCTTCTCAAGAACAATGCACTCAATGGTTAAACAGTCTCTAAGTGGCTAAGCAGTCTCTAACGAAGTGATATGTCACCTCAATGTGCTTGGTCTTTGCAAGATAGATCTGATTCTTAGCCAAAGAAATGACAATGTGACTATCACTCAGTAAACGATGTGCACACTAAGGTAGACCCATATTACAAGCAAGAAGAGAAAGCCACAATGATTCCTTACATGCCTCACTAGATGCAGCATACTTTGCTTCTATACTGGAAATAGTTGTACATTGTTGAAGACAAGATCTCTAAGAGATAACACCTCTAGCAAAGTGAAAAACTTACCCCAATGTAGACTTCTGATTGTCTATGAAACTAGCATAATTAAAATTTGTCACGAATAATGGATGCCTCTCCTCTACCCAAGCATAGGTACTTATCCTTAGTGCAACTTGGATATCTCAAAATCATCTTGCTCGCCTCCCATTGCTTCTTTCTAGGATTGGACATATATTTTCTCACAACTCCCATAGCAAATGCAATTTTTACTCTTGTAGTTACCATAACAGACATGAGACTACCAACAGTAGACTGATAAGGAATTTTGGTCGCGAATTCTTTTTCCTCATCTGATTTGTGGCAATCATCCTTCCTCACTTTCACATATGTAGGTAAAGGCGTACTCAATGTCTTTCCATCCTGCAGATTGAACATGTGAAGTACTTTGGATATGTACTCACATTGAGACAAGTATGTGCATCTTTTACTCCTATCATGAGTATTGTACATGCTAAGAATATGTTTGGCATCCCCCAAATTCTTCATATCAAATGTCTCACTTAGCTTCCTTTTGAGCAATAAGTTATTACAGGACCTCCCAACAATCAACATATCTGTTACATAAATTATCAAGCATATCAAGTTGCCATCTGGTCATCTTTTGGTCTAGAGGAAATGATCTTCATTGCTTTGTGAATAGCCTTGAGAATTCATAAAAGCATCAAAATTTTGGTAAAACTATCTAGACGACTGTTTAAGTCCATACAAACTCTTCTTTACCTTACAAAATAGACTCTCTTTGGTAGGAGCTAGATGAAACTTTGGTTGTTCCATATAGATATCATCTATAAGATCTCCATGCAAGAAAGCACTTTTCACATCCATTTGGACCATCTCTAAGTCCTCCATTGGAACAAATCCAACATGCTTAGTGTATTCATCTTGACTATTGGACAGAAGTTTTCCTCAAAATCAACACCAGCTTGTTGCTTAAAACCCTTTGCAACCAATCATGCTTCATACTTTGTGATGGCACATATGCCACACATACCTTCCATAAAAAACATGAATAATTCAAAGGAGGCAATCAAGGAAAGAATCCTACTCAGGTGGAAAATCAAAGGAGACATCAACCCATACATTGGCAGCAAGACCCTAATCTTATTGAGCAAGCAAAAAAATTTGTTCTGTGTTTTCATTGCGAGGAGCAAGGGCATCTGACATATGATTGCCCAAACAATGCAATCTTTTGGCCTACACAATTGACGGACATAAACATCATCAAGGAAGGTACAACAATTATAGAAATTAGATGATGGAGGTAAGTGCCCTAACTCTACTTTAGGTTGCATGGTGGCTGGTTCTTTCCCAAAGGCTTCTGTAATTATGATTTTAGGCATGATTTCTTTGGATAGAATCGGGTTTCTTCTCGATTCAGGTAGTACACATTGTTTTCTATCTTTCTGATTGGTATAGAATTTAGGGATACCCCTAAATCTGAAGATAACAAGACCTATATAGATGGCCAATGGATGACTGCACTATATGAATGATACATTGAAGTCCTTGCATTTACTTTTTTTTATAGGTGTTTTTCTAGGAGTTTCCATGTGATTGAAATGAAACAGAATGATGCAATTATATGGATGGAGCCGTTAGTTCAAAATTCAACAACAATTGATTGCAAACAAAGAACAATCACTTTAAGACTAGATGATGAATCTATCCACATTATAGGTGATGTGCATAATCCTAAGCCTATTCTCATTTCTACTATGCAGATAATTAGATGTATACATAAAGGGTGTAGAACATTTGTAGTACATGGACAATGTGCATGAGGAAGATAATGATGAAAGTCTTCCGAATTATGTTGAAAATCTTTTGAAAGAATATCTAGATGTATTTCTAGAAGACCTACCTAGTATACCTCCGCCTAGGTGGATTGACCATGCGGTTGACTTGTATCCAAGGATTGAACCATATTCTAGAGCACCGTATAGATTTCACATAGATGAATTAAAGGAGATTAAGATTCAGTTAGATGGTCTTTTGAAGAAAGACTTGATAAGACCGAGTATTTCACCTTGGGGAGCACCTGTTTTATTTCAAAAGAAGAAAGATGGCTCTTATAGATTTTGCATTGACTATAGGGGGATGAATACAAGAACAATTCAAAATAATTATCCACTCCCTCACATAGATGACTTATTAGGTCAATTAAGTGGAGCAATTGTATTCACTAAGATTGACTTAAGATTTCGATATCACCAAATTAGAATCAAAACAGAAGATATACCGAAGATAGCTTTTCGAACACGTTATGGCCACTGTGAGTTTATAGTTTTACCTTTTGGATTAACAAATGCTCCTGCCATGTTTATGTGTTTGTTGAACAATGTTTTTCATGATTACCTAGACGAATTCATCTTAGTATTTCTTGATGATATATTTGTATACTCTAAAGATGATCATGAGCATGTTGTACATCTCAAGAAGACTTTGAAAACTCTTAGAGAACACAATTTATATGGAAAGAAGAATAAGTGTTTCTTTGCTAAGGATAAACTTGTGTATCTAGGAAGAATCATATCTAAAGAGGGAATCCATATAGATCAAGATAAAGTGAAAACAATCATTGATTGGCCAGTTCCTAAAATTGTAAGGGATCTTAGAAGTTTTTTAGGCTTGCTGTAGTTGACTAAAAAGAACGCAGGATTTGTGTGGAGTGATGCCTATCAAAAATCATTTGAATCATTGAAACAAAAAGTGATTCAAAATTGTGTTTTGAAAATACCATAAATGGGAAAACCGTTTATGGTTGCATGTGATGTAAGTGGTAGTCAGGTAGGATGTGTTAATCTTTCACAGGATTGTAGGGTGATTGCATATGAGTCTGGAAAATTAAGAAAACATGAGCTTGATTATCCTACTCATGATCTATAAATGCTTACTGTTGTACATGCACTTAAGCATTGGAGACATCTACTATTAGGGGTTAAGTTTGAATTGAAAACATGTCATCAAATTCTAAAATACATTTTCGCACAACCATTGCTTAACAATAGGAAAAAAATGTTGAATTATTATGCAAGTCTGATTTTGACATTAAGTATTCGGCTAGTGGGGAAAATAAGGTCGCTAATGCATTGATTCAAAGACCTTTACGTAATCTGCTTTCTATAATAAATTCTAATTTTCTCAATCAAATTCAAGAAGAATTGAAACAAGACTCTTTTTATGCACCTATTTTGAATTTTTTGCATGCAAATAGGGGATCGATGTACCAAGACAAATTTCATTTGTAGAATGGATCTTTGTATTGTAATAATCGATTATGCATATCGTTTGAGTCCCCATTAAAAGTTAAAATAATGCATCATTGTCATGATGCACCTTTTTTGCACATCTAGGTTATTCAACAACCTATGCTAAAATGAAATATTCTTACTTCTAGCCATGTATGAAGCAAGATATTAGAAAATATTTTAGTGAATATTTAAAGTGCCAATAGGTGAAATTTAAGTTTAAGAGAATGCTTCAATTGCTTCATCCTTTGGATGTTCCAAATCAGGACTTACCGAGTTGGCACATTTCTTCCCTATGAAAAAGACTGGTACTGCCTTGAATGTCGCAAGACTATTTGTAAAAGAAATTTTCTGATTGCATGGAATGCCTAAAAGCATAATCTCTGATAGAGACTCTAGGTGAAGAGAATCAACTCACTTTCCTATAGTCTAGGAAAAGTGAATATCTAATTTCATCTACTTTTATGTGATTGATTGATTCATTGATTGTCAAGCTCAACCACCTCAAATTCGTCAAATTTGAGCTCTCTTTTTCTCCATTTACAAGTGTAAAACTCTAGTATTTTACATTGCTAAATGATCCATAAAAAATCTTTTAAAAAATACAATAAATGATCATAAATAAAGAAACACTTCAATGTATATTTTGACATAATCCAAATGATAGCTTTTTGACATAGATCAAATCCACCCCAAGCATAGTGTAAGCTTGATGTTCCAAGAAAGATGACCTAATCATTCATTCCAAGCATTATCCTCACAATGTAATTCAAAAAGTTCAAAATGAATTATTTCACTATCAAAAGGCCGATTACAAAATTCAATCACTTTATGGTTGAAAATCTCAAATCTAGAAACAAAATCATGAGTCTCCTCTACAAAATTATGACTTAATCAAAAGAAGCCAACTAGGCTTATCGAGCACCTGTGAAAAACTAGCATACATCTAACATAATGAGGCCAGGTAAGTCCTCCACTTGCATCGCAAAAGAGAACCCAACATTTGGGTGTATCCCAATTAAAAAAAACTTCACCATGACCCTCTTTATCAACATCAAAGGTTTACACAAGCAGTATCCATAGAAGTGTACATGGTGTGTATGTGTTGGAGTTAGATGTCTGCGGAAGCACGTGAATAGCACAAGGAAGAAGAAGAAGCTTGGAAAACAACACACAATACTGAATCTATTACCACTAGAATATACAAAGATAAGTAGCCCATTAGGGCAATAGGTGTATATACAAGTCGGGGGGAAAACCTCCTAAAGAGGCAAAAAAGTGCCCTGACGGTCCTAGAGTGTTCACACACATCACTACCTAAGTATATCAACAAAACCTCCCTAGGAGTAATGTGGTGAACCAGGAGCTAGCACTCATGTATAAGGAAGTGTCAAGCTATGTGGAATCAATCCACAAAAGGAAGTAAGCCCAAAGCTTAATGGAAAGCTTCAAACTTCTCCATAGGCTGAGCTTTTGTGAAAAGGTCTGCAATGTTCTCCTACGTGGGCACATATGCCAAGCTGATCTCCCCATTAGAGAACCTCTCCTTGACATAATGATAATGCACCTCAATATGCTTAGTGCGATCATGGAACACAGGGTTCCTTGCAACTGCCAATGCGCTCTGACTATCAATGAAGATAGTGGTGGCAAAAGATTGACCAACACCCAAATCAATGATAAGGCATCTGAACCACACACACTCAACAATCACTGTGAAAGCTACCCTATACTCAGCCTCACAACTGGAAGTGGCCACAGTTGTGCTCAACCAAGATATACATGAGCTACCAAGCATGAAGCAAAAGCCACTAGTGGACACATGAGTGTCAAAGCAACCAGCCCAATCACTATAAAAAAAAACATGTATCTGGTGGTAGTGATCCCCCCTTGGGATAAAACAATACAAGAATCTGGGTACCACTCAAAAAGCAAAAGATGCGCTTAACTGCCAGCCAATGCTTAACACCTAGGCAATGCATAACTTTCTCGTCTGTGAGACAGTAAACTAAATATCTGGCCGATTAATGCATAAGTAAATCAAGCATCCAACAGCCTGTTGATAGAGAACAGCATCAAATGAGCATCATGACGGCTCAATCCTAAACCTATCTCCATAAGAGTGGCAATCGTCTTACAGTCTTCAAGGCCAAAATGCAGCAATAATGCGTCAATATATTTCGTTTGACACAAAGCCATTCCACCATCAACTTGCATAAATTGAATGCCCAAATAGTGATGCAAATGCCCCAAATCAGACATCTCAAATTAGGCATGCGAATCAGCATTAAAATTAGCAATTTGCATGTCATGAGGACCAATGAGCAACATGTCATCAACATACACAGCAATGATCAGAAGCACATCATTAGCATGCTTAACATATAAGGTGCTTTTAGTTGGATTGTTCTCAAAACCATGTGCAATGAGATAGGCATGTATCTTTTCATACCAAGCACGTGGTGCTTGCTTTAAATCATATAATGCCTTCTTTAACTTGCATGTCTGGTTTTCATGCCCTTTCTGCACAAAGCCATGGGACTTAAAAACATAATCTTCTTATGCAAGTCACCATTCAAAAATGTTGTTTTAATGTCCAACTGATGCACATTCCAACCATGATGAGCTGCAAGTGCATAGATGCTACGAACAGTAGTCATTCGGCATGTAGGTGCAAAGGTCTCATCAAAATCAATGCCTCATTCTTGCACATAACCCTTTGCAACAAGCCTAGCCTTATACCTATCAATTGTTCCATCACGTTTACACTTCAGCTTGTATACCCACTTAGTGCCAATGGCCTTCTTGCCAGGAGGCAAGTCACATAAAGAACAAGTATAATTCTTCATGATAGAATCATATTCAGATTGCATTGCAGCAATCCAATGTTCAAAATTTTGTGCTTTATTAAACAAAACAGGCTAAGTCTCATCGCAGAGACTGGATGAAGCCATAACATAGCAATCTAATGCAAAAGTGGCACTATGATAGCCTAAACGAGTACAATATGACAAAGGTGCATCTAATTTTCTATCACACAAAGTCTAAACCAGCCATTTTGGCATAGTTTTTGCCTACTCAATATCAGCTCTCTCATCAACAAGTGCATCATGTAAATCTGCATTAGAAATGGAATGATCTGCATCATCACATGAAACCTCCAAAGGCCGCGAAGTTGCCTCAATAGGACCAGCACTAGACAGTCCACCTATAAAAAGAGGCATCAAAGTATCATACATGTCTTTGGATCTAACAAATGTCTCCTTTGTACATGAAAGTAAGGGCTAAATAGCATCTTCCACAAAAGGAACAACACGGATAACCAAAATGCATTTAGTCTGTGGATGATACCGACAATAGCCTTTGTTTGCAAAACTATATCCAACAAAAATACATTTTACTGCTTTATCATCCAATTTCCTACGATGTTGTTCAGGCACTAATGCATACGCCAGACAACCAAAAACACGCAAATGAGCAACAGATGGCTTGCGACCATGCCAACCCTCATATGGAGTGATAGACTGTAGTGCTTTAGTGGGACACTTGTTAAGTACATATGTTGCACACATAATAGCCTCAAGCCAGAAACTATGTGGTAAAGCTTGATACTTGACCATACACCTCGCCATCTCCATGAGTGACCTATTCTTCCGTTCAACAACTCCATTTTGTTGAGGTGTATATGGTGTTGTACACTGATGTTTTATCCCACATTCAGCTAGAAATGCATTAAAATCAGAAGACATATATTAACCCCCTCGATCAGAACGGAGGGTGCCCATTTTACATGATGATAGATTTTCAGTCAAAACCAAAAACTGTTTGAAGCACATAAACACTTCAAACTTTGCTTTCAATTGATATACCCATGCATGCTTGGAAAAATCATCAAGGAAAGTCACGAAGTAAAGATAGTTTCCAAAAGATGGTGTCTGCATAGGGCCACAGACATCACTGTGAACAAGCTACAATTTTTGTGTAGCTCGAACAGAACCATCTTTTGGGAATGAGGAACACTGCAGTTTTCCAAAAATACAGCCTTCACATACCAGGTACCTCAAGTTTGGGCAAAGAGGACACCATTTCATATTTCTGCAGGCATAGCAAACTAGCAAAATTCATATGACCAAAACGTGCATGCCAAAGCTTTGCATTTGACATAGCTTGAGAATCATGTACTACACATGCTAAATCATTCACATATCTTTCATAGTCTATGAGCTTATACAGCCCATGACATAAAATGCCAGAAGCAATAATCACATCGCCATTTGACAGATCATGAACTGTACACGTGTCATCAACAAATTTCACAACCAAGCCAATATTAGCTAAAGCTGAAACTGATAACAGATTCTTCTTGATCCCTAGCACAAATAAAGTATCTAACAAAGTGAATGAACTGCCATCAACATTAGTCAAAATGATCTTACCAACTCCCATGACTGGATAAGAGGAGTTGTTGGCGCATGTGACAGTATTCCTTGTAGGGGCAGGCTTGAGCGAAGAGAAGAAACTGTGCTGTGAGGTAATATGTTTGGTCATCCCACAATCAAAGCACCAAACATCTGAGTCTACTGCAGACATGCACTGCTCATGAGAAGATGGGTCAAAATTGCAAATAGTAGTAAATGCCCATTCTTCATCCTGCACAAGATTAGCAGACTCTGCTTGGAGTTACAAGGGCTTGAAAGGAGTAGACCCGGATATATGCTACCATAGAATTCCTATGACCCCAAAGGCCAAACCTACTAAGCAGAGACCATACACGTATAACAATAACTATGCTGTCAAATTAAAGAAGAGATAGACCGATTGATAGAAGAAGGATTCATTTATGAAATTGAGCATACCAAATGGGTATCCCCCATTGTGGTCATGCCCAAGAAGAATGGAAAATTGTGTGTGTGAATTAACCTATAAAAAGTTAGTGCCGCCATGATTAGAGACAGTTACCCACTTCCTATCATAGAGCACTTATTGGAAAGAGTCATGGGCAAGGAATTCTATAGCTTTCGTGATGGATTCTCAGGTTATAATCAGGTAGCCATTGCTCCTAAAAATCAACATAAGATGGCTTTTGCCATAGAATGGGGCATATTTGCATTTCATGTGATGCCATTTGGGCTCACAAATGCACCCACCACTTTTCAATGACTAATGTGTCATATTTTTAAGGAATTCTGTTAAACGTTGTTCTAACTGTCAGAAACGCGTTTAAACGAGTATTGGGTTCTTGGGAGTGGAAGGGATCTGTAAAGATAGAGGCCCTATGCTTGTTTCCCAAAATTACTTCACAACACAATATACCAACATTCAAGATTTTATCAAGAATTGGTATCCTCTTCTCGATCTTTATGGTTCATCATTTTAACTCTATCAGAGTCTGTCGAACACACTGTACCAGACTATCAGTATCGTGATACCGAATCACCTCAGAACCCTTTTTCCGAATACACACTACTATAACATTTAACAGTAGTTCAACCTTCACCGAATAGCGCTCACAATCCAACAAACTGAAAACACAGAAGGACTCAACAGTTTCAGACACACAGTGTTGAAGACTAATACACACTGGAGATAACCATTACTGTAGCCAAATCTCACCGTACAAGTACAGATCTCAATATTGAAGACAACACAATACAGCTCAGAATCCCAAAACACTACCACAACTACACAGACTTCTTCAACGACTAGCATAACATTCCAAGACAGAGTACCACGATACGCGTAATTAACACAACAATCGCATTAGGGATTCGCAAACTACTCACTCAGACAACAACCCGACGAACTACTGGATGTCGAGAAAACTCACAACAAACAGGTCTCGATAGAGAACGGAACAGAATCAAGAACCATACACTACAGTATACTCAGAATACTTAGAATTAGACAAACAACACTATTGTTGGGAGTTGGGTGGTGAGTAATTTGGGGATGAGGATGAAGAAGCCGCGGGTTCGTCGGGGACAATGGGTGGAATAGGAAGGATGGGGTTGAGTGGCAGTTCCAGTGGAGGAATGTGAAGGGTAGGGTTAGGTTCTGTTACCTGTTCTGTGGTTTGTTGTGTGGTGTCGACGGTATCAGCAACTGTAGATTCTACTGCTCAAAGCAGTTCGTCGAAAACATCTCTAATGATTTGTTCCTCATTTCCTTGCTGTTCCTGCTCAGATTGCTCCTGAGATGCTTGTTTGGACGAGCTTGTGTCAGACTCGTGGTGATCCTCCTGTTCTTGTTGCCTTTCTGACGAAGATTGTGCTGATGATTCGTGCTTCATAGATGTTGCGGTGTCATCGAAGGTTTCTTCGTCCTGCTTCTCTTCTTCTTTGTCATCTTCTTTATTTCCTTCGGTTGAACCCTGTGCTTCACTTTCAGAGGAACTGATTCTAATTCTTTTTCGGCGGAAGAGTTGATTGAGTTCCTCTTCGTCTTCTTCTTCATCGTCCCATAATTGTGCCGATTCTTCATGGTGCAGGACAGGGCCTCTGGGTGGTGGTTGTGCGGCAAGTATGGCCGGAAAGAGGAAAGATATTATGTGCGGCAGTCTGGATCTTGGCATTCCTCCCTTGTTTACCTGTTTGATTATTGATACGCATTCCTTGTGAATGCGGTGGAAGAAGTAGGATGCAAAATTGACTGGTTCTTGAGCAGCTAAATCAATAGCGGAGTAGAAAGGCCTAGAGATGCCATAAGTTCGCTTCTGGAGGTTAAGAATGGCTACGAGGAATTGCAGTGCGGATCTCTCATGTTCCGGTCGACATAGGATCGTGTATTCGTTTGATGAATACCTAGGAAACAATTGTATCATTGTTGCTACTGGAGGTTCGGGCCATTTTCCCGACCTTGCTGAGGGAGTCGAAACACATCAGCAAAGTTTTGGAATGTGATTACGGTGCGGGATGGTAGGGAGGTGATTGGCCAACTCTGCTCGGTGGCAGGAGTAGCAGCGATGGAAGCAATTATTTGGACAAAGAACGGGTGGGATTCCACTGAATGCCAAGGCAATTCAGCAAAATTGGTCAACCCACGTATGCGCAGGAACTCTCCTACATCGGCAGGGAGTCCGTCACGAAAAGCGGCATAGTTTGCCAGAGCTTCCATGGCGCACACTGAAAACGCAAGCACAAGACACAAGGCACATGGTTTACACAGTCACACAAATCACGCAAACACAATAGCAATTTCCGGCGAAACGGAGAAGGTTAAGTAGATGTGCTGCAGTGGAGAGCAATCAAAATCACTAATCATCGTGCAACGTTCAGATGATAACTTCTTAACTTCGGTGTGCATGTATGAGCAGTTGGAAAAGGCAGGGCGGCTGTTGACATAATTAGGTATCAAAACGCGGATATTTACAGATTTATATTATTTTATTAAGCACGCAAAATTAAAAGAAAATAAAAGGAAAGAAAAGGAAACGCAAAAATGCGCGGCCAATCCGCGGGACGTTCAGTGTGGATCGGATGCTTGTTGTTACAGCCGCAGCTTTGATCCATTTATCACCTTTGGAAGAGGAATTCCGGTCAAAGTAATCAACCAAAAAGTGCATGGGCCTATCTTTTCAGAAATCCAGTAGGGACCAAACCATCGTAACTTGAATTCACCAGCAGAGCGATTCGACTTTGCGTTGTAGAAGAGTACTAGTTGGCCCACCGTAAAAACTAGAGTCTTTAGATATCGATCATGTGTTTGAGCTTGTCTTATCTGTACTTCCTGAATAGTCAGAAAACTTTGCCATCGGTGCTCATCCAGTTCTCTGAGTGTATCTAAGAAGAGTACTAGTTGGCCCACCGTAAAAACTAGAGTCTTTAGATATCGATCATGTGTTTGAGCTTGTCTTATCTGTACTTCCTGAATAGTCAGAAAACTTTGCCATCGGTGCTCATCCAGTTCTCTGAGTGTATCTAACCGAAAGGACAGAGATTCTTCAGGTAACAATTTCTGAGTGATGGCTACACGTAAACTTGGGACAATGATCTCCATTGGTGCTATGGCTTCCAATCCATAGGCTAGTTTGAAAGGTTTTAATCCTGTTGCTACCTTATAGGTAGTTCAGTATGCCCACAGTACTGCAGGTAACAGTTGATCCCATCTTTTCGATGATTCCAGAATCAGTTTTCGAAGCATATTCATCAGGGTTTTGTTTGTACTTTCCGCCAAACCATTAGCACGAGGATAATAGGGAGAACTCAATTCATGCGTGATCTGAAAAGAATGTGTGAGTACTTTGATTAAATTGTTGACAAAGTGAGTGCCCTGATCTGTAACAAGTTCCAGAGGTAAGCCAAAACGCGGAAAGACATCTTTCATTAGACACTTTGCGACCAAAACAGCTGTGGCAGACCTTAAAGCCCAAGCTTCTGCCCATCTGGTTGCATAGTCTGTACATGTCAGAATATAACGATTACTACTGAGGATTGCCGGTGGTGTAATAGGTCCGATAAAATCTAGACCCCACTTTTGAAAAGGTTCTAATGGCAAGACAGGTTGTAGAGGGAAAAAATGGCGTTGTAACGGCTGTCCAAATCTCTGACAATTATCACAATTTTTGACAAACTGCAATACATCCCTGTACATAGTAGGCCACCAAAGCCCACTCTGCAGAATTTTCCCGTGTGTTAAATCTACAGGAAAATGTCCGTCCGATGGAATTGAATGAGCCAATATAATGACCGAATTAACTTCATGTGGAGGAATACAACGAAGTAAAATCCCAGTGTGATCCATATAGTATAATTCCCTAGCAATCAACCAAAATTTGTGACTAAAAACTGCAATCTTCCTACGTATTGCAGGAGAAGTCTGAGAGGGAAGGCATCCATCAGTAAGGAATGTCAATATCTTATCATAATAAGTAGATGGCATAGGTGGGTCTGCAATTTCATCATTAGTTGGTTCAGAAGCATAAATCGCTGGTGTCGTGTCATCTACACCAACCGGAGCTTCACCGGAATCTAAACGAGAAAGGAAATCTGCTAAGGCATGTGAACTACCTGGCCGATAAATAACTTCATAATCAAACTCTTGTAAAAGCAGAACCCATCGCGCTAATCAACCACCTAGATGTTGTTGCCGTACCAGGTAAACAAGTGCAGCATGATCTAGATGAAAAGTAAATTTTCGACCAAGTAAATAATGCCTAAATTTCTTGACAGAGTATACCAAACCCAGACATTCCCTTTTGGCTACAGAGTAATTCTTCTCAGCAAGAGCAAGCCTTCGGCTGGCATAGTACACAGGCCGAAACCACTTATCGGTGTGTTGCATTAGAACACTACCAATGGCAATATCTGAAGCATCAACAAATACATGAAATGGGCGATCCCAGTCAGGAGGCTGTAGGATTGGAACCTGTGTTAGTAATCCCTTTAGATGATCAAAAGCAATTTGGCATTCCTGAGTCCACTCAAATTGTCGAGGAGTCTTGGTTATTAACCTGTTCAGTGGTATTGCCAAATGAGCAAGCCACCATAAGTGCCGACCATGCCATCTTACTTGGCCCATGAAGCGCATCACTTCCTTAGGTGTAGTGGGCACAGGTGCTTCTAACACAGCTTTGTTGCTGGTTGTTTCTCATTTGCGGAGGTACATAATGATTGGCTGGCTGTCTTGGTTCCTGTATAATAGCATTGACAGTTGCGGAGGTCCCTGTACTCTGTAATTTCGATAGCCTTGTTGCTGGTTGTTTCTCATTTGCGGAGGTACATAATGATTGGCTGGCTGTCCTGGTTCCTGTATAATAGCATTGACAGTTGCTGGTCCCTGTACTTTGGCGTTGTATGCACAGTTTTCGGTGGTATGTCCGGTCGTGTTGTAGATAGCGCAAAACAACAGATTAAGTGCACAAGTGGCACTGGTGTGCCCTGAGTTTTTGCAAGTGGTGCAGTATATCTGTCTGGTCTGATCTTCTGCAACAGTTTTATTTGCTTTTAACCACTCCAGGTCTTCTGTAAATCCTCCAACCTTGTTTTCAAGCTGCAAAGCCATTGCTATCACCGCATCTAGTGTCATAGCTCCTACACAGCGTATGATCATAATCTGTTTGAGTTGCGGAGTCAAACCATTGATAAACCATTGAGTGATAATGTCATCCGGTAGGTTGGCATGTGCTGGAGGTAACTGCCTCAAATGAGTTCTGAATAGGGTGGCATATTCCTGCACTGTTTGATTTATCTTCTGTCTATTGTTTTGTAGGTAGTCGAAAATTTCGGCTGGATTCTTCTTTAGCCTAAATCTCTGCAGAAATGCATCCCTTACTGCTTCATAGGTGCCGAAGTGGTTAATATCATATTCTATAAGCCATCTGGTTGCTTCATTAACCAATGTAGACTGGAAGACAATAGCTTTATACGCCGGATCAGGTGGATGATTGAGCACTGCATAACTTATCTCAAATGTGCATACATGAGCATCTGGGTCATCGCCTGGGAATCCTCTGAATTTAGTGTACATTACTCCTGTTGGAGTCGGCCTAGGTGGACATAGTTGTTGTTGTTGCTGCTGCTACTGTTGTTGTTGAGGTTGTTGTTGCTATTGGTATTGTTGCCCACTCATCGTGTTGGTGGTTGTGTTATGACTATCTTCTGTATCCCGAGGCGGAATATCTAAATCGTCGAAATCTGTATCGTCAGCCTGTGCACTTTTCGGTTCGATAATATTGTTCAATATGTTCCTGATCTCAGCTTCGAATAGGCTACCTTCCTTTTTGATGTCAAATGTAGGAAAGCTTACTCCCAATAGCGGTGATTGGACTGAAGATTCACTAAGAAATGGTAAACCATCGCCGAAAAACTGTGAATTCTCAGTAACTTGTACCAAAATAACACCGGAAGGTGTCGATTTTTCACCAAAACAAAGTAATTTTTCTCCTTCACTGATGGCTTTGGCCAAGACGTTTTTATTCGCAAACAAATTTGAATCTTGAACTAATGGTGTTAAATTAACTTCATGTTGCGTCCTGGTAGATTCTGGAGTTACTATATCTTCGACAAACTGTGCCGAAATTGCACCGGAATCTGCCAGAGATGTAGTATGTTCCACCAGAATATGACCGGAATCGCTACTAGGGTTCTTCACTTTCTTGACAACTGGGTTAGACCTATCTATGCTTCTACCTCCTGGAGGCGTCCTTAGCAAATTAGGTACCCAAGGCTATCGGTTCTTTGGATACGTTTCACCGGATTGAGTAATCGGCATGTATCATCTTTTGGTATTAATCGCGTACTATTACTGTTGATTTACAATCTAGAGTCGCGTTACCACAATCAATTTTGCAACAATCTGATCTGTTGCCACCTTCCCACAGACGACGACAGTGTTAAACGTTGTTCTAACTGTCAGAAACGCGTTTAAACGAGTATTGGGTTCTTGGGAGTGGAAGGGGTCTGTAAAGACAGAGGCCCTATGCTTGTTTCCCAAAATTACTTCACAACACAATATACCAACATTCAAGATTTTATCAAGAATTGGTATCCTCTTCTCGATCTTTACAGTTCATCATTTTAACTCTATCAGAGTCTGCCGAACACACTGTACCAGACTATCAGTATCGTGATACCAAATTACCTCAGAACCCTTTTCCCGAATACACACTATTGTAACATTTAACAGTAGTTCAACCTTCACCGAATAGCGCTCACAATCCAACAAACTGAAAACACAGAAGGACTCAACAGTTTCAGACACACAGTGTTGAAGACTAATACACACTGGAGATAACCATTACTGTAGCCAAATCTCACCGTACAAGTACAGATCTCAATACTGAAGACAACACAATACAGCTCAGAATCCCAGAACACTACTACAACTACACAGACTTCTGTTGGAAAAACAATGTCTTCTTGGACCATCTTAACTATATCATATATAGCTACTCTTTTGGTAGTTGGTACAACACAAGACCACGGGCGCAACAAGGATGTGTAGCACTTCTTATTCGTCTTTAATACAACAAAAGTGCCTAGTGCATTGGTTACTTCAGTAGCCTCCCAACGACGTGACCCAAGTTCGAATCCCCAGCAGCGCACGTGATCTTTTTATGCTTTATTAAAAGCTACGCACAACGAAGACAAACGTCGATTTTAGCGAACGGAATTGTTTTTCTTTATTCGCAAAGCGATCACGGAAGTGAGGTAGGCCCTTAGCTCATGTCATATGTCCATGGTTCCATAGGTCCAGTATATATATACAACATTAATTCTAGCAATCTTCCATATTGACAAAACATGAACATACCACAACTTAATCATACAAATGATGAGATAAAGATAGAGAAAGAATAGACAACATGTGTAAGGTGTTACGTAAGCCATCGCTTACTCATAGTATCATATATACCAATGTTCCATGTACAATGTGGGAGCAAAACTCTCAACCACTCTATGTGATGAGAAATAGATGTATGAGTGAATGTACAATGTAACAAACATATTCAGATGTATGGGCAGTAATTTGAATATACATGAGATGTGTGACCTTATAGGTTATAGAAGAGTGAATATGAGTGACTGAAAGAGGAAGGATCAGTGTGAACGGAAATCCTCAAACTCATGTGAACACACCTTCTTAAACACCTCATAAAAATATGCATAAAGCATATACGTACTGATTCTCTTGTACCTATGCCGAATAGGACTCCTCCTGATATGAACGCCACAGCCTCCATAAACTTCAAGTAGTACCTGTGTGCATAAAGAGAATATGTACCTGAATACTTTAACATAAGATGTGAATCTTATGTTAAACTCCATCCAATGTCTTTGAAGTAGCTAGACATCTTCTTGTAGAAGACAATCTTCAACCTAACATCTTCGTGTAGAAGATGATCTTCAAATACGCCATGTAGATGGTCCCATCCAATGTCTTTGAAGTAGCCAGACATCTTCTTGTAGAAGATAATCTTCAACCTAATATCTTCCTGTAGAAGACAATCTTCAAATACATCATGTAGATAGGCGATCCTCACCATCAAGCTGCTAATGACCAAGTCTTCTTGCCATGAACAAGAGATGACCTCCTCTCCATGAGCTAGAGTGTGAGCACACCCTTCATCTTCTCCAAGAAGAATCACCAAGAAGAACTCCATAGCTGCTCCTCAACATGCTTCAAGATAGCACCATGGCTGCCCCATGTGCTAGAAGAAACACCACTTCTACTGAGGTCCAAGCTCTAGAAAGCTTGTGTTGATCCTAGGTGAAGGATATGATGACATCATAGATTTTTTGACTCATATTGAGAAAGAATAGATGACATGTGTAAGGTGTTACGTAAGCCATCGCTTACTCATAGTATCATATATACCAATGTTCAATGTACAATGTGGGAGCAAAATTCTCAACCATTCTATGTGATGAGAAATAGATGAACGAGTGAATGTACAATCTAACAAACATATTCAGATGTATGGGCAGTAATCTGAATATACATGAGATGTGTGACCTTATAGGTTATAGAAGAGTGAATATGAGTGACTGAAAGAGGAAGGATCAGTGTGAACAGAAATCCTCAAACTCATGTGAACACACCTTCTTAAACACCTCATCAAATATGCATAAAGCATATAAGTACTAATTCTCTTGTACCTATGCCGAATAGGACTCCTCCTGATATGAACGCCACGGCTTCCATAAACTTTAAGTAGTACATGTGTGCATAAAGAGAATATGTACCTGAATACTTAACATAAGATGTGAATCTTATGTTAAACTCCATCTAATGTCTTTGAAGTAGCCCGATATCTTCTTTGTAGAAGACAATCTTCAACCTAACATCTTCTTGTAGAAGATGATCTTCAAATACGCCATGTAGATGGTCCCATCCAATGTCTTTGAAGTAGCCAGACATCTTCTTGTAGAAGATAATCTTCAACCTAACATCTTCTTGTAGAAGACAATCTTCAAATACATCATGTAGATGGGCGATCCTCACCATCAAGCTGCTAATGACCAAGTCTTCTTGCCATGAACAAGAGATACCCTCCTCTCCATGAGGTAGAGTGTGAGCACACTCTTCATCTTCTCCAAGAAGAATCACCAAGAAGAACTCCATAGCTGCTCCTCAACATGCTTCAAGATAGCACCATGGCTGCCCCATGTGCTAGAAGAAACACCACCTCTACTGAGGTCCAAGCTCTAGAAAGCTTGTGTTGATCCTAGGTGAAGGATAATTAGAAGTGAACCTTATTGCTTCTTTTATAGTATTCTTGTACTTTGAAAAACACATAATAAAGCACTTCAACGACTAGCATAACATTCCAAGAAAGAGTACCACGATACACGTAATTAACACAACAATCGCATTAGGGATTCGCAAACTACTCACTCAGAAAACAACCCGACGAACTACTCGATGTCGAGAAAACTCACAACAAACAGGTCTCGATAGACAACAGAACAGAATCAAGAACCATACACTACAGTATACTCAGAATACTTGGAATTAGACAAACAACACTACAGTAACGACACAGACAATCACCCAGACAGACAGTCTGGTGATTCCACGAATCGTTACTGGCACGTCTCTTTTTCATTGCTTTATATAAAGATTACAACCATCTTGTAACAACCTTTCGCTCGTGTTGAAATTCAGTTTTATACAAATGCCAATCCAGCGACCGACTAACAATTCTTAAGGAAGAATTTTGAAGTCTATGTGGATGACATATGTGCTCACTCGAACATGAGCCAGACTCATATCCCTGAATTAAGACAATTATTTGACAAATGTCAAGAATATCTGGTTTTCTTGAACCTAGAAAAGTGTCTTTTCATGGTCAGGAAAGGAAAAACTTTAGGACACATTGTGTCAAAGAACGGTATATCTACAAACAAAGAGAAGGTGAACCTAGGCCGAGAAATGTAAAAGAAGTACAAGCTTTCATGGGTCATTGTCGTTATTATCGACGATTTATACACATGTACACGATCATAACAAAGCCATTGCACTCTCTTTTGAACAAGTTTGAATGGGCGGATGAGTGTGAGAATTCATTCAATGAACTCAAATGACTTTTGTGTTCAGCACCTATATTAACAACACCAGATTGGAGTAATCCATTCCATGTACATGTGGATGCATCCAATTATGCCATAGTATGTGTGTTGGCACAACCTACGAATGAAGGTAACATGGATCTTCCCATAGCTTATGTAAGTAGACAACTAAACACAGTAGAAAGAAATTACACCACAACAGAGCACGAAGGATTAGGAATTACATACGCAGTGGAGAAATTTAGACATTATTATTGGCAAATAAGTTCAAATTCTTCACGGATCATCAGGCATTGTTGTATTTAGTCAATACGACTTGTAACACCAGACGATTGATACATTGGTTTCTATTACTAATGGAATATGACTTTCAGGTAGTAGTCAAAAAAGGAAAAACCCACCTTGGAGCTGACCACCTTTCATGATTAACTACTAGAGAAGCCCCTCAAGGAATAGCGGATGAACTACCAGATGCATACTTATTTAATCTTGAGATAGTACCTGAATGGGCCAAGACTATTGTCCCTATTCTCACATTTGGACCCAACAATCCTAGAATTAGGATCAAAGAAGGAGGGATTACCAAGTCACAAAAATACCAGATACTAGCAGGAAGCATTTATAAACAGGACAATCAAAAAAATCTTGCTTGTTGTGTAGATGAATCAGAACAGACTAGGAGTATATTGGCCTTCTATGGAAGCAGATGTCTATAGACTATGTAAATAATGTCCTCTTTGTGGTGAATAACCCCCAGTGGAACATGTCACTTTGTATCATGTGTCTCTCACACACAAATGGAGTGAACGAATGGTAACATACTTGAGGATGAAACATTCCCTCAAGGAATGACTTTAGCACGAAAACGAAGTCTAGAGCTCGAAGCTCAAGACTACTCACTTATTGGTGATAACCTATACAAACAAGGAAGAGATGGATACCTAAGACAATGTGTTCATGAAAGTGATTATTTGAGCATATTAGAGACTACACACCAAGGTGTTGCAGGAGGTCATTTTGACCCGAACAAGATAATCAAAGCCATACCATTTGCAAGATTATGGTGGCCCACTCTTCACATGGATGCACATACCTATGTTAAGATGTGTGCCAAAGAACATAGTTTCCTACTTGTAGAGATGAAATGCCATTGAAACCCATGATGGGAGGATGTGCATTCTCTAAGTGGGATATAGACTTTGTAGGACCCATTAACCCCCCCTACAAAAGGTACTCATGCAAAATACATCATAGTAGCGACAGACTATCTTACCAAATGGGTAGAGGCCAAGGCCACAAAAAAGAATGATGCAGAGATGATGGCAAAATTCTTATTTGCCAATGTCTTTATGAGATATGGATTACCTATAGAACTAGTGAGCGATCAGGGAACTCACTTTCTAAACCAGGTCATTGAATATTTGTTATAGGATTTTATGGTGATTCACAAGAAATCCGCACCATATCATCCTCAGGCCAATCATCAAGCAGAAAGTACTAACAAGATCCTTTGTAATGTATTGATGAAACTCGTGAACAAAAAACGTTCAGATTGGGACAAACAGTAACATCATGTTGTTTGGGCATATCGAGTGGCCTACAAGACCGTACTCAATGCAACCCCCTTTTAGATGGTTTTTGGTCAAAACGATGTGCTCCCTTTGGACTTTTTGATACCCAGTGACTCCTCCAGAGGCCTCCACTCAAGCAGCCACTATTGAAGCCAGCGAGATTCCCACCTCCATCTGTGCGGATGCCTTTACATTTCTCATACCGAATCTCAAGGCAGATCCCTCTAATAAAACTTTTGATTTTGAAATGCATGATGCATTTTCTACTGAATTCCAATTTTCCAAAGGGTAGTTTTTCTCTCAAGAATAGGAAAGACCGATCTATCCTACTACACCCTCACACCAACCACAAGAAGAGGTAGTATCCAGCTTAGATGTTGAAGATAGGATAGTGACTGATGATGATGAAGGCAGACGATGAACCTAGTCAAACCACTCTCGGATCGCAAGAAGATGACCAAGAGGAATGGCAACAACAACAAATGGAAGCTCAAGGAGATATGATCACACATGAAGATGACACATTCAAAGTCACCACCTATACCCTGGCCATTCAGAGACTATATCATAATGTGCAAGTCATGTGGGCATGTAGAAAATTATCCAAAGAACAAAGTCAAGAAATACTCAAGCAAGAACTCGCTAGCAAAGGATTTGAAGAAAATTATCCAAAGAACAAAGTCAAGAAATACTCAAGCAAGAACTCGCTAGCAAAGGATTTGAAGAATCTTTCATTCAAGGTTTTAAGGAACTAGTATAATCTATGGGAACTACTGAAGCACTCCATTTTTTGAAGAGAAAACCCTTACCACAGTTCGACCCTTGAAGAATACATCTAATGTCCAAACCCAATCAGTACATTCATGTGCCCACAGAAGGCTAGTCCTCTGGACATCTACACAAAGCATGATTAATCCTGGAACCCCTCTCCCTCCCAAGCCTATGTTTCCATTTCCACCCCCATGACCTTCTCCCCAGTGTCACCTCCCCATCCTACCATATCACCTTTACCTTCTCCTCTACTTCAAACCATTTGTGACACCCAACAGGTCATATATTCCTCCTCCTTTGTAAATCCCGTTTTCACACCCACTCATGCACTCACCATCACACCATTCTTCAAAGTTCATGCACTAGATGACACTTCGAGCGACATGGACATTTCACCACCTACAACACCACCATTCACACACACCATTTCACCACCACATCTCGGCACACCACAATTTTCTTCGCTCACCACTGCATCCACCCTCCCATTCCCCTTTCCCTTTCCCCTTGCATCTACAGCCATAGTAGCATCATCCTCACACACTGCTCCATTGTTATTATCACTCACCATTGACACTGCATTCCATCACATGTTTGCTTGTATGACTCAAGTTAGAAAAGAATTTGCATCTCTCGGAAGCAATTACTAGACATTGCAGCAGACTACTACACAGTTGCAGGCACAGTTAAATTCTTTAACCATCGAGAATGCTTCCCTGAATGCACACAATGAGGAATTACATGAGGCTTACCACTCTCTAGAGTTAGAATCACACAGAAGACTAAAGAAGCCCTCATTGATGTAGAAAATATTTTACATGCTCAGACAGTACAGAACGCCATGCTCACATGCAATATGGGACTATTACAAAGACATCTTGCAACTGCAAAAGAAGATAACTAGAGGCTACACGAGCAGAATTGCGAGAACTTTGAAGCGGCAATGGATCAACCCGATGAAACATTAAGTCCCTGTCAATTCAAGGCAGTCCCTTCTGAAACGATGCAAGTATTATTGGAAGATCATGCATGCTTACTCGAGGACTATGACAAAATTATTGAAGAATATCAAAAGCTACAGGCAGATCACAAAGCCTTACTATTGAAGGAACCTGCATAGCCCCAACCACTTCTTGAAGTCACCCCTCCAGAAATACTAGATGAACTCACTACTTTATGTGCTCATGTCCTTGATCTTCAAGCATAGATTGTAGCTCAATCCGAGCCTCCGAGGCCAGATTCCCCACCAAAAATCCCTCCTGAAGAAGAAATGGTTTCTATACTAGTGGAGGACACATATGAAGAGGCATATGAACCACAATCTATCCTAGGCAGATGTGTCATGGTAGAAGGCAAAGACACATTTGAACTTCCGATTCCCGCATGGCTCAAGTCAGTGGAAGAACTTGTTAAGACTCACTCTGCACGTGTCGACGCACAGCTACATGCCATGGCCATGACACAGGAGCACATTTTACAATCACTCCATTTTGCTCAGCTGGCCTCTCAAAGATACATCTCCATTAATGAGCTTCAGTACAAACCATACTTTCTATACATGGCAGAGTATCAATTAGCTATTGAAAAAGAAACGGGGAAGAAACCAAATCATGCTACACAATTTGAGCCTGAAGATCTACCTCTTTAAGCAAAGAAAGGAAATATTTTTCAGCCAAATTGGCACATGGAGCTGTTACAAGAATACACGGTGATGATGCACACCGATTTAAAATAGACAATATGTTGAAGATATCATGCTTTAAATCACGAGGAATGATCCACTATACAGTGAGAACGAGCTCAGACAAATTCATTCTTTTGATGGAGTGTGATAGAGATATGAGAGTAGGAAGTAATGAACATGTATGTATTAAATCATGCAAAAGTACAATGTCATTGGCAATAAGTAATTGATCAATGATTGAGAAATGAGTGAGCTATGAGATGAGCTCCTCTTCTCAAAGAAAGTACATGAATAGGATCTCTGAACCTCTCGATACACGGGGGCATTTCATATCCTCTTTTATAGCTTTTGTTGGAGCCAATGATTTAAATTCAAATTCAAATCTCTACTAATAAAGTGCATCCTAAAGTATAGGATTGATTCTCTCTTGACTCAACTACCAAAAATCACGAGATTATATGCTTCCTAACTCCTCGTGGGTTTATTACACTTTTACAACGAGTAATTATAACTCAAAGTTACAAGAGGTTGTACTATGAAGTCTTCCGAATGTTATGCTAATACATCAAGCTTATGTGAAGTGATCAAGTGTGTAGGCTTGGGCTTAATTGCACCAACACTTTCATCATCAAGCAAAACTCTGATATGAACCTAGAAGACTGTTAAGAACAGGACCGTTAAGAACAGTTTGCACAAGTGAACTATCTATATTCAGTGCATGAATGCATGAGAATGCATGAGTACATATGCACATTAGTATGTATGCATATGCATGAGCATATATGAATGCATAGATGCATGTGCATAAATATGCATGAATGATATGAACATGTGCATGAATGCAAGTGTACATGAGTACATGTGTAAGAGAGATGAGTGCAAGTGAGCATGAGTGCATATGCATGTTAGTAAATATGTATATGTGCAACAGCGTAACGACTGCAAATGCTCATGAATGAATGACTCTCCTCCCAACCTTATGCCTGTATATATAGCTGCTTGAACTAATGAGGACCACAAATGTAACTAGAGTCCACAAGTGCATGTGCAATCTCCTCCACTCCTTTCATATCCACCACTAGAGTCTATTAGTGGTTGGAGTGATCTCGACCACTACTTTAGTACCTTCCACTAGAGTCCACTAGTGGTTGTTGTACTCACCTCTTGAGTTAAGTCCACTGGACTCAAGTTAACTCACGTTAACTTGAGTTAGAAGGCTCTAGAGCTCTTTGGGCAAAACTCTCTTCCCATGCTCCCCATGGGAGTTGAACCCAAGACCTCTTCCTTCACAACCATGAGACTTAACCACTAGGCTAAGTAGATTACTTGAATATGAGAGCACATGACTTATGCTTGAGTCTACTCTTGAGATCTTTGGTCCTACAGACGAGTGACCAAACGGTATCCGAATTCAGATCTGTCTGAAGCCATCGGATCCCTAGATCATAGACTTACTTTATTACATTCTTCCCCCCTTGGGAAAGATTTTCGTCCTCGAAAATAAAGCTATATATATAACTGTAGGCAACCCCCGAGCCTCATGTTCTAAAACTTGAAGAACATGCATTCATTCAATTAGGTTATTTACTTAGAAACTTGAAAATAAAAAACCTTCTTTATTTGGGACCAACTTAAAACTTGAAAACTGGAAAACGTCGTTGGATTGTGAAAACTTTTTCCCATGTTGAATTTTGTTCAGTTCCATCCTTCCATTTTACTAAGCACTCTTCATACAAGTGGCTTCTTGTACGTTTATCTCGGGTGCGAAGTATCCTTTCAGGTTCATGAGGAACTGTTTCATTTACGGGAATAGGAAGTATAACCTGTTGTCCAACTAGATTATCTGAATCTGTTAGACTCTTCCTAAGCGGACTAACATGGAACACTGGATGAATCCAACTATCGTCTGGAAGTTGTAGTTCATAAGCCCACAAACCAACTTTCTTGGTGATTGGAAAAGGACCGCAATATCTAGGCGACAACTTGGCGCATTGACCAGTCTTGAACTTTTCCGATCTTTCAGGAATACGAAGATAAACTTGATCGCCAACCTGAAAAGTAACATTTCTTCGCTTCGGATCGGCATAAGCCTTTGCACGATCTTGAGCTTTCTTTAGGTTTTCTTTAGCTAACTTGAGCTTAAAGTTCATGTCTTGAAGGAACTCTTGAGCTGCTTGAACTCGTTCATTTTGTAGTCCTACTACATAAGGAGACCTAGGCTGGAAACCATACATCAACATGAATGGACTAAATTCAGTTGATGAATTCTTGGCACTGTTATAGGCAAACTCAGCTAATGGAAGATAATCTTCCCAGTCAGTCTGTTTGGAAGTAACATAAGCTCTGAGTATGTCTTCCAAAATCTGATTGACTTTCTCTGTCTGTCCATCCGTCTGGGGATGTTCAGCTGTACTTAAAATTAGTTTAGTTTCAAGTCTACTAAAGACTGCTCGCCAAAAATGACTTGTAAATCGAGCATCTCTATCAGAAACTATGTCTACTGGAAGACCATAGAGTCTATAAAGTTGATTTACAAATATTTTTGCAAGTTCTGGAGTCTTATAAGTAGTCTTGACTGGTATAAACTGAGCAAGTTTAGTCAATCGATCAACTACAACCCAGACTGAATCAAAGCCCTTCTGAGTGCGGAGTAATCCAGAAATGAAATCCATAGAAATGCTTTCCCACTTTCCTTTGGGAATTTCCAAAGGATGCAGCAATCCTCCAACTTTAAGTCGTTCAAACTTATTTACTTGACATTTATGGCACTTAGATACATAGTTTTGCACATCTCGATGCAAACTAGGCCAATAAAAATGTCTTTTCACAAACTCATAGGTTCGGTTAATACCAGGATGTCCTGCACTTGGAGCATCATGGCATTCGAAAAGTACTTGATTTCGTATGTCCAAGGTACTTGGAACACAAATCTTACCTTTATAAAGCAAATATTCATCTTGGAGAGAATAGTGTTTAAACTTTCTTTCAGAAGTACTTGCTTCATTTTGTTTATCTTGTTCAGCTGCTTTGCATGCTTGACTGAAGCTTGGATCCTCTTTGCAGCTTCCTTTCAAAGTTGAAATAAATTCACTTTGAATTTGTACAAAACTTAGATTATTCAGCATAGGCATCCGACTTAAGGCGTCTGCCACTGCGTTGAACTTTCCTTTTCTATACCTGAGTTCATAATCGAACTCTTGCAACTGCTCGGCCCACCTCGCTTTTCTACCTCTTAGATCAGGTTGGTTTGCAAACCACTTTATGCTCTCTTGATCAAAAACTATGGTCAACTTTGATCCATATAGATAATGGCGCCATTTCTTTAGAGCATTTATAATAGCAAACATCTCTCGCTCATAGGTAGAGTAATTTTGTTGAGCAGGACTTAGCTTTCTACTCTCGAAAGCTATCGGTCGACCATCTTGGCTTAGTACTGCTCCTACTGCAGATGAACTTGCATCTGTCTCTAATTGGAAAGGCTTGTTCGGATCTATAATCTGTAGAACCGGGGCCGATGCTAAAGCAAGTTTAAGATCTTGAAAACTCTTTGCTTGATCTTCTTTCCAATTTAACTTTTGATGCTTCCCTTTGAGTTGATCCGTCAAAGGTACTGCAATCTTGGCATATCCAGCCACAAACTTCCGATAATATCCTGCCAATCCGAGAAAACTTTGTAGTTCTCGAACCGTCTTGGGCTCAGGCCATTCAAGAATTGCTTGGACCTTTTCAGGGTCAACTTTGATTCCTTCCGCGGAAATAATATGACCTAAATACTTTACTTCTGGGGTAAAGAATTCACATTTTGACTCTTTACCGTAAAGTTTATTATCGCGAAGAAGTTGAAAAACTTTTTCCAAGTGCTCTAAGTGATTTTCATGATCTTTACTGTAGATCAGAATATCATCGAGAAAATCTACAACAAATTTTCCCAAATACGGCTTAAGCACTTGATTCATCAAAGTCATAAATGTTGCGGGTGCATTTGTCAACCCGAACGGCATCACTAAAAACTCGTAGTGACCAAACTTTGTTCGAAAGGCTGTTTTAGGAATATCATCATCTTTGATCCTGATCTGATGATAACCTTGGCGTAAATCAATCTTAGAAAAGACTGTAGCCCCCTTTAAACTATCGAAAAGATCTTCGACTAGTGGCATGGGATACTTGTTCTTTATCGTAAGATTGTTTAACGCCCTATAATCTACGCACAGCCTCATAGTTCCATCTTTCGTTTTCACTAGAAGGATGGGTGCTGCCCATGGAGACTGGCTTGGGCGAATAAATCCTTTATCCAAATACTCTTGGATTTGATTTTCTACTTCTTGATTCTGGACATAGGGGAGGCGGTATGGGTTTTGAGATTTTGGCTTGGTACCCTGAAACAGATCTATACTGTGATCGATGTTTCCACGAGAGGGTGGCAAGCCGTAGGGGAGTTCCTTAGGGAACACATCTTTAATTTCCTTCATTAAATTGTTAAATTTAACATAAACTTCTCGAGGAATAAAGGACGAGACATAAGAAACTTGATTTATATTATCAGAATCTATTACATCGGTGCCAAGGACAAGAAAAGCTTGAGTCCTGGCTTCTTTATTGACAAGTTTCTGAAGTTCAGTGTATGATATCAAAGGGATACTTGGAACATCATGCTCACCCTTGATTTTATACACTACACCGTCATGCTGGAATTCCAAAGTATTTGTAAAATAACACCTGGTCAATGAAGGTCCTAGACTCCATAGCCACTCTCTCCCTAAAACAAGATCTACCCGATCCATGTTCATTATTTGGAAGTCCAAGGTGTCTTTAAATCCTTGGATTTCTAGTTCCAAATTACATATCATTGTGTCCCAAACACGGGTGTCTTGACCGTGCATCATGGAGAACTCACAACCTCTTGGTTAGGAATGTGATGGGCTAACCACTTGCCCCAAAAGCCATGGTTAAGGATTACTTCCTAATCCTCTCTCTTAGGGTGTGGTTCAACCATCTCCTACCAGGATTATGTTACATTCTTCCCCCCTTGGTCGATCATTGTCCTCAATGATCTACTCTTGTATCCCTCTAGCCTCGATGATCAGTCCCTTGAACTCCCTAGGTGCCCTTGAATTGATGTTCCTCAACCTCGCACAGTTTCTTGAACCTTGTTCGCAATCTTGGTCTCTTGAACCCTTGCTCTCAACCTTGGTGTCTTGAACCTTCTTGTTCGCAACCTTGGTGTCTCGAGCCCTTGTTCTCAACCTCAGTCCTGAACCTTGTTCTCACCCATGCTTGGTATCTTGAACACTCAATCAAGTGCCACCCAAGGATTCCTAAGGAATTCACACTTCCAAGCTAGTTCATTGGAAAGTTCGTTCCGAGAGCTTTCCAACGGTATATTACATGCCTCAATCCGACCTACGGATTGAGAGATACACCCCAATCATTGTAAGGTCCATCCTTGAAATCGACGCGCGCGCCTTCCACAATTCCTACCCTTTCACATAGAGGATGCCCAAGCGCCTTTTTTAGAGGCCATTGGATCATTCCACCTTGCCCAAGCCTACTTCCTAGGCTCTGATACCAATGCAACAGCGTAACGACTGCAAATGCTCATGAATGAATGACTCTCCTCCCAACCTTATGCCTGTATATATAGCTGCTTGAACTAATGAGGACCACAAATATAACTAGAGTCCACAAGTGCATGTGCAATCTCCTCCACTCCTTTCATATCCACCACTAGAGTCTATTAGTGGTTGGAGTGATCTCGACCACTACTTTAGTACCTTCCACTAGAGTCCACTAGTGGTTGTTGTACTCACCTCTTGAGTTAAGTCCACTGGACTCAAGTTAACTCACGTTAACTTGAGTTAGAAGGCTCTAGAGCTCTTTGGGCAAAACTCTCTTCCCATGCTCCCCATGGGAGTTGAACCCAAGACCTCTTCCTTCACAACCATGAGACTTAACCACTAGGCTAAGTAGATTACTTGAATATGAGAGCACATGACTTATGCTTGAGTCTACTCTTGAGATCTTTGGTCCTACAGACGAGTGACCAAACGGTATCCGAATTCAGATCTGTCTGAAGCCATCGGCTCCCTAGATCATAGACTTACTTTATTACAATATGCATGAGCATGATGTATGTGTGGTATGAGTTAATGCATATGTATGAGAATGCATGAATCCATAATGTGATATGGATGTGCATGTAAGAAGTAGAAGCATGTGTGCATGAGAATAAGTTTAGATGCATATGAAGATATGAATGCATGAATATAGCATATGAGTGCGTATGCATGGATGAATGTAGATGCATGATCATGATGGATACATGATGTAAGTATGCATGAATATGCATGATATTAGATGCACGTATGCATATGAGAGCATGATGAAATTGCACGAATATGCATATTAGAATGCATGTGTATGAATGAAAGTGAGAAATATATGAGATTGTGTTAGCATGCATATGAATGTGTGTTAGCATGAATATGAGTTTATGAGAGTGTGTTAGCATATGCATAAGAATGTATGTTAGTATGGATAAGAATGTGTGTTAGCATGCATATGAGGATATGTGTTAGCATGACTATCAGAGTGTATAAGCATATGCATAAGAGGATGTGGATTAGCATGAATATGAGTGTGTGTTAAATACATAAATGCATGTGCATAAGTAAGTTCGCACATGCATATAGAATGACATGGACATAGGTATGAGTGAATGAATGAACATACACATATATGATAAGAGTTGAAAGTAATAACTATGTTTTATGTTTCATAAAATGTACTTATGTTTTCTAATGAATTTTTGCAGATGAGCATAGACGAACATTGATGAGCATTGAAGAATATTGACGAGACTTTACAAGCAACTAAGATCGAAAGATTGGAGACGTGCCCTTTCTTCCACTCTACTTACATTTTATCTTAAATTTGTATTAGGAATTTGAAGAGTTATCCTGGCATTCTTGCTTAGAGTTGTATAAGGTTATTGAAGTAGTTTCCATTCATTAGCATTATCAAGAAAATGGTTTTAGAATTATTCATTGATCAATTGATAATTAATATTGTTCTATATTTTCTGATGTCTACGAGTAACGAGTCTACGAATGAGTCTGTGAGTAAAGAGTCTACAAATGAAAATACCATTTCTACATCTTTCATTTTTGAGTGTTTATAACCTCCACCTATAAATGATACTTCTCAACCTAAGCTGAATGTAGCTAATATAGATTTAGAAGAAGAACCTAAGCAGAACATAGATAATAAAGAATTAGAAGAAGAAGAATTTATCAAAGACCGCATCACTAGTGAAACTTTAGTCTCTTCATCATATGAGTATTGTCTATTTAGATTTCTAGCTGCACAACCTTATGGTCATAATTTAGATTAGGCCATTAGATCATAGATAACCACTTCTCACATCACTGAAACACATCATATATCCTAGAGTATGCTAAAAGACACCCTGCATGTAGTCAACTAGTGAGGCCATAGCAAGTTCAATTATGATCTACCGTTGGTCTTCATTCACACCCCTCGACATTTGGTGAACTCGATGTGAAACATGACAATCGCATGCTTTGGGACTTTGCTAGCACAGTTCCTTTTCCCTGTTTGTTGAGGGCTGTTTGTTAATGAACTGAGCACCTCCACGAGAAGAGGGGCACTCAAGATGAAGGAGCCTTGACACTTCTTTCCACCCCTCTCATTGATATTTGAAGTGAAGGCGTTTGCACATATTCATTCATTAGGTACTGGATGTATTCGAATTTCATAAAAAAAATTGTATAAAGTTTACTCACACATTCACTTTGAGCCTCTTTTTCGAGCCATATTCCAGGTATTGATCTATCTTTTGAGACTTATTTTTTATCAAATTTCAATGGGTAAGAAGAAGGTAGTTAAATTAAATACACATGATAAGAACTCTACTATGGAAGACTTAATTAAGAGTAAGATTTTTGGAATTTGAATCACAATTCAAAGAACTAGGGGATAAGCTAAAATTGTCAAATCAAGCCAAATTTGAAGAAGTTTTTCTATAAATTGATAAGCTTAGTGATTTTTCCAACTCAACTCATGTGATGTGTGGTATTTCAAAAGAAGTTATTAAAAATCTAAAGAGCAAAATTGATGAATTGACTAAGCAAGTAAATGAGTTACCAAGATGCAAGTGCAAGCATGAACATGAAACTCAAAACTTATCTACAAAAGTGCATGATAAAAACCATATGTTTGAGCATAGGAGATCCACCCATAGGGCTATGCATAGGAGAGTGAAACGTCCAACAAAATGCTTCTGGTGTGATCAGTTAGGTCATATGTATGATGATTGTCTTTCTTATGATGATTAATGTAAATTGCACTTAGTCACTACAATTGACCATAAGATTTGTGATTTCCAAGCTCATCTACCTTTGCATTTAAACGTAGGTAGAGGAGGGATGAGAGAATACTTTGATCAACTAAATTTAGACCTAAAACATGTAAAAGAATTAAAAAACAGTGGAGACCTAAGAGCTATGATGAGAAAACAAATTCAAAACTTAAACGATATGACAAAAAGAATTTTTATGAATCTATGATGGAATTTGAAATTCAAAGTAAATTCTTTAACAAAGAGATCAATGATGAGCAAAAACTTTCTAAACCTACATTTATGAGTAAATGCAACAATCAATTTAAATCTATTGAAATAAAAATATGTGATCAAATTACATTGGATAATATACTGCTTGATAAAGTAGTAAATGCAAGGATAAAGGATAATGAAAATGAAATTCAAAAATCAATAAACTTTGAGAAGCAAAATACATATTATATGGATTGCGAACCTAAATTCATAGAGAATGACAAAGTTCTTGATCAAGATAAATTTGATAAATTAAAGGTTCAATATTATGATAACACATAATAAATTTGATGATGACAAAGATATTAGGAAAAATGAAAAATTAACTAATGATCAAGATTTGATGAATAAGGAAAGGGAATGGGTACAAGAAGCTATACTAAACATTGAGCAAAATACTAAAAATTCTTCTAAACTTATGAAAAAGAGGGAAAAGAAACTGAGAAAATAATTTTCTTGTGATTTTTTTTCATATCTATGAAATTTTGATTGAAGAGATTTAATGATAAATATTCCCAAATTTTGATGAGTTTATATACTACTTGAAGATTTTTCTATGAAATTTTCTCATAAAACATTTTTCCAAATTTGATGAATTTATCTCTATTTTTTATTTGATACTTGATAAATTTTTAATGAAAATTCCCCTAAAAATTTTCCATGCTTGGTAAATTTATTAAAAGTTTATGACAAGGCTTTGCTTTCAAAATATTTGTGTGTTAATCATAAAAAAATAAATTATGATTTTTCTTTTATAAAAAATATGATGATAATTATGATGCCAAATATGAAACATATATGATGAAAAATATACTTTACTTTTTGGAAAAACATATGATAAAATATGTTTGATAATTATGATGAAAACTATGATTTTCTCTTGATAAGAAAAGGATTATTCAAAGTCAATGATGCAAAAATTTGATCTTTTTATTGTCAAAAACATGATATGATGCAAACTATATTTGTGAGAAAGTGAATAGGATAATTGCAAAACAAATGATGAATAACAATTATGATGCGTTTTGATTTTCTTTGAACAAGAATATGTTGGAAAATATATGAACAATATGTTTGCAAATTATGATGAAATATATGATTTTTTTTTTACCAAATATATATATAATGATAAATATGTTAAAAAGTTCATGAAAAGTACGATATGTTTTTGATAAAAAAATATAACAAAATATGAAGAAAATAGCATTTTCTTATGTCAAAATTATGAAAAAAAAATATGATGAAAATATGTTTTTATTATTAAAAATATGATGACTATATATTTTTTATAAAAAATATGATAAATATGTTTGAAAATATGAAGAAAAAAATGTTTGAAAGATACGATGAAAAATATGATGATGAAATATGACTCATGATGAAAATTAATTTTCTTGTGGTTGCTAGTTTATGATTACCAACAGGATTTGATGATGATTTGAGCAAACAAATTGAAGCATTGGGGAGAGAGAGAGAGAGAGAGAGAGAGAGAGAGGGGGAGGGAGAGGGAGGGAGGGAGGGAGGGAGGGAGGGAGGGAGGGAGGGAGGGAGAGAGAGAGAGAGAGAGAGAGAGAGAGAGAGAGAGAGAAATCGAGAGAGAGAGAGAGAAATGAAGAGGGAAGTAGAAATGCATATATGTGAGTGTGTATGCATATTAGTGTGTGCTTGAGCATGAATATAGGTGAGAATGCATATATGCATAATGTGATGTGCATGTGCGTGTATAAGGTAGCATGCATGTGTGAGTATGAGGATGTGTGTTAACATGAATATGCATTTATGAGCATAAGTGCATACATGTGAATGTGTGAATGCATGTGTATGTGAACATGTGTGCATATATGCATGATGAACAAATGCATATGCATGTGGTGTATATATGCGCATGCATAAGTATGTATGCATATGTGTATGCATGAGGTATATGTATGCATATGCATATTAGATGCATATGATGGTGTATGTGCATGCATATGAGAGCTAATGCATGCATGCATGAGAGTGATGTGAGATGCATGTATGCATGAGATATGTAAGGTAGATGTATGTGAGTATATGTATGAGTATTAGCAGGCATGGAAGTAAGGATGCATGTATGAATTAGATGCATTTATGCATGTGTATGCATGATATTAAGTGCACAAATGCATGAGAATGCATGAGTACATATGCATGTGAGTATGTATGCATATGCATGAGCATATAGGAATGCATAGATGCATGCGCATAAATATGCATGAATGATGTGAACATGTGCATGAATGCAAGTGTACATGAGTACATGTGTAAGAGAGATGAGTGCAAGTGAGCATGAGTGCATATGCATGTTAGTAGATCTATATATGCATGAGCATGATGTATGTGTGGTATGGGGTAATGCATATGTATGAGAATGCATGAATCCATAATGTGATGTGCATGTGAATGTAAGAAGTAGAAGGATGTGTGCATGAGAATAAGTTTAGATGCATATGAAGATATGAATGCATGAATATAGCATATGAGTGCATATGCATGGATGAAGGTAGATGCATGACCATGATGTATACATGATGTAAGTATGCATGAACATGCATGATATTAGATGCATGTATGCATATGATAGTGTGATGAAATTGCATGAATATGCATATTAGAATGCATGTGTATGAGTGAAAGTGAGAAATAGATGAGAGTGTGTTAGCATGCATATGAATGTGTGTTAACATGAATATGAGTTTATGAGAGTGTGTTAGCATATGCATAAGAATGTATGTTAGTATGCATAAGAATGTGTGTTAGCATGCATATGAGGATATGTGTTAGCATGAGTATGAGAGTGTATTAGCATATGCATAAGAGGATGTGTGTTAGCATGAATATGCGTGTGTCTTAAGTACATTTAATAGATATGACCTTGCAAGAGCATCCTTTGAACACCATGTGGTTAGCCTCTCTTGCTCTTCCTTTGTTGGTTGATGCTTGCTCCTCAAGATCAGCATATCTTCATCTCCTAAAATGTATCCATATAAGCTTCTCCCTTGGAGGTATGCTTGCATCCTTAGTGACCATGCTAAGTAGTTGTTCCTATCCAATTTGTCAATGAAAGAGGGAAATCCATCTCCCATCTTGATTGTAATTGCTCTGATACCACTATTGGAAGATATGGTGGATAATCACAAGAGATGAGTTGGTGTAGCTAAACCTTCTCCACACCTGCTAAAAGTGATGGCTAGAGAGTTTTTTGGGCCTCTTTAGCTAGATAATAAGTATAAATGATCATATATGTTGCTTGGAAGATGATGCACAAATGATAGGATCAAAATAGATAGGTTGGCATGTGACCCAAGTTCCAAAACTTAATATTTTGGTTGAGACACCTACTCAGAGTACAGCAGCAATTGATAAAATTCATTTTAAGGAACTTCAATTAGCTTAACAAGCTACCAATCATGAGTGGAATCATCTAAAATGATAAACTATATGCAGAGAAATATGTTTAGCAAGTTAAGCATCTATCCCAACTTTTACAGGCCTTGACAGTCATAGACCAATGAGCAATGATTGATTAATATCTAATGATCACTTGAAGCATTATTAGATCACTATCTAAATATATCAACATCCACATTATATACTGCATATTTGCAAGGACAAAAATGTTTAAAGGGGGGAAGAATTTTGTAGAATTATAGGTCCAATAAAAAAAAGATATGGGTTTTAAGGATCCAAAGTCCCTTGAAAAACCCTTGGAAAAGTTTTTCCAAGTCTATGCTTTGAACCCTTGAGTTATTTTTTGCAACTCTCATTTCGAGGGTTTGAAACTTATGATTAATTATCCTAAGGCTTGGGAACGTTAGTGTTGGGAGGAGCTTCTCCAAGTGACACCTTGTGGTGTAGGCAAGAGGAGAAGACCCATTTGATTAAGTATCCATGTGATGGACCTTTGGAAAGTATCCACATGAAGGACGCTTGGAGGGATACTTAGAAGTGTCCAAGGACATGCACCCCTTTGGCCTAGATATATATATATATATATATATGGATAGAGTTGATTGGATGGAAACACACATCTCTCACCCCTTGTGGCTATAGTTAGAATCATCTTTGAGTAGCATAGACTAGTCCCTCTCTTAGATTGGATTTAGAGTATCTTGTAGTTGTATTGAATACAACACCTACACCTCTACTAATGATTGTGAGCATGAAAGAACCATGTGAAGCTTACATAATGAAAAAAGCAACACAAGAAGGTGTTCCTATAAGAGAGCAAGAAAAACCATGTAATTTTCTAGAGTTGGTGCATGTTAACTTGTGCATTAAAATGGGTACATAGGCCATGGGCTGATCTTCTTACTTAATATAATTATTAATTATTACAAAAAAAGGATGCATGTGTACTTTCTTAGCATTGTAGCTCAAGTTTCTTACAATTTCAAACAATCTACACAAGCTATTGAAAATGAAATAAGGAAGATTGTGAAGAATTTTAGGTCAAATGGTGGGCAAAGAGTTTACATTCCTCAACAATAATAAAGGGATCAATCATCATCTCACAATGTCTTATAGCCCCCAACAAAATGGTGTTGCAAAATGAATTATGATGAAGATGAAAATATGCATATTATAGGGTAAAGGTATGCCAAATCAATTATGGGGAGAGGCTATCAACACCATCATCTATATCTTGAATCAAAGACACCAAGGTCCTTGATGCTAAAACTCTACAAGAGGCCTAAATTGGTAAGAAATCATAAATTCCCCATTTCAAAGTCTTTGGGAGTGCATGCTATGTGCATAATCTAGATAAGGAGAGAAACAAGCTAAACAGTAAAACACCAACTGTATTTTCTTGGGTTATAATGAAGATAAGAAGGCTTACATGCTTTACAACATTGAGGCTAAGAAAACTAAAGCAAGTCATGATGTGTTGTTCAAGGAGAAGCAATCACGTGTAGTGGAGGAGGAGAAGGGGATTTCCACTTTATTATCAAGTAAAAGAGGTAATCCACCATGAACCTAACCCAAGAGTTATACCTTATATACAAGAAGCATCGGCATCATCTACCAATTATGAATTTTAAAGTCACCAACCTATAGTCATGTGAGAGGAAAAGACATAACTACATCAAGAAAAGTAGCTTTAGATCTCTAACAAACCCATCCCATAGTCAATAGAACAAAGTGTAGATAGACTAAGCTGGACATAAAGAATAGAGGAGCAAAGATGCAACTGTGGATATCATAAACATAGCTTGAATGGTAGAGCTTATCTAAGATCAAGCAATGAAACTAGAAAATGTGGAAGAAACACTACAAGCTTCATATTGGAGGGCTTTCTATTGGGTGTGTGTAGCAAGAGACACACGACAAGCACACACAAGGAGCACAAATGCAACAAGGAGAAAACCGATGGCTGGAATAGCTCTCTCTACTGAAGATGAATTGAACTGAATTAAGAGCTGAAAAAATATCCCTAAGTACAAAGTACCACCACATATGAGAGAATCATGTATGTGGTAAAATTGGGAAAAAACCTCTAGCCAGCACTAGAGTAAAAAGTGCCCATGTATAGGGAAAGGGTTCACATCAAAGCTACTCGAGGAACACATAAGTGTAACAAACCCCCCTGGACCGAATGATGTGAACACATAGAGGGAGTGAGAGATCAACCCCCATAAGGTAATAAGCCTAAAGCTTTGTGAAAAGCTTCAAACTTTTCCTGTGGAAGAGCTTTGGCGAATATGTATGCCACATTATCTTGTGTAGGCACATATACCAGATCAATATCTCGTGCATGAAGGGGCTCTCTCACATAGTGATAATGCACCTCAATATGTTTGGTTTGTGCATGAAACACTGGGTTTCGTGCAACAACCAATGCACCGTGACTATTAGTGAGAATAGACATAGCAACATCAATCTCCATGCAAAGATCCCTCAATAGACATCTCAGCCATATACACTCCACTGTAGCTCTGAAAACTATTGGAGCAAGCAATCTCCAAATCCACCATTCTGAGCACTTCATGTTTTTCATAGAAAATCCATAAGGAAGGCTTATTACTATTTTCTCGTATGACTCTAGTGTCAAGAGCATTTTTTTTATATGACCATACCCTAAGGCATTCCATATAATAAACATATGACTCATAGCATATAAAAGGAGAAGTTAGTTCACCACGTAATACACAACTTACGAAGTTTCTCCTTAAACTAAGGGCATCATACCTACCAAGAAGTGGATGCGCGTGATGGAAAAAAGAATCACCTTGAATCAAGAGCATGCCAAAAAAGTCATTGCTACCCGCCATTTCACTAAGGAACAAGAATGTGACAAAATCTTTACTTCGACAAAAGCTAAAATGAATGTTGAAATTTTAGCTTAGAAACTGTCACGCTGATGGTGATTTTGACTGCAAAAATGGCTTCAAAATGGGGGTAAATCCCCAATGCAACTCATGAAAATGTTGCTTGGCTTTTGAAATTCACTGTTCTCTGCTCCGAAGTCAATTTGCATTGTTAAAAGTGTGCACGTGCCACGATGCAAAAAACCAAAACTTGAGAAGGAGCTGAACCTGCTTTGATACCACTATTGGGTGTGGATAGAAGTGCAAGAGACACACGAGAAGCACACACAAGGAGCACAAACGTAGCAAGACACACGGAGAAGACGGATGGTTGGAATAGCTCTCTTTATTGACGATGAATTGAATTGAAGTAAGAGCTGGAAAAAATATACCTAAGTACAAAGTAACACCACGTATGAGAGAATCATGTATGTGGTAACATGGGGAAAAAACCTCTAGCCAGCACTAGAGTAAAAAGTGCCCATGTATAGGGAAAAGGTTCACATCAAAGCTACTCGAGGAACACATAAGTGTAACACTTTCATGGATGAAAAGTATGGTATTATCATAGGGAACTAGTGGGTCTACCTCTAAAGAACAAAAGTATTACACGAAGTGGATCTGGGAGTTAAAGTACAAGGTTGATGGAATTTGGAAAAATGCAAAGCAATATTTGTTTCATACCGATACTTATAAATAGAAGGGATTGATTTCAAAGAATCATGCATAATTCCATCTTTTAAGCAGATTCCTATGAAAAATGTGAAAATAGATGTGTAAGTTACATGGAGAATGTAACATGGCTAATCAACTAAGATGACGTGAAACTTGCCACTAGAAGTGATCAATTCAAATGTAGAAAAAAAAACAAAAGAAATCATATAGTTGCTTTTTATCCAAGTTTACCGGGAAGTTTTTTGCATGAATACCTTCCATTCATGTTTGTTTGTGCTTCCATGCCTTTGCATTCAATGAAGGAAATTGATCATTATTGAACGAAACTTCCCACATTGTCATAATAGCATCATATGCTAATTGCATAGGAGCCATCCAATTTTTTGAATTTTTTGCTTCATCAAAAGAAATCAGCTCATGATCATCATAAAGACTAGAGGCAGCCATTGCATAGCAATCTGATGTGAAGAAAGAACTATGAGAGCTTGAATGAGTATGATATGACAGAGGTGCATCTAATTTTCTATATCTCAAAGTTTGCACCAGCCTTTTAGGCATAGTTTTTGCCTCCTCTATATCAACTCTCTCATCAACAAGTGCATCATGTAAATCTACATTAGAAATGAAATGGTCTTCATCATCATGTGGAATGTGTAAAGGTTGATAAAGTGCTTCATTTAGACCAACACTTGACTGTCCACCTATTAAAAGAGGCAACAAAGTGCCATACACATCTTTGGAGCTAACTAGTGTCTCCTTTGTACATGAAAGTAATGGTTGAATTGCATCTTCCATAAAAACAACATCACAGCTAACGAAAATGTGTTTAGTTTGTGGATGATATACATGATAGTCTTTGCTTTCAGAATTGTACCCAAGAAAAATACATTTCACTACTTTATCATCCAATTTCCTGTGTTGTTGTTCAAGCACCAATGCATATGCAAGACAACCAAAGACACACTGATGAGTAATAGATGAATTGGGACCATGCCAAGCCTCATATGGAGTGATCAATTGCAATGCTTTGATCGGACACGCATTAAATACATATGTTGCACACATAACAACCTCAAGCTAGAAGCAATGTGGTAAATCTTGACTTTTGACCATACACCTCACCATCTCCATGAGGGACCTGTTCTTTCTTTTGGCAACTCCACTTTGTTGAGGTGTATATGGCATTGTACACTGATATTTTATCCCATGCTCACCTACAAAATAGAAATTTTTTGAAGCACATAAATACTTTAGAATTTGCTTTCAATGGATACACCCATGCATGCCTCAAAAAATCATCAATAAAATTCATGAATTAACGATAATTCTTAAAAGAAGGTGTTTACATAGGAAGCTGCAATTTATGAGCAGCTCCAATTAACCCATCTTTAGGGAAGGCAGAACACTCCATTTTGCCCAAAATAAAACCTTCACATAGGTGTTTACAAGGTGCCTCGAGTCTCCGTAGAGAGGACACCATTTTAGATTTTTGTAGGTGTAGAAAACTAGCATAATTCAGATGATGTTTGTAATTCTTTGTATAGCCACTTAACTCTATTGACTTGATGATTTGAAGGCTTTGGGACAAAACCAATCAATGGTTGTAGAGCAAGATGCGGGACTATTTTCTCTTGTTCTCTGTGTGTGTAGAGTGTTGATTCCCTCTCTCTCTCTCTTGCGTGCTTATAGAAAAGAAAAAGCACTCAACAACATAAACTTGAGTAGTGCTCCAGTTCCATGGTAATCTTCTTTGCGTCCCCTATTTTGATCTTTCTCATGTGTGTGTGGCTATCTGCTATGTTGGAGGTGACCAGAACAATAGTTGCAAACCAATGTGCTCTTCGATGAGGCAAACACCCACACAGATTATGAACTATGAATGTGCATGATATGTGCTTGTTGTTCATTCTAATTTGTTTCTTCCACTTTGTTGACTTCAAGAACACATATGGCATGGATGAAAATCTTCTTCTTCATCTAAAGGTGTGCCTTCTACGATTGATTTGCTTGTTATGAATTGATGATCGTTGTGCGAGTATAGACGAGAGAAAGGGGTACAATGAAAATGCGTGACTGAGATAGTTGTTGTTCATGCATGCTTATGGGATACAAGTAGCATTCAAACAACTAATTGTTGCTAATGAAGATAATCAATTTTTCCCTCTTGTTCTATCAAATGCAGTAGGTTGCTCAAAGAGCACCAAACAATCACTACAATTGAGATAAAAGACTGTTTATAGTCACTGTAAAATGTGAGATGCATCACAAAATGTTACAAATGATGTTGGGAAAAAATATGAAGCACCTCCACCATCTTTAAGAGCAAGGGTGGGAGGGAGGGGAAATGGGGTTAAAGGGTGGGAGAATGATGAAAAAGAAGGGTGGGAGGGTGGGAAAATGGGCAAAATGATGCCCTAAAGAGTAAAGAATGATGGGAAAGGCTTATCAAAATGGGTGGAGAGCAACATCAACAAACTCTAGCACCACCACCACCAAAATGACCACCAAAATCACTAGCAAGTCCTCCACATAATGCTCTGATACCATGTAGAGAGTGCATGCATGGAAGCAAAACAAAAAGAAGAGTGTACCCACGAAATGAAAGAGTGTGAGACTCAAAGTGAGCATACCATTAAATGGTAAAACTCACATGGATTAGAGTGAGCTTACCAAGAGAATGGAGTAGGCTCCTCAAGCTTCTAAACAAGTACAAATGGGGGAAGAGGCCTGCCTTATATAGATTTGGAGTGGGCCCTCCAAAGTACATCATATGTGGATAGTTCTCCTTGAAGGAAAATGAAATCACATGTCGAAGCAAATGGAAAGGTACCCAAATACACAAGAGACACAATATAAAATGGAAATAAACTATGAATGGGGTGCCTCCTGGATATAAAATGGAGATGCGCTCATGTGGATACAAATGTAAATGATGTAGGAGCAATCATGTCATCAATAGAAGAATCTTGGAGCACAACACAACACTAAATGAATTACCAAGTGAATATACAAAGATAAGTTACCCATTAGGGTTATAGGGCATATATACAAGCTTGGGGAAAGAACCTCCTAAAGAGGGAAAAAAGTGGCCTGGTGGCTGGCCCTAAGCGTGTTCACACACATCGCTACCAAAATATATCAACAAAAAAGTCTTCAAAGGGGGGAAGAAAGTACCAACATTGGTGGAATTCCATAAGTATAGAATCATGGATGAAGAATATGAGAAAAAAGAACCTCTTTTAGGTCATAAATATTAAATAAAGTAGGAGTTGCTCAAAAGCAACTTTATGACATGCTAAAGTTGGTTTTCGGATCCTATCAAAGATAGAAAAAATTTATAGAAGGTAGGTTTCAACTGCTAAGTAAATAGAGCATGATAAAAACTCTAACTTCTTTAAGATAAGTGAAAGTGCAAGATACAAGTTAGAGTTTCAAGTATGTAGTTTACAAATATAATTATTGGTACCTAAATTGATGGAAGGTGAAAATTGTATTCACCTATCCTTAAAGGGATTTCAAGAGAAATCTGAAAGCAATAGAAAATGTTGAGAATTAAGTAGCAAAGAGATTCCTTGAAAGCTCTATGCTTTAGACAAAGAAGGAATCTAAAACAAAAATAATCTCTTGTCAATAAGTTAATTGAGGAAGAACCAACTAGATCTTGAATATAATTCAAGGCACTTGGAACTATGCTTAAACCCTTCGAAAAGAAGGATGGGTGTTTAGCCATCAAAAGGTTTAGAGCTTCCAAAGACAAGCATGCGACAATCAAAAAACATAAGCTCATAAAATGATATTGTGTTGGAAGCCCTAGAAACCTATGTAGAATAGAAAACATATAGATAATTTCTTGACCTCAAGTTCTTGTAAAAAGGATTTGGGCAAAAGTTACTACTTTATAATTAGATAAAGGTTTTGGAATTTGAGATAAATATCTTCCACACATCATTGTTGGATATAAAGTATGGTGCTATGGGACACTATACTTTATATTCATGTTAATGTAGGAATGATGGTATGGGATATCAAACCTTGAGATGGTAGGTATATTTTAGTCTCAGGCTCATGACTTGAAGTGAAACTCGATCCCAATGGGAATTGAAACATCATAAATAAAGATGAAGTATATGATGTTCAAGAGTATGACTAAAAAACACTTCAAGTATCAATTAACTAAAAAGTTTCAACATCATTTTCTAGGATTTTCATTAAGGTTTCTAGTAAGATAAGTGTCATGGACAAAGGAAACCATCCTAAACCTCACATTCTATGTGACTTTCTATATCTCATGGTTGCCTCAGAATTTGGGGAAACTAATGCTTCCCTTGCATCCGAAACGTGTCAAAACCCTAAGATTGACTATCTACTTGCTAAATTCTGACATCTAGAGGTCCTATTAGAATTGTTGACATCATTGATGACATCATCAAGTCATAAGTGTCATTGATGAACCACCCTTGGAAACCCATATAAGGAGGCGTTGGCCACATTTGTTGGAAACAATGTCCATTGGTCAAAGATTGGTCCATTCATTATTCTATTGTTAAAATTGTCCAGGATATATAGCATGTGTAGACATGTTTATTAGTCCTTGTACAAACACAATAGCGTGGGCTCTTGGCTAGGCGAAAATGCTCTTATACCAGTGACCACGGATAGAATCTCCTAAACGGTGCAGCACGGAAGAGCTTTTACTTTTGCTTTATTAAAATCTTGCAGACAGCGGACAGTAAATGACGATATGAACCAATTTACTTGAAGAAGAAGCTCCATCTATGATGTAGACTATGAAGTAGAAGAACTTGCGAGTCTTCAATCTACATCTGCCACTATTTTCCAAAGTTGTTTTGTAACAAGAACATGCTTCATCATGTAAGACCACATTGGATAGTTGGTCCCATCAAGCATATCTTTAGCTTGAAGCATGCCAAACAAGTCATTTTTTCCCACCATTTCACTAAAGAACAAGAATGTGACGAAATCTTTACTTCGACAAAAGTTGAAATGAACGCTAAAATTTCAGCTCACAAACTGTCACTCTGATGGCGAATTTGATTGCACGAATGAAAACTAACATGAAGAAACGTCCAAAAGTGAGCATGCCTAAGAAATTTGATGGGACAAGATTAGAGTTTTCAGGATTCATGCAACAAGTGAAGCTAATGGTTTTTAGGTGACAATGTCAAGGACCTCATGTTACCCATGCCCAAGGTAAATAATTTGAATGAATTCATGAATCAAGCAATTGAGCGTGACAATATGTTGTTTGAGAGAAAGCAAGAGAAGATTATTTCCATTCACGATTGAGAATATAAGTTTACCTCAATTCCTTAACAACATACATTGGAAGAATCTCAACCAGAACCCACACAATTGGATAACATTAGGGTCAGGCGACTTACAAAAAAGGAAAGAAAACATCGAAAAGCAGTGGATTATGCTTTTATTGTGGAGATCATGCACATATGGTATTGAAATGTCCTAAGAAGAAGAAGCAAGTTGGAATTAGGACTTCTACAATCACCATCCCACATCAAAAGGATCATCATTAGAATCAAATGAGGAGTATTGCCCATCATGTGAATCATGGCCTTGATTCTACATGTAGATATACTACAAACCATTTCGAATTTCATCATGGATATCAATCATCATCATGTTCCAATACCAGATATCAAGAACTCTATAAAGATTAAGAACTATGAAGATTCAAGTTTTAGAAGACCTCAGAGTCATGTAACCGCTCCTCGTGGAACTCGTTGATTGAGGAGGAGGTGATGTCATGGACAAAGGAAACCATCCTAAATCTCAAATTCTATGTGAAGTTCTATATCTCATGGTTGCCTTAGAATTTGGGGAAACTAATTGCTTCTGTTGCATCCTGAATATGCCAAAAGCCTAAGATCGAGTGTCTACTTGCTAAATTCTGACATCTAGAAATCCTATTAGAATTGTTGACATCATTGATGGCATCATCAAGTCGTAACCACCAGTGATGAATCGCCCTTGAAACCCTATATAAGGAGGGTTTGGCCACATTCATACTCCATCTTGCCAATACCAGTCTTGGGAGCTCAAGGAGTCATGACCACCAAGTAAGTACTCTCCAAGTTCCAATTCAAGTTCTTGTCTTGTTCCTTGTTCTAGTCCTGTCTAGTCTAGTTCTTTGACATCTAGCCTTGTCCTCTTGTAATCTCGTAGTAGGAGATCTTGTCTAGTTATTTCTTGTATCTAGATCATCTCCCTAAAGGGAGTTCTTGTAACCCAGAGATTCTGCTTCCAACCTATCAATTCCAGGTTGTGGGACATCTTGTATCATCTCTGATTGAGTTATTCATACCTATCAGTCCCGCGTTGTGGGACACCTTGTATCAGTTACATATTCTTGTATCATTTTCCCTACATGGGTGTTCTTGTAATCAGAATTGTGTTTTCAAAATCTTGTCTATTGTAGTTAGAGAGCACAATCTAGTGCTCCCCTGATAATAAGTATATTCTAAGTTTTGATAAGTTCTTTATCAGTTCCAGGTTGTGGGACATCTTGTATCATCTCTGGTTGAGTTATTCATACCTATCAGTCTCCGGTTGCGGGACACCTTGTATCAGTTACATATTCTTGTATCATTTTCCCTACATGGGTGTTCTTGTAATCAGAATTGTGTTTTCCAAATCTTGTCTATTGTATTCAGAGAGCACAATCTAGTGCTCCCCTGATAATAATTATATTCTAAATACGAGACCTCTAAGTTTTGATAAGTTCTTTATCAGAAATGCTACATGTATTTCTGAAAAAAAAGTAAGTCAGACTAAGTGATTCCAAATTACCTTGTTGATAATACAACCAGGAGAATCAATGTCTTGATAGAATGAAGGATTCTCAAGATATTGGAAGGGGTTAACTTAGTAGTGAAGACAATTGAAGTGTTTTTATTTTTGGGTGAAGTAAAACATCATCAATAAATGAAAAGATCGATGGTTTGAGACACTAGTGTTTGGTACCACACTAGATTTCGACTCAAAGAACCTTTATGAGAACTTAGTTTATTTCTCATAAACTAAGATATAGTACTTCAAAAAACTTGATTTGAATGGATCTATGAAGACTTGAATCTCATCATGTGACTCAAATTAGTTAGTGTCTTAGAAGTTTGAATTAGTTACACAAAGTTTCAGTTTTTCCTTCTCACTTCTCATAACCATGGATTCAAGCCTAAAAGAATATTTGAGACATTTCTAGATTAGGTTCAAATGGATGCAATAGCTAGCTGAATTAAACATCATACATAGATGTTCTATATAGAACCCATTTAATCTTAGAGAGGAATCATTCATCCATTGAATATTGCTTCAAGATCAGTACTCACAGCAATGGATGAAGAAAGATTCTAGAGTTCTCTAAAAGAGTTTGAGTAAAACTCTTGTAGAGAAAAGAAAATAGGGATTGCTCATAGATTTTAACAATTCCAATGAAGTCAATTCTATGAGAAAATATCCTAAGAGAATTCACTTGGGTCGATTTTGATCTAAGTGGAAGTTCATTGTCCAAGAAGTGAATGAAAACACTTCTACATTCTACTTGGACTCTAAAGCCTAGTTTGACAATATAGTCCTCTATCTAGGAAAAAAATGTAGAAAATGAAGTGAAATCTAATATAAAACATATAAGTTAGATGTCTTTGGTCAACTTGAACTTCAAATTGAATATAAAGATATTTATCAAAGTATTGAACTAGTTAGAGATCCATCTGTTTTGCTAGGTCCATGCACAAATAGTGCATAGAAAGGGATCTATATAGCGATTTAGTTGTGATATTTAGACATCCACCTTCTTCTTATGTTTTTGTTATGAACCTTGAGTTTGCACCTAGCAAAACATTGATTTAGGCACGGATTGTGTAGATCCACCCTTATCATTCTTTACATACTTTGTGTTTGATTTGGCTTTTCAAGTGCAAAGCTAGATGGTGTTTCGAATGATTTTGGGTAAGGATTAATACACACATGGATTCCCTTCTTCCCAAATCTAGGCCAGGATAGAACCCCCTTCTCATAAAGAGGCGAATATGAGAGATTAAGACCATGATCAACGAGGTTGATCATGGGACACAAGGGAATACTCTACATAATATAAAACATATTGGCAAGGATGAAAATGTTTTAAGGGGGGAAGAATGTTGTATAATTATAGGTCCAAGTAACAAAAGACATAGGTTTTGAGGATCCAAATTCCCTTGAAGAACCCTCATAGTTTATTAAAAAACCCTTGGGAAAGTGTCTCCAAGTCTATGCTTTGAGCCCTTGAGTTATTTGAATTATTTTAGCTCTCATTTGAAGTGTTCGAAACTTATGATTATTTATCCTAAGGCATCGGAACCTTAGTCTTGGGAGAAGCTTCTCCAAGTGACACCATGGGGTGTAGGTGAGAGGAGAAGTATCAATCTAATACCACGTGACGGCCTTTGGTAAGGGTGCACATGAGGGAAACTTGGAAGCATCCAAAGACATGCACCCCATTGGCCTAGATGTATATATGGGTAGATTTGATTAGATGGAGACACACGTCTCTTACCCCTTGTGGGTATAGTTAGGATATTTTTTGAGTAGCTTAGACTAGTCCCTCTCTTAGATTGGATTTAGAGTATCCTATAATTGTATTGAATACAACAATTGCACCCCTACTAATGATTGCAAACATGAAGGAACCATGTGAAGCTTACATGATGAAACAAGCAACACGAAAAGGTGTTCTCATAAGAAATAAAGAAAAAAACATGTAATTTTCTAGAGTTGGTGCATGTTGACTTGTGCATTAAGATGGGTACGTAGGCCATGTGTTTATCTTCTTACTTAACATTAATTATTGGTCATTACAAAAACAAGTTGTCTATGTACTTTCTAAGTTCAAGCAATGTATACAAGTTGTTGAAAATGATACAAGGAATATTGTTGCAAATTGACAAAATTGAATTATCATGAAGATGAAAATATGCATGCTATAGGGTAAAGGTATGCCAAATCAATGATGAGAGGTTACCAACACTACCATCTATATCTTGAATTGAAGACACCAAGGGCCTTGATGCTAAAATTCTACAAGAGACCGACATTGGTAAGAAATCATAAATTCCCCATTTCAAAGTCTTTGGAAGTGCATGCTATGTGCATAATCTAGATAAGGAGAGGAACGAGCTACAACCGTTAAGCACCAAATGTATTTTCTTGGGTTATAATGAACATAAGAAGGCTTACAAGCTTTAGGACATTGAGGCTAAGAAAACTATTGCAAGACATATGTTCAAGGAGGAACAATCACGTGTAGTGGAGGAGGAAAAGAGGATTTCCACTTTATTATCAAGTGAAGAGGTAATTGACCATGAACCTAACCCAAGAGTTATACCTTCTATACAAGAAAAGCAGGCATCATCTTCCAATTCTGAATTTTGAAGTCACTAACCTATAATCGTCAAAGCAGAAAGACATCACTCCATCAAGAAAAGTAGCTTTAAAATTCGAACAACCCCATCCCATAGTCATTAGAACAAAGTGTAGATGGACTAAGCTGATCATAAAGCAAAGCATAGAGGAGCAAAGATGCACAATGTCGATATCATAAATACAGCTTGAATGGTAGAGCTAATATAAGATCAAGCAATGAACTAGAAAATGTGGAAGAGACACTCAAAGATTCAAGTTGGAGGGCTTTCATGGATGAAAAGTATGATATTTTCATGAGGAACTCATAGATGAAAAGTATGATATTTTCATGAGGGAACTAGTTGGTCTACGTTTAAAGAACAAAATTATTACACAAAGTGGATCCGGAAGTTAAAGTACAAGGTTGATGGCACTTTGGAGAAATGCAATGCAAAATTTGTTGCATATGGATACTTATAAATGGAAGGGATTGATTTCACAGACTCATGCATAATACCATCTCTTAAGCGGATTCCTATGAAAACACAGGGAAAAAAAAAATAAAAAAATCATACAGCTGCTTTTTATCCAAGTTTGCCGGGCACTTTTGTGCATGGGTAGCTCCCATTCGTGTTTGTTTGTGCTTCGATGCCTCTGCATTCAACGAACCAGATTGATTATTGACCGGAGCTTCCAACATTGTCAAATGGTACGATAGTGGAGCCTGCTTTCGTTGCATTGCTATCGCCTCTTCAGGCGTTCAACCGTTCTGGTTCATTTCGCTGCAGCTCAATTCCGAAATTCTTCCATGTTTAAAAGGGCTCGTACTAGCGAAACGTCTCTTTGTTATTGAGCCCATTGCTATAGACGGTGCGTTAACCTCTATCCTGTTTATTCGCAATTAGACCTTGTTACTCACTCACGGGATCCCTTCCCTTCCGTCCTCATTCACCTGTAGCGGAGTCCTTGTAGTTGCAGCAGGAAAGGAGTCTTTAAATCAATCTTGCCAGGGAATCTCCACTCGTGATTCTGGAGGAGAGGGGAACGTCTCTGGAGTCAGAATTTTGCTGCTTCTCAGCCCCATATCCATTTATCAGTCTTCACCTATGGCTCTTTCTATTGCTAGCTCGTGTGCACTGCGCCCACGTAGTAGAGAGGTAGTAATTGCGACGTAATCAGCTGAGATTATTTAGAAGCGATAAAGGATTTTCGGCTGGTCTAAAGACGAACTCAACTTTTATAAAGCTCAGACTCATATTCAGATACTATTGAATAACGTAGAAGTCGTCCATACAGGAGACAAATCGCATGTTCTTGTCGCTAAGTTAATATTGTGGCAAATGGAACGTCGTCCTGAATATGGGTTTGAAGCGTTTTTACACAATTTTCAAATGAGCTTTTCTTCATCCCCTACGGTACTGAGCACGAGTGCAGATTGTGTATCTTCTCATCCTTCATTCTCTCAACCTGAGAGCGCTCCTCAGGTGCAGGCATCACTACCCTCAGCATGTTTTGGAACTTTAGAGACTCATGAAAGCATCAGAAGGCCTCATAATTTTACTAATGAGAAGTCTGCTCCACAAAGAAGGCACAGGCGAGCCCACTCTGAGATAGCATTTAAGATGACTGACAAATTTGTGCTGGATAATGATCTGATACCAGACAATAGTGATCTGCAGGTGTCAAACTGTGCTGGGGAAGATCTTTTATCTTCTTATTTGGACAAGAGAAGTCATGATTCATGGAATGGGCTATTAGGTTCTAGTGGAAACTCTGGTATTATTCATTCAGAAGGTTCTGCGATCGATGAAATGGATATGGAGCATGATCCTACGAAGGCTACACATGATGCAAGGGGTGTAAGCTCTAAGCCTCCACAGCCTAGATGCTTAAAACATCATCACAGTTTATCAATGGACGGATCATTAAACATAATGGAGGACCTTTGGATGGGCGATTCAGACTTTCTTGAATCCAAGAAGTCTGTGAATTTGGACTCTCTAGCTGAATTATCTGTCGCAGACCCGAGGCGAGCAAAAAGGTGTCTTACTGTTTTGTATGTGTGCATGTGGAATCATAATGGACGTGATGAATGTGTGCAGCTTAATATGGTTCTGTATTGTACTTGGGATTGCTAGGATACTTGCGAACAGGCAATCTGCTGCTCGTTCTAAAGAACGCAAGATGAAATACATTTCAGACCTGGAACAGAAAGTACATAAACTTCAAACAGAGGCCACCTCTCTTTCTGCTCAGTTGTCCGCTCTACAAGTAGGTGAACGTATTCCTTTTGGATCGCTCGACTTATCTTGACTGTTGTATATGGACAAATCCAAAGTCGAAGTTTAAGAATGAAATAGTGTAGTTTTGGGTGCCATGTTTGAAGTATTGATCCAATTAGGATGCATAGATAAATTTTGTTTTTTTTACACATATTTCTTTGCTTATTGATGTTTCAATGTCCTCTCTTCAATTTTCTTGTCTTGATTGCATGTTGAGAACTTTTGATAAGCCTCAAATGAGCTGTAAGCATTGTTAAACGTTTGTATTTGATGATAGGTCCTTTTCTTTTCGGCATTTGATTCTCTCCTCCATGGTCAAGAGCCATAGTGTGTTATAATTTAGATTATGGGAAGAGATTTTAAGTGGAAACATAAGACTTTGATGGAAACTTACAAATATCAGAATTTGAAAAAGAACTACTACAAATGGAGGCTGTAAATTACCTTGAGTTAGTCTATATAGAGTGAAACAGACAAAGACCAATAGAAGGAGATGCTAAAAAACATGGGCAAAGTCATATGACCAAGAATTGTCAAAGATGAGGAAGTACTCCTAGAAATCATTAGGTAGAATGATGTCATCAATTTTTTAGAACCATCTTGGAGATGTAACATTGGAATCATTCTAGAGAGAAACAAAATTTCCGTGTACAGCAATATGAAGAAGATTCTCATTTATTAGTATATTGTGGTAATGATGTGTGTGTACACAAGCTTAACAAGGCACTATCTTTCTTGTTAGGGGTCCCTTTTTCCCCTTCTCCAAGACTTGTATATGTATGCCACATCCTTGAAGGGCTTCTATTTTTGTAGATTCAATACAATTTACTTTTTTTTGGGGGGTGTTGAGCTTCTTCTTGTTGATCTTTTTTGCATCCTTGGTGCATACTTGCAACCCTGGATGAAAGGACGATACATCAGTAAATATGAGTCTTTCCTCTTTAGCATTCTCCATAACATGAGCTGTCTTTGGGTTGATTTTGGTGAAGTATTTTATCAACATCTTGAGAAAGTGAACCTAGTGTAATGATCCTGGTGCTCTCAAAATTTTGATGTGAGTTCGATTTGGTTTCCGCTTAGAACTCAAGAAACAATGCATACATTTTGTGCCATCCATGTAAGGGTTTTCCATTGATCACGATCCTAAAAAAAAAGATTTTAGCATCACGATACTCTTTAAATAAATGAAAATCATGATAGCTTTTATATGTTGGATGAAGAGGATTAGTTGGAACTTGGATACAACAAACTACTCGCCTTCAGCATACTTAAGGCGACATGTACTTAAGACCAAAGTAATAGAGGGTCCGTGGAACATTGTGCAAGGTATCACTATCATTTCCTGTTACTCCACTTTGAATTGTAAATGTTGTAGGAAAAGGTGCCAATGTTGATGATATAGGTCCTTTTGTTGACGATATAAGTGATCTTGCTGGCCATGTGAGCATTCAGCCTTGTATTGTGACGATGTGGCTTAATCACAAAGTGCTATGTTGCAACACCCCCTATCTTCGATCGATTTTGTTAGGATGAAAGAGATCTTGAGACACGTGTTGACCACTTCATCAATTAAGTGATCTGACATCTCTCACATTTGTTGATTGGAGACATTCAGGGATTCTTGGTATAGGTTGATATATTTGTATGAAGTCAAGAATGAGGCAATGAATTTCTTGTCACAAGAAGGTAGATAGTTTTTGTATGCTTGACCATGATTTTTGGGCACTTATTGGACCAAAAACAAAGATTGTGAGAAAGTGGTTATATGTGTGAAATTTTACTTGAAAATCCTTATTTTTTGCTGAACTTTCATATTCATGTAAGAAATCCAATGATTTGTTGGAGTTTGAGGTCTACGGGATCACACGAACAACACAAGGAAGAAGAAGAAGCTTGGATCTCAAGAGACAATACGGAATGTATTACTAAGTGAATGTACAAAGATAAGTGAAAGAGATCTATCCACAAAAGGAAGTAAGCCCAAAGCTTTGCGGAAAGCTTCAAACTTCTCTCGAGGCTGAGCCTTTGTGAAAATGTATGCAATGTTCTCCTGTGTGGGCATATATGCCAAACTGATCTCCCAAGCAGACAACCTCTCCTTGACATAATGATAATGCACCTCAATGTGCTTGTGCGAGGATGGAACAGAGGGTTCCTCGCAACAGCCAATGCCCTCTGACTGTCAGTGAAGATGGTGGTGGAAGACGATTGACCAACACCCGAATCAGCCAAAAGGCGTCGGAGCCACACACACTCAATAGTTGCTGTGAAAGCTTCCCTATATTGAGCCTCACAACTAGAAGTGGCCACGGTAGGCTGCATCTTGCTCAACCAAGATATGCATGAGCTACCAAGCATGAAGCAAAAACGAGTAGTGGAGTGTCATAGCAACTAGCTCAATCAGAGTCAGAACAAGCATGTAAATCTAGCAATAGTGATCCCCCTTGTGATAAAACAATCCAAGTAGCCGGTACCACTCAAGTAGCGAAAGATGCACTTGGCCGTCTGCCAAGGCTTGACACCTGGGCAATGCAGAAACCTTCTCATACGAGAGACAACAAACTGAATATCAGGCCAAGTTATGCATAAGTAAATCAAGCATCCATGAACTTGCTGATAGAGAACAACATCAAATGCATCTCCAACAACATGGAGACTCAACTGTAATCTTGTTTCCATAGGAGTGGCAATAGGTTTGCAGTCTTCAAGGCAAAAACACTGCAATAATGTGTCAGTATATTTTGTTTGACAGACAAACTATTTTGCCATAAACTTGCATAAACTGAATGCCCAAATAATGATGCAAATACCCCAAATCTAACATCTCGAAAGAGGCATGCAAATCAACCTTAAAATCAGCAATATGCTTCTCATTAGGACCAATGACCAGCATGCCAGCAACATAGACAACAATGATCAGAAGCACATCATTTGCATGCTTAACATATAAAACCATATAATGCATTTTACAACTTGCACACTTTGTTTTCATGCCCCTTTGCACAAAATCATGGGGTTGAAATACATAGATTTCTTTACGTAAGTCCCCATTTAGAAATGCAGTTTTAATGTCCAGCTATGTACATTCCAACCATGATGAGTTGCAAGTGCACATATGCTACAAACAGTGGTCATTCGGCATGTGGGTGCAAAGGTCTCATAATGCCTCTCTCTTAAGCATAACCTTTTGCAACAAATCTAGCCTAATACCTGTCAACTATTCGATCATGCTTACGTTTCAGCTTGTATATACTCATTTAGTGCCAATTGTCTTTTTGCATGGAGGCAAATCTCATAAAGACCAAGTAGCATTCTTGATAATACCATCATATTCTGATTGCATAATGGTCATCCAATTTTCTCAATTTTGTGTTTCATCAAAAGAAACAAGCTCATTCTCATCATAAAAACATGAGGCAGCCATTGCATAGCAATGTGATGCAAAACAAGCACTATGAGAGGAGAAGGAGTACGATATGACAAAGATGAATCTAATTTGCTATCTCGCAAAGTCTTCACCAACCATTTGGGCATAGTTTTTGCCTCCTCTATATCAGCCCTCTCATCAACAATTACATCATGTAAATTTGCATCAGAAATGGAATGATCTACATCATCATGTAAAACTATTAAGGTTGAGAAATTGCCTCATTTGGACCAAAACTTGATTGTCCACCTATAAAAAGAGGAAGCAAATTGTCATACACATCTTAGTAGCTAATTGATTTCTGCTTAGTACATGAAAGTAATGGTTGAATTGCATCTTCCACAAAAACATCACTGCTAACCAAAATGCATTTAGTTTGTGCCACTTCGTGGATAATACAGACAATAGTCTTTGCTTTCAGAAATTTACGCAACAAAAATACATTTTACCACTTCATCATCCAATTATCTGCGTTGTTGTTATGGCGCTAATTCATATGCAGGACAAGCAAAGACATGAAGATGAGCAACGGATGGCTTGCGACCATGCCAAGCCTCATATGGAGTGAGACTGCAGTGCTTTGGTGGGAAACATGCTAAGTACATATGCTGCACACATAACAGCCTCAAGCCAGAAGCTATGTGGTAAAGCTTGACTTTTGACCTCGCCATTTCCATGAGAGACTTGTTCGTTCTTTCAGCAATTGAGGTGTATTATGTATACAACACTGTACACTAATGTTTTATCCCATGTTCAACCAGAAATGCATTAAAATCAGAAGACATGTATGCATGCTTGGAAAAATCATCAATAAAAGTCACAAAGTAAAGGTAGTTCCCAAAAGAAGGTGTCTACATAGGACCACAAACATCATTGTGAACAACCTGCAATTTTTGAGTAGCTTGTACCGAACCATCTTTTGGGAAGGAGGAATGCCGTATTTTGCCCAAAATATAGGCTTCACAGACTACCTATGTTGATACTACATTGTTGTAACAAAGCACTTTATTTGCAAGGAATTGTGTGATAGTAAGGATGAAGTAGAATCCTTTTGGTCTTTCCAAGTACAATCAAGTGACTCATGATTTTATGTGATGAGCTGAATATTGTCCATAATTATTATTTGTCCATATTTTTATGAACTTTGGTATGATAGCAAAGCATAAAAAACCACATTAAATTCATTTATCGATAAACATAATGCGAAGAGTCTCACATGAAACGACATGAAACATAGATGTAACAAGTCATGAGCTTCAGCTTCTTAGCTTCTTACTGAAGCTAGCTCCACAATTTACCTAGATTATTGGTTCTCTTTAGGTGCTGAAACTTTCTCTTTCATTGAATTGAATTGGTGATTACAAGTGTTCTGTGACCCTCGGAGAGAGCCACATAATGAGAAAGGCAGCACACTGTCATTCTCTTGCACAAGATTGAGGATTCGATGCAGTTTTAGAGTTTTGGGTGATGATGGCACTGTGTGCCCACTGTCTCTCTTGAGGAAGCTAGAAAACAGATTCGACGAGTTGCATATGTGAAAATTTGACGAGTTGCATATGTGAAAATTTGACGAGTTGCATATGTGAAAATTGCTACTTGTGGTGAGGAGGGAGGGACAATTTTCAGAGATTCGACGAGTTGCATATGTGAAAATTGCTACTTGTGGTGAGGAGGGAGGGAGGAGGGGGGGATAGAGAGAGAGAGATAGGTAGGTAGATAGATAGATAGATAGATAGAGAGAGAGAGAGAGAGAGAGAGAGAGAGAGAGAGAGAGAGAGAGAGAGAGAGAGAGAGAGAGAGAGAGAGAGAGAGAGAGAGAGAGAGAGAGAGAGAGAGAGAGAGAAGAAAGAGAAAGTCATATTAACGTCTTTTGGAGGCCAAACTTGGCCGATGAGAAAAAACCATGTACAAGTGTAGTAACCCTGTGTAGAAAATGAAATGAAATAAAAAGTACTCGCTACACAAAGCTATATAGGGCTGGAAAAGGCTGGGAGACGTGGCTCTGACTCTGGAGAAAATGGCCACCTAATACATGGGGGATCCATAATGTGAGTGAGTAAAATACCCTAGCTACTGGTGATGGGTGGAGGTGGGTGTAGTATCTGGTTCATCGGTGGTGGTCTGAGTGCCTCCCGAAGGAGACAACCCATGGGGTGGTGGTATGCCTCTGCTCCATCATGCGGTCGTAGGCTGTCCTGATGCGTGAGATATCCTCCTGATATAGTCGTGGTCGACGATATCCAACCATGCGTGGTCGGCATCGTGCTCTCTGTGCTACTGCTTGGTGGAACGTGAGCCCTATAGATGGACATCTCTGATGTAGCTAAGCTCGCTGAAAGAACTGAGTAATGGTTTGCTGGGTACTCACCCATGCCTGATGTGTGGGCTGTAGTGACCGCTCTCGCCTCTCGTATGCTTCAGTGAGGAAGAGTCCCAAGCGCCGCTGGTCTCCCATAGTCATGCACAACTGGAGCGACTCCTCTATCTGAAAGTGTGCTCGTAGGTCTAAGTATGCTGGGCATCTGATAACAAAATGCTCCTCACTCTCTACCTCTGTCTGGCAGGCACCACCTCTCCTCACGTGGGACTCCCCTGCACCGACCCCTCTCAACCTTGAGCTGATGTGATGAAACTCGGAGCTGCCCAATGACGACTTGAAGGTGGTGGGGTAGGTATGTCTGCATGTATCTCGGAATCTCGATGAAACCCTCGTCCGATATGTGTAGAAAATGCTCACAGTAATAGAGCATTTTCGGTGGCAATGCATCCCTAGGGCTCACCCATGTCCTCTGTTGTATGTACGTATGCAATATCTCCTGACGAATGACCTGATTCCTCTCTTGATGAGAGAGCGAGTAGGTGGGTGCATGTAAGTCGTACTGTAGTGGTGGTAGCTTGTCTATGTCAAAACCATGGTGGGCCAGCCAGTCTCATGTCTGTGCATACCATGAGGAGGTGTCGCCTGCTAATGCCATATCACGTGATGCGTGGAAAGCACGATAAGCAATGCGCTCTGTATCCATGCTTTGAAGTTTGTGTAATAGGCATACTGTCTGGAATAGTGCCTCAACTAGCATCGGTGGTGCAGCGAGCTCTGCTCTAATGATATCATGTGGCACTGAAGGCTTGCTGCGGATAAGTCTAGCAATCATGAGGATATGTGGCCTCTCCAATGCTGTCCATACTGATGTAGCTAATCCCGGCCCCCATATGGCTGCCCCATACATGAGCGCTGGCGTAACCAAAGTGTCGAAGAGGCACCCCTTTTGCGGGGCTCCTGAAAATATGCCTGGTGGCATTGTCTCTCCATCAAAGCTAGTGGTGCATACCCATGTGTAATGCGATCACAAGCTGCCTGAGACAGAGAAGACCCCTGATGATGCTGCTATAAATGTCACTCCCAAGTAAACATATGATCTGACCACCTCAATTGGTCCGCCTGTTGCTGTGAACAAACTAGGTCTGCATACCTGTGTTGATGTATGAAAGATCACGACCTTGGTTTTACCAAGGTTCACAGATAACCCTCTATGTCTGCAAAAGTCATCTAGGCCATGTAGATGATGCTGTAGACCTTTTGCAGACTCTGAAACTAGTACAATATCATCAGCATATAAAAGAATATGGACAGTTCCTGCGTACCTCAATGCCATCACCTCCCTGCTCTTGTATGAAGTCCACTATCTCATCAATGTAGAGACCAAAGAGGGTGGGTGAAAGAGGGCACCCTTGCTTCATCCCGATAGTGCTAGCAAGTGGATCAGATAAGCCCCCTGGACATCTGACTCTACCAGATACTCTCTCGTATAAGGCGTAGATCCCCCATATCATCTCCTTTGGAGCTCTGATATCAAGTAGTCGTCTGAAGAGTCGTTCCCTGGGGACAGTGTCAAATGCTTTGCGGAAGTCCACAAACCAGCAATATAATCTCCTCTTCCTCACCCTTGCCTGGTCGATCAGGCATTTCAAGGTGAAGATGTGGTCAATGGTAGAGTAATCTCGTCTGAAACCTGCCTGTCTTGGAGCCCTGATACCCTTCCTCTCAGCGAGAGTACTCAACTCTATCTCTAGTACCGCCCCATATAACTTGGCCAATATCGGGCCAATCATGATCGTCCGGAATGTAGCTGGATCCATAGTATCACCTGACTTATGAATGGGCACTATGGTGTGCTCAATCCATGAGTAAGGGAACCCTTCAACCAATGCGCGGTTGAAGAGGTGGGCAATGAGCGGTGCGAGAGTCGTGCCTTCGTAGATGAGGTGCTCTGCCTGTAAACTGAAATGGTCATGGGCCCTGCCATGCTGTAGAAGGGCAATAGCGCGTCCCACGATAGTGGGTGTGTAGAAGTCAGAGGTAGTGGGACGTGAGCTCTGTGGCCTCGCAATGGGGGGCTGGTTTGGGATCTCGTATAGGCTCCGTGCATAGCTGTGCCAAGTGCTCGAGTCTTGGATGGGTGTTTGCAGTCTCCTCTCTCTCAAATGTCGCCACGCCACTGCATTGTCTCGACTCATGAGCAAACGGTAAATATCCCAGTACTGTCTCTCCTCCCATTCTCGCCGTTTGCGGCGAGTAAGGCTCTGCATGCAACGTTGTGCCTGTGTGTGTGTAATAACCACTCTATGCTCCATGCTCTTTGTGGCATTGCAATGGGGCGCTGGTCTCGGATCTCGTATAGGCTCCGTGCATAGCTGTGCCAAGTGCTTGGGCCTCGGATGGGTGTCGGCTGTCTCCTCTCTCTCAAATATCGCCACGCCACTGCACTGCCTCGGCTCATGAGCAAATGGTAAATATCCTAGTATTGTCTCTCCTCCCATTCTCGCCGTTTGCGGCGAGTAAGGCTCTGCATGCGACGTTGTGCCTGTGTGTGTGTAATATCCCCTCTATGCTCTAAAACCCGTATGTGCTTCTGTAGCTCACGACAATCTGCATCATACCAACGGTTCTGGGCATGGATCCTGTGCGTGGAGGGTGTATATGTGTGCGGTGTAGGAAGCTGCGGAGAGCTGAGTCCTATAGGATGGTGGTGATCTGTGATGTAAGTGTCTCCTAGGGTGAGAGTGGATCGAGGGAGAGTAGGCGGGTGTGTAAATGGTGTGCATAAATGTGTGAGAGCTCGTGTGTGAAGTGTATCATGGTGTGTGTCTCAGTGGGTGAGGGAGGGTCTAATGGAATAGGAGATGCGAGTGTGAATGTGATAAATGTATGGTCAGCACCAAGTGGGAGTCATCCAATACTAAGTGAGGGGATGAGTGAAGCTCCAGACATGGTACCCAAAATGTAGTCGGCTGTGCTCTCACCTCCCCAGTGAGGGAAGCAAGTAAGTCCTCCCAAACCCGGCCAATGGTGCATCCCGTTATATGTAACGAGATGGTGTTTGCTGCCCAACTCAAGCAGGTGTATGCCATATCCAGTGGCATCCTGACCCATATCTGCTGACACTCTACTGGTGCACGTCTCCTCTGGGTCTCTCATGAGATGTGGATGGTCCAGGAGATGTGGATGGTTATGTCATATGTCTCTGCCCTTTGAGATGTGGATGGTCCATGTTGTATGCCTCGCACTGACGTGACTGGGTGCGGCCATTGAAGTCCCCCATAAGGAAGACTTCACCTAAGGTGCTGTAATATAGTATGTCATCCGAAAGTTGCTGTGTATGGTGAGTCTCTGTCTCGAATTGATCCTCCAAGGTCGTGTCCAGCATATCGGGATCCACCTAGTGGAAAGTAGCATATCGCAATGTAAATCAAACTACCTGGTGCTATCTCCATGCGGACCCACATGTATCGTGCCTCCTCATCTCTCCCGATGATATGGATCCGGCTCTGTATCTCCTGTCTAAATATGATGGCAACACCCTCTGACCCTCATGCTCTAGTCTGTCTCATCGTGGTCCGGAATGAAGATTCCCAGTGAAAACCTGCAATGCGTGGCAGGCCCCTCTCTGGGCTCTCATGTGTCTCTGTAATACAGGCAAAGTCATGAGACTCCAGGATCTCAGAGAGAGAGAGAGAGAGAGAGAGAGAGAGAGAGAGAGAGAGAGAGAGAGAGAGAGAGAGAGAGAGAGAGAGAGAGAGAGAGAGAGAGAGAGAGAGAGAGAGAGAGAGAGAGAGAGAGAGAGAGAGAGAGAGAGAGAGAGAGAGAGAGAGAGAGAGAGAGAGAGAGAGAGAGAGAGAGAGAGATGCTGATATGTTGTCCTTCTTATTGTAGCGGGATTCGTATGGACTATCAACCCAGAATAATGAGCTTAAATTGCGATTGGAAGCCATGGAGCAACAAGCACGCCTCCGTGATGGTAGTGTATTTTATCTTTTTGGAGTAATGTGGTGCTGAAGGCGCTTCAAATTTCAGTGATATTAATGCAAGAAGTTATTTGTGAAATTGTCTGTCAAGCAAGGATTAAATTGGGCTGAATTTTTAGAATTGTGATGAGGAGACTGATGAATTCAAATTATTGAATCTTTAGCCGAACACTTTCCATGGGCATTCATATTGTTAATTGTTTAGTAACATTACTAATGCTTGCTGTAGTGTTTCTTTGCACGTTATGTAGCAAGAGAAATAAACATAGTATCCTGTTCTAGAGTAGCAGGGTCTCTTCTTTCATAGCCTTGTACATCCACATAGCATCATCTCACATATGGGAATGAACTTCACACATTTTCAGTCTTCTCCATTCACGACAGGTTACTCATGGCAGTGCAATCAAGAGCAAACATAAACTACATTCAGTCACTTTGTTACACATCAGAACGAGATTTCTTGTAGTCAACTTTTGTTTGTCTTCGTGAGGTATTGTAAAAATCTTTTGGCTCAATACAAGTCTTAGCTAAATGAATGCGTCACAGTTATACCATGGTCCATAACCACTCTTGCACGATTAATTGCTAACCATTGATGTATTACACACATAGCAGATATAATTGTTGTTAGAGACTTAGTATATTCCATACGTACCAATGTGGAATGGTAAGGTCAATGTGTTTCTGAGACAGGAACTGTATGGAAACTTGTATGTCAATAAATCCTTTATATTTTATCAAATAAACTGGTAAAAAGTATTGGTGGGCTGACATCCTTCATAGACCCCTGAAAAACGTTTTAGAGGCATTTATTTATAAGTGCGGTTTGAAAAAAGGTCAAGTTTGCGGCTAGCTATACATCCAAAATTGATAATCAAAATGGTCTGATTTAATGGTGAAATATAGCAAGAATAAATAATCCATTTTGGTGTTGTTTTTTGATTGGTACCAGGAGAAAGCTATTATGTTAAAAGAACCTTGAATCAAGATTTTTTCATGAAAATCTTTACAGCAAATTGTTTTTCTTTGTTCAAGAAATTGTTTTCTTTGGAGGACTGGCATTTATCATTGGGCAGCGGACCCTCTGTTTTGTTCTGAAAATAATGATTCTGATCACATAATGTGCCAAGTTCCAACTAAGGTTCTGGACGTCTTGATTTCAGCACATTAAATCTTTTGTATCATCCTTTACATCTTATTCTCTTTATCGGTTAACAGTGGCATTTACTGTTTTCATTTGGTTGTATGAAAGCTGTTAAGAAAAATACAGGTTCAGAACAGTTATACGTTGGAATTTCAGCTTTAGGCTTGATCAAAATTCTAATTTGTATTATTCTAGTACATTATTCATCATTCATTGTATATATTCGTGAACACATTCTTTAGATTAGGTTTTGGACAAAAAGTCAAATCCGGTCAAAATATTTTCAAAATGGTCAACATGTGCTTTGTGACACTTGGCCATCCAATAACCCGCACACACTTTTTAATGTGACACATGCCACAATCTATTAAAAGCAAATAAAGGAGATCTGATGGCTAAGGTTGTTAAAACATCATCAATATAAAGCTGCATGCGAATCAATGTGAGCCAATAACAAGAATTGCGAAGAAAGTAAAAAAATCCATTTTTGGCTTTTTTGGAAGAATTGAACGTTCAGCTTTATGCTTTATTAAAAAAGCATATGCCTGTCCTCTTTTATAGAAGCATAATTTTTGAACACTTCTTAGCATCTCTTCTTTACATACTACACTAAGTGTACTGCTGCTGTATACGCTCTTGGAGGAGATTAACTCATCAACCTATGCTTGGAGGAGGTGTGTGTCACACTTGGAGGAGTTGCTACTACATGGCAGTGTTCTAAGAGTGCATGCTCATACACTTTGGAGATCTTTCTACTCTTGTGAGAGAGGTTTCTTTGGAGATCTTTCTACTCTTGTGAGAGAGGTTTCTTTGGAGATCTTACCTTAACCTCTTCATGCTATCCCTTACCCTCACTTGCGCTCTTTAATATTGATGGGTTGTGACTATTTTCATGTTATCATGTTATCATGTTATCATGTATTTGTAATTTGGAGCATATGGTCACCTTGTACATGTATTATCATTAATTGGAACATATGACTTCTTGTCCACATCTTCTGTATTCCCTCGAGTCTGTGTGTGTATGTTCTCTCATATGATTGTTACTATTTCTCTATCTTGGGCTATTATTTGCTAACAATCTGGTATCAGAGCACAAGTTCTTATAGGTACAACAAGACTTCAAGGCCAAGGAGCTGATTGGCTGGTCAACTCTGTTTGACCTTGGTCAATTCCCTTTGTCCTACAGCTTTTAACTTCATGCAAGCTCTCTTTTTCCTATTTCTTTCTCTCTCATACTTTCTTTTACCCTCTTTGACCTGTTTCAAGGCTAGTTAACAGTGGTCAACCTCTAATCAATCCTGATCAACTCTGTCAACATGGTAAACCTGTTAAAACAAAGACAACATTGTCAAAGAAAGTGTTTCTAAGGGAAGAACAATGCAAAATCTGATTTTAAGTCAATTTTTGATGAATTTCAGATTGTAGAGCTTTAATTTACACTCTTTGGAATTTGTTCTTGTCCACAAAAACGTACACATCAGTATAGTGTTTTTACGCACCTTGTCGTGCTCCTCTAAATGATTGATTTGCTCCCCTAATGCTTGATTTGATTCAAGCTTGGGAAAGCTTTTCTATTTGAACTATAACTAGTCTACCTCTTGACCACTAGTTTGTGTAAGTACTTAGGTACTTTGAGTGCTCATAGAGAATCTTTTTGTTCAATTAGAGATTTCTTTTGACATACTTACTCTAGTAAGTAATTGTCCTTGTCATGGCTCTTTGGGTTTCTTGTGTGCATACATTGGTATGACAAAACCTAATCTTGACTTTGAAAGAGCATCTTGTAACTTTGAGCAACCTTGTAAACTTGCTTTTATCCTAGTAAGTATTGTGGTTACTTTAGTGTAACTTCAACCTATCCAGCTCGTAAGGTTTTTAGTCAAGGTACTTTGTGTACTAAAACCTTATCTTGTTTGAGCTTTACAATTCTAATTTTATCTATTTATATCTAGTTGAAATGAGATATAGAGATCAATCTAGTGTACTTGAAATATTGTATCCTGGTGATTGTCTTGAGGGTAGCTTCAATTTTTAATTTTGGAGTTTTATGCTCAAGAATCTCTTGATAACAAGAGATCCATGTGACATTTGTCAGGTGATTTAGAATGTCTTGATGGACCTAGACCAATACCTAATAAAAGTAAAAGACGTGAGACATTTAGAGATGATGATGAAGCTTCTACATATACTTAGCCACACCTTATTAAGGACCACTCCTGCAACTAGTCAAGCTTTTCAAGTTAAAAAAGATCGGATATGAGAGATGTGCAAGCTTTGGCCATCATATCTCTTTCTGTGAGGAGATTCTAAGACCTTGTGGAACACCTGAAGAAGTTTGGGATAAGCTAGAAGAGATGTTTTATTCTTCAAACATTGCAGGAAAGAGATACCTTACGGGTAGGCTTCACAAATTGAGAATGGAAGAAGGAAGTTTTGTTCAAGCTCATCGACCTAAAATTCAATATCTAGTTGATAAGTTAGCTATAGCTAACATTGATGTTTTCATAGAGGACGACGAGCTTGTAATCATCACTCCAAATTCTTTGTTGTGGTCTTATATGTCTTTTTTGATTATTTTCTCAATCATTGGTACAATGTTCACGTTTAGAAAGTTGCAAAAACTTAAACATAATCTAGAACTACAAGACTATGAGTGACCTAGCGCTAGCTACAAGAGCAAAAGGCAAAGGTAAAGGTACGAATGGTAAGAGTAGCTCAAATTCAAAGAAGAATTCTAGCTCTAGTTTGATTTCCATCTCCAAATCTAATCATTCTAGTGAGATTCTGACTCTGATGATCTTGATGATAGTGTTAAAAAGTGAAAAATATCAAAGAAAGGAAATTACTTTTATTGAAAGAAACGTTGTCGTTAAATTCAGACTTAGGTTAATGAAATAGAAAAGAGAATATGATAATTCAATAGGTGATAATAAAAAAATCTGATGAACAGGTTGAGACATGGAAGTGTATGAGGTCCGAATTAGCTACCTACTACTCTCCTCCCAATCTTAATTAGCCCTTTCCCTCATGCATATTTTGAGTGCTCTAGAAGGTCCAAAACACTCTTCATATGCCCACTTTGAAGAGATGGAATAACCTCCATGAATAAACGAACTCGTGCTTGAGCCTTTGCTCCCTTGAGCTCTCGTCCTTGATCCGTCTAGGGTCCTCAACCAATGGAGGTAGATCAATGGTAGACCATCTAAGTCTAAATAGAATCTAACTCTTTCTCCCCCTTCTAAAGATCATTACCCTCTATGATCAAGGAGAGGAAATGCCAAATAATCACAACTTTTGATTCTCTAAAAGCATCTGTGAGAGGATGACTGGTTTATGCTACTAAATATTTTGGTATAGAGAGGCTATGTCTCAATTTCTTATCTAATACTCTAAATGCTACATTTGGATGAGATGTGCTCTCTTCTAAAGCAAGTAAACCATCTATATAGTTCTTGTCTCGAGAAATGTATGGTCTCAACTTACTAACCTGAAAAACTAGGTGTATCTTGTAATTATCTTGTAAGTGTAATTTGTATGCAAATTGCAATATCACTAATCTTCTTGATTATTATCCAAGGTCCATAGAATCTGGGTGAGAACTTGGGTTTCTGACCCACTGTCATCAAAGAACGAAGTTGGAACCTTTAAAAACACACGATCGCCCTCTTGAAATGTTCATGGTGTACGATGTTCAATTGCAAAAGTGTACGATGTTTATATACAAAAGCTTTGGCTCACCGAGAAGCTTGCTAAAGATTTGCATAAGCTATCTTAAGATTAGCTTACATATTTGTGAGAAATAGGGAGGCACTAAGGGATTTTCTCGGTAATCCTATAGTAGCTGGAATGAGTGGAACTTATCCATAAATCACCTTAGAGGGTGTTAACTTAGTAGACTTATGCTTCCAACTAGTATAGGAAAACTCTATCCGGTAAAGAAAACTATCCCAATCAATTTGTTTTTTGAAACATATGCTCGAAACATATCTTCCAATACTCGATTTACTCTTTTGATCTGTTCATATGTGTGTGGATGGTAGGATGCTCTCCACTACTAATCTTGAGTTGAACTTGCAACTTATGAAACTCGTGTTTCGAGAAATTTCTTATAAATCTAGCATCTTTGTCTGAAACTATGGACTTAGGTAAGTCATGCAACTCAAATATGTTTTGAATGGACAATTCCACAACTTTCGAAGCTTTCACTACTTCCGTTGTCCAAATAAAGTGTGCCATTTTACTCAACCAATCAACCACTACAAGGATTGCATTCTTTTGACATGGTGTCCTAAGTAATCCATTATAAAATGCATGGAAATATTGTCCCAACAATATTGCGGTATCTCCAATGGCTATAAGAAACTTGGAGGACGCATCCTTTTTACATTTTTAACCCACATAATTTTGAACATCTCTAGCCATCTTAGGCCATGAAAATGTGTCTGATCAGTTGTAAAGTTTTTTCACTATTGCGATATCTTGCACAAGGTACATCATGGTTATAAAAAATAACTTGCTTTCTAAACTTCCCTTCTTGGGAACTAAGCACACAAATCTTTTCCTCTCTTTTAAGTAAATGCTCAATTCGGAAATCAAAAAATGAGTTTTTCTCATGATGATCTAATAATTGATTTATAATGGATTGGCAATAATCATCATCATTTTGAGAATCTGTAATCTCTTGAATCATATTACTATCCAAAATTGTGAAACTAATCTTATGCATAATTCGAGAAAATGCATATTTTAGTGTATTACTTCTTTCTTTTCGATAAAGAATTTCCATGTCAAATTCTTGCATTAGTCTGCCCATCTTGCCTATCTACTTCGTAAATCATGTTGGCAATAAAGGCTCTAAGGACCCTCCTTTTATTTTGAGCTTCAAGGTGATACCTCTCTCTGAGAGCTTTCCAAACGTATTTTTTAATGTTTTTTGGACTCCAAATTGGGGAGTTATGGACGTTTACAGTATTTTTATGACTTTTGGTCATTGGCCATGTGTTAACATGCACAAATGACATAAGAGTTACTTATCAATAAGAGTTGGTCCCAAAACTCTCATAACTTGAATGGTACTTCTTCAACTTCAGCTTCTCCATCTTCTTCTCTAAATTTTTGCACAAGTTTCTCTCTCTACTTTCTCTCTCCTCATGCAAGACTCCACTCTCGTGGTGTTTGGACCAATCGAGCACACCACCACGTAGATCTTCACATCCTCTTTCAATTTGTATTAGAGCTTTGAGCTGTTCCATAGTGACAAAGTTCAGCTAAATGTTTTTCCGCTTCAGCATATGCTAAGCTAAAAGCATTTTCTTGCATTTGGGAGAATTTAATCGCAGAAAACCTTTATCTTGTGATAAAAGTGCTTTTTTTGGAGGATTACTTCAGCCCACAAAAAAGTTGAAGCAAATTTTGAATTTTTTAGAGAGTTTCATCGTAGAGAACCTCTTCTACTATGTTTCTTTTATTCCAGAGGTCATTTTCAAAACCCGGAGTGTCGTTTTTTCATTTACAAGTCCTTTGTTGTAGATATTTTCTCGCATTTCACACGGGAGTACATGTTTAAGGATTATGGAAGTACATACTAGGTGGAAACTTATTACAACAGGTCATTTATTTGATTTTATAAGTCATATTGCCCCAATTTTTTGATTTTATAGGTCATATTGCCCCAAAAATTGGGGCTTTTGTGGAAACAAGCATCGATTGACTCTGTTTTGAGTCTATATATGTTTTTTTGGTTCAAAAACAAAAAATTTGTTGTTTTTTTGATGCAATTAGAGTTTATTGGATTTTTTTTTGAAATTCTCTACATAAAATTTCAGAAATTGATTTTAAGTTCTCAACAGTTTTTGGGCTTAAATTTTGAGCTATAGTCTCGTCAAGTGATTCTGCACGGATGCCAGACTAATTTTATCCTCTTTGGTGGAATATTGAAGCTCTGAGTGTGCAAACATGGTTTCTACCTCCTTTGATCTCAAAAACGTGCTTGAGATCAAGAGATTTGAGGATAGGGGCTGACATCCTCTTTCTTAAAGATTGCGAAGGGGCTCTTGAGGAAGTGGAGCCTGAAGATATGATAAACGCAACATGGAAGAACCTAAACAAGAAGGCCATCACTTATATGTTGGCTGTATCACATGAAATTTTAGTGGATCTGAAGGATCTTACAAGTGCTTTTGTGCAAACATGGTTTCTACCTCCTGTGATATAAAAAACGTGTTTGAGATCAAGAGATTTGAGGATAGTGGCTTTGATTTTTGGAAAGAGAGATTGTTCAACATCCTATTTCTTAAAGATTGTGAAGGGGCTCTTGAGGAAGTCGAGCCTGAGGATATGAAAGATGCAACATGGACAAACCTAAACAAGAATGCTATCACTTATATGAAGTTGGCTGCATCACATGAAATTTTAGTGTCTCTAAAGGATCTTACAAGAGCTTTTGAGGTATAGGAGAAGATGAAGGCCACCGATGAAATTACAATGCCTGTAAACCAAGTGCATCTTATGCATAAGCTAGTGGGTATGTAGCTTGATGAGTCAAAAAGTGCACCTCAATACTTATCTGCATTTACATGTACCCTCTTGCAATTGCAAGCCTCTGGATTACGTCCATTTAATGATAAGCTTCAGATTCATGGGAAACATTGGTTGTTTCACTTTCGAATAACCCCAATCTTACCTTTGATGGTATAAGGGGTTTTATTTTGAATGAGGAAATGAGGAGGAAAGAAAGTGGAGAGGGCAGTGGTTCATCCAATGTGGTTAGAGGAAGAACAGAAAAGAAAAGTGGAAATGCACAGAGGTGAAGGAGCAAAATCAAAGGCAAGGTTGAAGTGAGTTGTTACCAATGTGGAGGGAAAGGTCACAAGAAGACTGATTGCAGATACTATGAAGCTGAACTAGAAAGAAAGAAGAGCAAGGTGATAAGAAGAAAAAGGACACCAAGGATGAAGCATATGACAACTCTAAGGACAAGAACAAAGAGAAGGCCAATGTGGCCTCTAATGTTGTCATTGAGGACCTATTAGATGTTGAAGATATTCTTTGTGCTACTATAGAAGAAGATCATGCCAAAGATAATGATGTTTCAGTTAATATTGATGCATGGATATGGAGATCACGAAGAGGTTTTTGATTGATGCCTTGCTTGTTGTGAATGATGCTTTGTGACAAACATGGATTATGGATTTAGGTACATCGTTCCATGTTACTCCTATTAAGGAGTGTTCTACTACCTTTCATGTAGGTAGTCATGGACATGTTTATCTTTGGAATAGCCATGCTTGTTCTATTGAAGGTATCTACACATTGCATCTCACAGTAGATGACAGTAATGAGCTAGTTTTGCATGATGTAAGGTATGTACCAAGCATCAAGAAAAGCCTATTATTGTCTGTTGTATCCATTGTCTTTCCGATGCTTTTTTTCCTGTAGTGTAAGTCTCTTGATCTTGATGTTATCCAATTGCATGGGCTTTGCTTGAGATTCTTCCAACATGTATTGTTCAGGAAGTGAGGTAAACTTGTATTCTCGATCTTGAGTAGAAGTCTTCTTCTCTTGCTTTCTCTTGAACAACCTATTATCACACTCGATTACCTGATTCATGAATTCATTCGAAGTATTTACCTTGGGCATGGTTAACATGAGGTCTTTGACATCATCATGTAGGCCCATCGAAATTGGTTAATAAAATAATCTTCTTGCCATATGAGATCACAAATAACTTGTTTGAATTCTGATGCATAGATAGAAGAAGGTCTATTTCCTTGACTTAGCTTCCATAGCTTTGTCTCAACAACACGTGAACAATTGGTATGTCCAAAAGAAGACGTAAACTCTAGAACAAAGGCCTAAGTACACATTCAGAGCCAATGCTGTAACATTGTTTGGAAGTCATTATGAATGAGATGGAAACCCATTCAAATTAGTCAAGGGCTGTCTTAGATCATTTTCAACATGTTTGTCTTCTTATACAACAACTTTAAGAGCATCAACCAGTTGTCCAAAGTTTTTGGCCAAAAGTCATTGATTTTGCAAGCTTCCATGCTTGGATAATGCACCTTGAGGCTTAGTTCAAGGGCATTTTGGGTTCCTGTGTATGTTGAAATTAGGTTGTTTTTAAGTCCAAAAAAGAGATCAAATCATTTTTCCTCAACTCAGCCTCACATCCATACAAAGTATGTATAATCTCCTCAAATCAAGGAAAGCAAATGTGGTAACGATCTTACTTCATCTTTCTAACCCATAAAGTTTTTCTTAATGAATTTTATGTTTGGTTTCCTTCCCATTTTATTTTCTTGGGGCAAAGGCTAAAGTCTCTTTATACCTTTATTCTCAATCTTATGCCTTGGAGCTCTTATCATTACTTTTCAATTGTTTTCTTCTTTCGGGTTTTTAGGTTCCATTTTTGTTAAATATGCCTATTCATACTCTTCCATGGGCCCTTGGGTGGTTTAGGTCATTTTATGTGGTTTCACACAACTTAGTCTAATCTTCTGATTGGCACTTGAGTAAAAATAAATCTTAATTTCATGAAAGCTAGTTTTGTCTATGCAACACCAAATCTAGTTTTGTGCACCTAACCAAATCTAGTTTTATGCCATTGGCATGCATTTATGCTTATAAGACATGACAATACTTGATCTTAAAGAGTTTATGGAGATAACTAGAATTTCAACACAAAAGTTTGAGCTTTATGAACCAAAAATTTGTTGTCTATCTTCTATACATGGATTTGATGCCAAAGACACAAAGCTAAGCCTATATAATGATTGTTAGCATGGTAAACACTTGAGAAATTTTTATTATTCCAAATTGTGTTGTAGGCAAAACTTCTTGATACTATACATAGTAATGCTTCTAACATGTTAAGTGAGTCAATGGATGTTGGTGGTCAAGGCCAAAGTGGAAGAGCAATAGGAGAGGAAGTTTATGATGCAAGCCCCACAGTTCACTCTTGACATAAACATACATTTTTTTTGTAAAACAATGATTTTTTTCACAAACCCATCATATAAATGTCCCACATTTGTAAATATACACTCCATTTTGTTCAAGCGATCCTTGAGAAGAATATTCCAAACAATTGGGTTTATAAGATCAAGAATGTGGATAGCAAACTAAAGTATAAGGCAAGATTGATGACCAAAGGATATACACAAATGGAAGGAATAACTTTTTAGGAAGTCTTTTCTTTTGTGGTGAAGGTGACTACCATAGCGTATTGCTTGTAATTGTAGGCATAGAAGATCTTCAGCTAGCTCAAACGGATGTCGAAATGACTTTCTTGCATGGAGATATAGAGGAAGATCTCTACATGTAGATAGAAGGATTCAAGGAGCATGACAAGAAGGATTATGTGTATAAGCTAAGGAGAAGCATATATGGACTGAAGTAAGCATCCAGCTAATGGTACAAAAGGTTTGATTTGTTCACACACTGGCATGGTTTCAAGCAAGGTAAAGTTGACCATTGCTTCAAGCTTGTACACAAAAAAAATTAGCAGATAGTAACCTAATAATCTTAGTGTTATATGTGGATGACATGCTTTTAGTAGGAAAAAATATTAATGCATCTTCATAGCTGAAAACACAATTAAAGTCAAAGTTTCCAATGAAGGATTTAGGATTAGAACATATTTTGGGCACGAGGAACTCGAGGGATAGAGATAGAAATTTACTCTATTTCTCACAAAAAGAACTATCTTGAAAATATACTAGAAAAATTCCATATGGCTGACTGTAGACCTCTTGGAGTTCCACTATAAATATATGTAAGTCTAAGCAAAGTGGAATTCCCAAAAGGTGACTCAACCACTAATGAAATGGAGAAAGTGCCTCATGCTTCAACATGTGGCTCACTTATGTACACAATGGTTGCTAGAAGACAGGATATTGCTTATCCAATGGGAGTTGTAGAAGAAACATTCGAAAGCTATGAATTGCATACTCAAGCACTTGAAGGGTACAAAAGTAAAGCACCTATATTGTGGAAAAGGCTTTCTGCACATGGAGTGATTTTGAGATGTACACATGGAAGGTGATATGGATACTAAAAAATTCAAAGTGGATACATATTTACCATTGCTGATGGTACACTATCATGATTTTCAAAACTACGAAAGGTTTTTGCATTATCTACCACATAGCTTGAATATATTTCGGCCACAAAGGCCTCAAAGGAAGGCATATGGTTGAGAAGACTTGGCATAGAGTTGGACTTGAAGATAGATAACCACTTGTCCATTGCCATAGTAAGAATGACATACATTTGGCTAAGAATGCTATGATTCATGCACACACAAAACATAGTGACGTGTGATATCACTTCTTTAGACAAGCTATTGAAGATGGACAAGTCACATTTAACTAAAGTTCCTACGAAGGATAATCCCTCATATATGCTATCAAAGAGCCTTGGGAAATCTGAGCATGAGCATTGCCCAACTCTAGTGGGAGTAACATAAGCTCACTTTAAGCCACCTACAAAGGTTTTTAAAAGGGAGGTTGTTGACATAAAGCCCTTTGTAAACTTCTTCTAATTTTTTGTAACACTAGGTTTGTTGGAATTTTAGCTTTGGTTCTTATTAAAATTCTAGTTTGTATTATTTTAGGATTTTATTCACCAATCATTGTATATATTCTTGAACTATGTAATTAGATTAGGCTATGGACAAAAAGTCAAATCTGGTCGAACTTTGGTCAAACATGGTTAAAAATGGTCAAAATCTGGTATGCGAAGTAATCACGTATTTTTGAAGTACTCAAAGAGAGCTTTCCAACCATATATATCACTTAACCATTTAACCTTATGTAGACCTTTAAATATCAAACCCTAATTTTCTGATTTCAACTCACACACACATGCTTTTTATTTATGCCACATGTCATAATCTTGTTAAAAGTGGAAAAAAGCATGTTCTCGCATGCATAGTTCGATATGAAAAACCTTAATTTTTACTTAAGAAGAGCATCTTTTAACTTTGAACAATCTTGTTGACTTGCTTTCGATTTACTAAGTATTGAAATTACTTGTGTAATAAATTACCTTCTAATGTGAAGGGTAAGGCCTGCTGAGATGCAAGGTTTGCTATAGGGCTTCTAGTGAAGTACTTTGTGTACAAAAGTCTTATCTTGTCAAGACTAGATTACTAGAGTGTCCTAGCTCATAAGGTTTCTTGTCAAGACTGTGTATTAAATCTTTTCTCTTTTGAGCTTTAGGATTCCAAACTTATCTATCTAGTTCAGATGGGAGATATTGGCCAGTCAAGTGTTTTGGGAATATTGTCTCTTGGTGATCATCTTGAGGATAGCTTCAATTATCCATTTCAGAGTTTTATGCTCTAGAATCTTTTGATAGCAAGAGACTTGTGGGACATTGAGTATGGTGATTTACCACGTCCTAACGGACCTAGATTGGACCTAGACCAACACCTAGTAGAAGTAGAAGATGTGAGGCATCTAGAGATGAAGAGATTTCTTCTACATCTATTGAGCCACAAACCCTACCTAGGATTACTCTTCAAAGAAGATGGGATACTAGAGATGTGCAAGCTTTGGTCATCATATCTCTTTTTGTAAAGAGATATGTGACGCCTCATCTTAAATGTTGTAGATATCTAAAGAAGCTTGGGATAAGTTAGAAGAGATGTTTTATTCTTCAAACATTTCAAGCAAACAATACTTGAAGCATCGGCTGCACAATTTGGGAATGGAAGAAGGGGGTTCTATCCAGGCATGTCTAACTAAAGTTCAAGATCTAGTTGATGAGATAGTTAACATTGATGTTTTCATGGGAGATGATGAGTTTTTGGCTGTCACTCTAAATTCTTTGCGCTGGTCTTATCGGTTATTCGTGACTACTTTCTCTATCGCTGATATAATGTTCACGCTTAGAAAGTTGCAAAATCTTTTGCTTCATGAAGAACAATCTATACATAATCTAGAATTGCAAGAGGCCGTGAGTGACCTAGCCCTAGCTATGAATCAAAAGGCAAAGGTAAAGAAAAGAATAAGAGACTCTGAATCCAAGAAGAGTTCTAGCTTTGCATCAACTTCCAACTCCAAATCTAGAAACGATCATTGTTATCATAGTAAGCATGATAGTGAATATGAAGATCTTGATGATTCTGAAAAGAAGAAAAAGACCTTTAAGAAGGGAAATTGTTTCTATTGTAAGAAACCTGGTCATTACATAAATGAGTGGAGACTTAAGCTAGAGAAACAAAAAAGAGATTTTAGTATTTTAGTAGATGAAAATAAAAAATTTGATGGATAGGTTGAGACATCGAACACCATCTTTTATTCCAAGAAGATGAGCATTGATAGGTTGTGGGTAAGATCTAGAGTCTTCCCCATAATATAGAAAGTTAAAACTGAAAGGTTTTTTTTTTTTTCCTTTTTATGTTTTGAAAGTTAGGTCATCAACTTATTCTTCCAATTAGGATTGAAAGATTGAAATAACAACACACACAACCCCCCCCCCCAAAAAAAACCCCCCTTATCCCCCCATTGTCCAGGGATAATATGTCATGTTGCAGCACAGGTTTTGGTTTAAACCCTAGACCTCATAGTCCAAGGTCCAATGGTTTTACCACTACACCACGTGTCCTCGACAAAGGTGTGAATTTTGGAGGTTCAAGGGGGTAGATATTAAGGCCTAGGTATAGAATTAGAGGGCTGAAGTTTTAACTTTCAAGGATCCCTCTCTCAATAGAGTGCTGAAGTTTCAACTTCTAGTTTGAACTTCCAAGTCTCTCTCGTGCTCAATAGAGGGCTGAAATCTCTCTCTCCCTCTCTCTCTCAATAGATGACGAAGTCTCTCTCACTCTTTCTCTCTCAAGAGAGAGTTGGAATCTCTCGTGCTCGCAAGAGAGGGCTGAAGTCTCTCTCTCTCTCTCTCTCTCTCACTCTTGTGCATCCTATAGAGACCAAAACACAAATGATATGAGTATAGAATGCATATGTTTCCATTAGAGGTGAAAGCTTGAATAAAAGGTGAAAACATATGCTGTGTTTTGAAAAAAAAATCATTAGAGAGTATAAACATTAAACTAAAACTTGTGGGATTTTTTTCTATGAGCATCATGAACATGTGCATCATCAACTTCCATAGTAGTATCATGGACACTAAGGAAAACACTTGAGTCCTAGATTTTATGGGAATTTCCATATCTCACAATTGTTTAGAATCTAGAGAATTTGATATCACCACATGTTTGGAATGTGCCAAAAGCCTAAGAATGATGATCTATATGCCTTGTTTCGAGATCTAGAGATCCTATTTTAATTTGCTGATATCATTTATGACATCGTTAATTTGTAATCATCCTGAGACCACCACCCTTAAGACACGTATATAAGGAGGGCTTGACCATAGAGATCTTAAGTCTTGCCAATGCTAGTCATGGGAGCTCAAAGAATTGTAGTCTCCAAATACTTTCCAAGTTCTAATTCTTGTTCTTGCTAAGCTCTTGTTCTAGTCTTGTCTAGCCTAGTCTATAGACATTATAGTTGTGCCATCTTGTAATCTCTTAGCACAAGATCTTGTCTAGTTCTATGGTGTATCTAGTTCATACCATCAAGCGAGATATTGTGATTCTGACATCGTGTTTCATGCCTATGGTTCTGGGTTGTGGGATCTCTTGTATCTTGTCGTGTTGAGTTAATTATACCTATTAGTCTCCGGTTGTGGAACTTTCCTATCAATTTTATATTCTTGTCTAGTTTTCCACAAGTGGATAATCATGTAATGAAAAACATATTCTAGTAATCTTGTCGATTCTAATAAAAGGGTACAATCTAGTGCTCCCTTGACATTTTGGCAAGATTACTATACGAGGTTCATGTCAAAGCACCATGGATTCCATATGCAAGGGAATCCAATGCACCATAAGGGATTTCATAGGAACAATTGTTAGAGGTCCAAAACAAATCAAAGGAAAGCAAGTCCGAGATCTAAAAGTGTTGGATACAGAAGGAGTGATTTTTCAAGGATCTGAAGTATCAATCTTGGAAGGCTGACAAAACAAAATAGTTGATTTGGAGAGTATACATATCATGTAGATAATAAGAAAGTACGAACAATGAGAAGGTCATGTTCAGTCAAGGAGGTATGCTTGCACAAGTCTCTTCATCACTGATCTTGGAAACACCACAATGTACTATTAGAAGTTTAGAAGGATTTATCTTGTGAATAACAGAGTGAAGTCCACACTAAGGAAACCACCTTGAATCCTAGATTTTTTTGGAATTTTCCATATTTGACAATTGTTTCAGAATTTGGAGAAATCTAATATCACCATTGTGTTCAGAATGTGCCAAGACCCTAAGAACGATTGTCAATATGCCTTGTTTCAATATTTGGAGACCCTATTTGATTTGTTGGCATCATCGGAAGTTTCTCAGCCATTCTACTATTGACAATGTATAATGTCCATTCCTTCAGCTTGACATGGGTAGTTATTTTTAAGGGAGGCCTTTTCAAATTAACTTGCATGAAATATAGAAAATCCATGTTTGAGATAAGGAGTTGTGCATTGACTTGGCTTGATGTAGATTTTGCACTTTGATTCCAACTCCGTTGAATCCAGCTATGATCTTGTTTTCCATGTTGGAGAGCCTTGGAGAATAGGTGAGGGTTATGAGCATTGGAGAAAGTAAAAGTGAAGTCTTATGGATATGCAAAAGGAAGAGGAGATGAGAATTCAAGTTAAAATGTAGTAGAGGTTGATGTGAAAATACGAAGGTTGAGCTAGAAGGATGTGGAAATGGAATGGAAATGCAAGGAGGAGAAGATTGCAAGTGGTGATGGAGGAAGGGAGGAGAAATGCAAAGAGCAATGGTAGGAGAAAGCAGTGAGGTAGTTGGTAACTTCAAGCATTTCACCAACTTGAGATACATGGTCAAGCAAGCTTCAAAAGCTACCATGAGGCTTTGATACCACTTGCTGCCAAATCCTAAGAAGCACGAGAGTTAAAGATCATCATTAAGGAGATTTGATTCCAAAATGATAAAAACATGTACATGGGTCTTCAATATATGACGAGAACCATATAGCAGAATGATATGTCTTTTTTTTTTTTTTTTTGAGAGTACAACGAATTGGAAATACAACCTCTTAAGGTAGAGGCAACCCTCATGAATGACTCATGGACATGTCCAGCCAGGACTTGAACTCAGGACATCCTCCTACAGCTTCAAGGCATCAGCCACTAGGCTACGTGGGCTCGGACTTTACTTAAGAAAATGCAGAAAAAGTGGTGGGAGGTGTTTATATGAATGTGGATAGAGATGTTAACACTTTTATGCTTGGTTCATCAAACTCTTATAATATCATTTTTGTGGCTGTTTTTGCTACACTAGAAACATGTAACATCTTTACTTCATGCTTTTTGATATACTCCTTTGTTTGTTGTTTCATGCTTTTTGATATACTCCTTTGTTGATGTTCCTCTAGTAATATTGGTTGACTTGGCAACTTCTCCACTTGCTTCTCTGTAGATTTCTTCATAATTGCTTTAAGTGAATTCAAATAAAGTCTAGGTTTGTGGGTAAAGGAGTAGCCAAGATCTCTGGATCCAGAAGAGTCATTAGAAGGAAGATGGAACATTGAAGGTTCACAATTAAGATTCGTTTAACTGATTTAGAATGCATGTGAATGTTGATATATGCTGAATTGGACCCTTAACTCATCTAGTTGTACATTCACCCACCCTCACTTAAGTTGAACTTGATTTATTGTCGTTTAAAACTCATAAGTGGACTCAGAATGCATATTGCAGTATGTGCCTCACCGTCAAGGTCTTCAATCACAAACATTTAAACATAGGACACCATATTTTTGTTAATTGGTGCCCAATTTTGATTAACTGATCTTTTAGTCTTGCTTTGGTTTTAGACAAGCTTGGATATAAAGAGGATATAAAGAGAATAGATGAGATTAGATTCATATGGCAAAATCAATGGAAATTTGTTTGATTGTTTGATAAATGTTATGGCCCGTATTTTGTATCACTACAGAGATTCAAAGAGGTAGACGCTCAATCATGATGGTGACTCAACATGGACTGTATACATATGTAGGCTTCATGCCTATGATGTAGAACGATGCATACATCATTGCTGGGCATCAGTGATGCAATCTGATTCATTTGTTTCTGTGAATGATATAGAGTTGATAGGTATATAAAGGGATCATTCAATGTTATACTGTGACCCTTTGAAGGATTCTGTTAAGTGGAAATTTTCATGTAATCAAATGAGTTTGGATATTTCAAGTAAATCAGAAAATGTTCATTCGTCCCTGCAAATATTTGATAGTCTTTCTTTTGAATCATTCTTCAGCACTCAATGAGACATTGAAGGAGGAAGTAAAGTGGCTTAAAGCAGAAGCAGCTCGGTTGGGAACAAACAGTTATTCCAATTTTACTCCTAATGCACATCATCATGTGTCAACACAGCACTTCAAATGATCAGTGGCTCACCTACAGCCAGGCATCTTAGTGGCAGTATTTTCTTTCCGTCTTCCACCACTTTACTGTAAATGCAAGACATATTGATTTGGTTGTGACATGCTTCACGAGGAAGTTGAATATACAGTTGTAAGTCTGTAAAAAGCTTAATCAATGAGCATAGATGTGCCTTTACTTCATGAGTGTGCATTGTGGATCTCATGCTTTGCTGATGCCCTGTTGTGTCTCCTTTGCAGTCTGCATGAATTTGATAATTGTGTGTCTCTCTGTATCATGCATAACAAACACAAATGGCTCCTTGTAAAAGCTCCTTAGGTTATCAACATGCAATGTATGAAATAAAACTAAAAATTAAAATGTTGTATGTATAGTTTTGGTTGTTTTTGCTTCATTTCTTTCTTTTACTATTATTCCCAAGTTTGTATGAGTGGTTTTTTTGTGGAAGATTCATGGGAGGGCATTGGGGCAATCTGAGGCCATTATAGTTTTTGCTAGGTACCATACTGCATTCTTTATGGAGGAAGATAGTCTTTTAAACAATTGATCATCAAATCCCATTGTAATTGTAGTTCTTAATAGTTATGAAGTTTGCTTCCCTTGTAATGGAACAAACACCTTTTCAGCAAACATTTTGATCAATGAATATGGTAGTGGGTATTGTCCAAGGTCTCCAGTTTATGCACCATTTCAAGTACCCTTGTAATTTGATGAGCCTGGATGGCTTGATGGATACTCGACCTGAAGCTTCAGGTGGGCATGTTTTCATAAGCTTTGTTTTTGTTTTGTTTCGTTTTGTTGTTTTTTTCTTTTTTTTTTGGGGGGGGGGGGGGGGGGGGGGGGGGGGGGTTTTGGGGGATCATGCACTTGTTTAAAAGATGGTCTGGATGATGAGTAGCAAAGTTGGTTCTGTCTGAAGGAAGTGCTGCAGCCGCTGTAATCAGGTACTCACTGAGGAGTGGGACCTGTATAACATCCTGGAAATGTTTCAGTGTTCAAAAAATAAGAGTGTTTACACGATTACTAGATGAACCATAAAATCCAGAAACATAGTTGGCCAATAATCTACCTATGAAAAGAGTCTGTATTAACATGCAATCAAAAGGTCAATCTGAAAGGAGAGAGATGTAGAGCAAGGGTAATGGTCATCTCATCAACACTAAATTTATTGACAATGCCAAAAGTGATGAAATAAAGTTTTTCTTGCAGATTCACATCGAGGATAGGGAAAGGAGATAATGGGGATGAAGTGACTATTCATTAGATCACCATTAATGCCCTAACAATAACTTTCGAGAGGAAATCATGAAAATGCAGTGGTAGCTGTTTTTTCTAGCTTTTCTTACATCTAGATATGCGCCAATCTGATGATTTGAACTATCCACATCACTAACACTATGGGGATTAAGAGTATCCCCATTCTGGCCAGCAATACAACTTAAGAGGAAAATACAAAAATACAGTGGCAGCTGGTTTTTCTAGTTTTCTTTACATCTACATATTCACCAATTTGACGATTTGGAACATCTCCATCGCTGGATAGAAGATTGCCCCAAATCACTAAATATTTGGCAGCTATGGAAGGCTCAGAACCAGTTATGATGGAAGGAGTCTTCCAATCCAAATCTCTATATGTGCGTACTTTTTTCCTTTGGGGAAAGAACATGTAGCATTATTTATTGTTTACAGGAGGTAATGTCCTCCAGTAGTACATCACACCAAAATGCTGAGCAGCCTAAATAATATTATGAATGATAAGGTTGCAAGGAGATGAATATCTAGAGCTAAGGTCGAGGCTACAAGTAAAAGATGATTACAAAGTATTGTAGGCAGGATGCTATGCTTCGGAGGATGATTCTGCACCCTAAAAAAAAGAGAGCATTCTTGGATTGTCAAATAAATTAGAGAATCCAAAGACATAGGCGATCAACAATTTATATGCATGCAAAGTCTGTATTGGAATAGAGACCAATTATGATGCCGCATATGGGAATACATGGGAAATAGAAGAAACCATTGGACTATGTCATTCCACCGTTGTTTAATATGTTGACAATCCCAGAAATCATGATGCATGCATCATATTTGGGACATGGGAAATGTGAACGAGAATGGCAATCCCTACTCATAAAGGCATCAGTGCAAACAACTCCAACAATTATTCTCCACTTAAATAGACGGTAGTGTTATACCAATCGTTTCTTCCATACTGCAGTACATTTACACTGCCACAACTTGGAAGATCTATAGCATCCCTATCCATGATTACACACATTAGCAAAGTTGACACCTGGAAGCAATGCATTGTAATATTTAGATAATGATGCATTAGACCATTTAGGATTAGTATCAATTCCCTAACCTTGTTCTCTATACATTCATAGTTAAAAAAAGCACATATTAAATCCATCTTCTTAGGAAGTTCTAAATGTTAAGGATGTTTCTGTCAATGTCTTTCTTTATTAAAACTTACAAGTGTACCCATGAACGAAGCATGTGTTGCCCCTTTTATTGCATGGATTTCAGCCCATTGTGGATTGCACATTAGCCAGACTAGGTCTTTTAGCCTTTGGCCACACACGTGCACGCGTGCACAC
>CM035410.1:108434013-108469013 GCA_020310875.1 Ceratopteris richardii
GAGAGAGAGAGAGAGAGTCATATTAACATCTACCAAAAGGCTAAACTTGGCTATGAGACAAAACCATGTACAACTGTGGTCATCTCAGTGTATCGATGAAAAGAAAAGTACTCACTTCAAAAATAGATTTATGTAGGGTGGAGACAACAAGATGATGGTGTATCTAGCAATGGTGGAGTAGTGAAGATAGAGTAGTGTGTGGAGAAGTGTGGATCTGACTCCGTAGATAATGGCCATCTACTACATGGGGGCATATGTGGGAGTGAATATTTATACCCTAACTCATACAGATGGGTGGAGGAGGGTCGAGTATATGGTATCTGCGGTGGACTCAACACCTCCTGCAAGAGGGCAACCCAAGTGGTGGTGGTGCGATGATGCTCCATAATGTGATCGTGTGCTATCCTGATGTGAGAGATGTCCTCATGATGAATTTGTGGTTGTCGGTACCGAGTCGTATGTGGTCTATGTCGCATTTTGTGCCGTTGCCTGCTCGAGGGTGAGCCCTATGCCTTTGGGAGGTTGGTGTGTCTGATGTGGCTCAACTCACTGAAAGAACTGAGTAATACTTTGCTGGGTATCTGTTTGTGCCCCGCGTCTATGCTGTAGGGTCTGATCTCCTCTCTCATATGCTGTCGTGATATAGGGACCCATCCTCTGCTGGTCTCCTATGGTCGTGCACAACTGGAGTGACTCCTCAATCTCGAATTCTGCTCGTAAGTCCAAGTATGCTGGGCATCTCGTAATCAAGTGCTCCTCCATCTCTATCTCTGTATGGTAAAGTGGGCACCACCTCTCCTCTCGGGGGACTCCTCTTGCCTGGCCTCTCTCGATCTCGAGCTGATGTGATGAAACTTGAAGCTCCCCAATGACAACACGGAGGTAGTGTGGTAGGTATGTCTACATGTGATGTGGGTTCTCAATGAAGCCCTGATCTTAGATCTCTAGGAAATGCTCATGATAGTAGAACATTTTCAGTGGCAATGGATCTCTTAGGCTGACCCATGTCCTTTTGAATGTATGTATTCCATATCTCTCGCTCTCTCCCTCTCTCCCCCTCTCTCTCTCTCTCTCTCGTGCTATCCCTCTCCCCTCTCCCTCTTCCTCTCCCTCTCCCTCTCCCTCTCCCTCTCCCTCTCCCTCTCCCTCTCCCTCTCCCTCTCCCTCTCCCTCTCCCTCTCCCCTCTCCCTCTCCCTCCCCCTCCCCCTCCCCCCTCTCCCTCCCCCTCCCTCCCTCCCTCCCTCCCTCCCTTCCCCTCCCCTCCCCCTCCCCTCCTCTCCCCCCTCCTCTCTCTCTCTCTCTCTCTCTCTCTCTCTCTCTCTCTCTCTCCCTCTCCCTCTCCTCTCCCTCTCCCTCTCCCTCTCCCTCTCCCTCTCCCTCTCCCTCTCCCTCTCCCTCTCCCTCTCCTCTCCCTCTCCCTCTCCCTCTCCCTCTCCCTCTCCCTCTCCCCTCTCCCTCTCCCTCTCCCTCTCCCTCCTCCCTCTCCCTCTCCCTCTCCCTCTCCCTCTCCCTCTCCCCTCTCCCTCTCCCTCTCCCTCTCCCTCTCCCTCTCCCTCTCCTCTCCCTCTCCCTCTCTCTCACTCTTGCCCTCGCCCTCGCCCCTCGCCCTCGCCCTCGCCCTCGCCCTCGCCCCTCGCCCTCGCCCTCGCCCTCGCCCTCGCCCTCGCCCTCGCCCTCGCCCTCGCCCTCGCCCTCGCCCTCGCCCTCGCCCTCGCCCTCGCCCTCGCCCCTCGCCCTCGCCCTCGCCCTCGCCCTCGCCCTCGCCCTCGCCCTCGCTCCCCTCCCCCTCCCCCTCCCCCTCCCCCCTCCCCCTCCCCCCTCCCCCTCCCCCTCCCCCCTCCCCCTCCCCCTCGCCTCTCTCTCTCTCTCTCTCTCTCTCACCCCCTCTCCCTCTCTCCCTCTCCCCCTTCCTCTCCCTCTCTCCCTCTCCCCCTTCCTCTCCCCCTCCCTCTCCCTCTCCCCCTCCCCCTCCCCCCCTTCCCCCTCCCCCTCCCCCCTCCCCCTCCCCCTCCCCCTCCCCCTCCCCCCTCCCCCTCCCCCTCCCCCTCCCCCTCCCCCTCCCCCTCCCCCTCCCCCTCCCCTTCCCTCCCCCTCCCTCCCTCCCTCCATTTGAATGTGTTGGATGGGAGCCTTGCACATCGCAACTTTAAGTGCTTAGAATTCCTCTTCTTCTACTTGTCCCCATTTGAAGGTCTCTTTTTTGCAGATGCCAACTTATTTATGATGCCATGCTCTGTTTTGATGGTATCAAGTTGGGTAGATACCAATTTTTCTCGAGAGTGTTGAAGCCTTGGATGAAACATTAGGGAAATTGACAGAATCTGATAAATTCTAGCACTTCTTTGACTCAGGATGGAGGGGCCCACTTGAGCACTGCTTCCACTTCCTTTGGTCAATGTGGAGCCCAAGCTCTGAGATGAGGAAGCCCAATAATTCCACCTTCTTCATGGTTGTGGGTGCAATTATACCCAAGCCCACATGCTTGATCAATTCACTTATGCTCAACCCCATGAAAGGCCTCATATGATCAACCACTTCTAAAAGTACTTCACATTTACCCTTGTAAAAGTGGATTACACTCACGAGGAGTTAGGAAGCTCTAAATCACGTATCACTTGGTTGTTGAGCAATGAGAGAATCTATCCTATATGTTAGCATTCACCTTTTAGGTAGAAGTTTGAATTTGAATTCAAAGTTTGGTTCCAAGATCAACTATAAGAAGAGGATCAAGAAGACCTGCGTGTATCTCGAGGTAGAGAGATCATTACGTAGTACATCCATTGTGAAGTGAGAGCTCACCTCATATCTCTTTCACCTCTCACACATTGAGCAATGCTTGATTGCCAATGGCATTCTATTTGTACATGTTTAATACATATATGATCATTATATTGTCATCTTACTTCTCTATTATATCTCCATCAGAACACTGATCTTCTCACAACTTCTTCTCAATGCGTAGTTGATCATTTGCCATGATTTAAAGCATGATAGAACAAAATATTATCTATTGTAGTGCTACAAAGTTTCATTAGCATTGCTTCTTGGGATCGTCAGATATTAGCATATCTTTGCTCACTGGTTTGATGACTGTTGGAGCCCGTGAATGTTGGGATGGAGATACGACTTGCTAAATACCTTTCTCTACATGTAGTCCATCATTTTTGATGAAATCAACTCATGATTGTTATCTTACCAAGTTAATTAGATTTCTCCAAAATGAATTAAGATAATTGCTGTCGTACATAGAGAATTGTTCAAAACACTGAACAAGTGTAAGAACAAAAATAACAAGTTTTTCGTTCTTGGATCCATTGCAACATATCTTTTTTGATTCATCCTTTTGAGATTGATCTTCCAAGGTACATAGGGTGTCTAATACATCCTTTGGCAAGCTAAAAGGGCCCACTACATATCCCTAGAGTTCATTTGGCTGGTGTAGTGCAAAGTTTCTGCAACACCACTTCATCTTCACAAAATACAAATCCATCTCTTCACAGTGGTATCAGAGCAAGGTTGGACAACATGGCAAATGCATATCCTTCATCAATTGATAAATTGGATAGAGGTAACTACTCAGCCTGGCCTTTAAGGATGGAAGCTTATCTTCAAGGCAGGAATCTATATGGTTATATAGCTTGAGATGAAGTTATGTCAAGTTTCAGGAATAAAGGTCAACCTACACAAGAAGACCAAGAAAGATTGAGCACATGGTGCTCCAAGGATGCACTTGCAAGGTCTTATCTCCTCAACTCTATCTCATATTTTTTGTTGCCTCACATTAGAAGTTGTAAAACATCTTAGGAAGTGTGGAATGCACTTGAAGCCTTCTTCTCTTCAAGTACAAATGCCAGGAAGCATCAACTATGGTTGGACTTTACAACTCTCAAGAAAGCTCCCAAACAAAATGTGATTGATTTTGTCACAGAACTCAAGGACATAGCAGATAAGTTGGGAAGCATTGGAGAGGTAATAGAAGAAGAGCAAATTGTCAGGCAGGTCATCAATGGCTTAAAGGCAGATGACAAGTGGGAAGCATTCACTACAACTATGGATCTATACATGGATATGCATGTACCACATTTCAATACACTCATAGGACAACTACTTACTCAAGAGGCGAAGCTTATCAAGAATGGAGAAGGCTCCAAAGCTAATCAATTTTCTACTTTGTATACTGATAAAAGAGAGTCCAAAGAGAACAAAGGAAGAGGAAAGAAAGTGGATGATGAAGCAGGTACACATCAAGCTAACTATGCAGGTAGAGGAAGACATGGTAGAGGTAGAGCCAAAGGAGGAAGACAAGGCAGGGGGAGACCCCAAGACTCTAATCCTTGTTCTATTTTTGGATTAACTGATCACACAATTGAGAATTGCTTTAGGAATTCTAGGAATAAAAAAGGCAGAGGCTACAATAGAGGAAGTTATGGCTACTCTAAAGGAAGGACCAACAACTTCAATGGCTATCACAACAATTACAACCATTCAAACTATCAAGGAAGCAATAGAGGAATAAGAGACTTCAATAACTACATAGAAGACTCAAATCAAGAGTACTCATTGCTAATCATGAATATGGCAATGCCATAAGGTAAATCTGATGAGCATGTTTTCTACATAGACGCAGGTTGTTCCAACAATGTGACAGGAAATGTGGCTCTCCTATGAGATTTAGAAGATCCAAGGAACAAGCAAGAAGTGCAAACAGGTGATGATACAAGACATCTGCTGGAGAAGATAGGAAATGTAAAAGCACCTAATGGAAACATAAACCTACTTACCAGGTACTCTATGTCCCTACCATCACAAATAATTTGACAAGTGTATGGCAGATTGTGGAGAAAGGCCTACAAGTTAGGTTCACAAAAGGAGGAGCTTTTTTTGAAGATCCAAGCCAAGGATTTAGGAGGATTGGAAAGGGTGAAAAGACAAGTAGATTGTTCACATTTGAATTGCAAGACACTAGGAACATTTCTCTCTTTAATTATGGTAGTTAGACACTCACAGAATCGGAAGTATAGCACAAAAGGTTAGCACATATTGGTGAAAGATCATTAAAGCAAATTTGCAGGGACCAAAGTGTACTTGGAAACCCTAATTTGTCAAAGCAACATGATTTATAAGTGTAGTACATGTCAATTTGGAAAGTCTCAAAGGTTACCATTCATGAAGAAAGGATATATGCATGGAGATCTCTTGTATTTGGTTCATACAGGTGTATGGGGACCTAGCAACAATGCTTCAATATCTGGATCAAGGTATTGTGTCTCCTTCATTGATGATTGCAGTGGATGGACTATGTATACTTTATGAAACACAAAGATGAAGTCTTTTCATGTTTCAAAAGTTATTTAGCTCTTGTGGAGAACCAAACAGGTAAAACACTAAAAAGACTAAGGTCAGATGGAGGGGGAGAGTACTTCTCCCATGAATTTGACTCCTTTCTTCAAGAGAGGGGAATTAAAAGAGAGATTACTATAGGGTACACTCCTGAGCAAAATGGGGTGGCAGAGAGAAAGAATAGGACAATTGTTGAAACTGCAAGGTCTACAGTAAATGAAAAACACTTGCCTAATTATTTAAGGGCCAAGGCTATATCCACAGCCACTTATTTGATTAATAGGTTACCTTCAAAGTCACTTGATGGCATAACACCATATGAGGCTTGGAATGGAAGAAGACCAAGCTTGGATCATTGTAAGATTTTTGGATGTATTGCTTATGCTCACGTTCCTTCATAGGTTAGAGGGAAGATGGATCCAAAAGCAGAAAGGTGTGTATTCATTGGATATGACAACAACCAAAAGGGCTACAAATTATACAACCCAACAATCAAAGGATTCTTGGTGAGTAGACATGTAGTGTTTAATGAGAATATATCTTGGTATGAAGATTCATGCAGGAAGATCAACTTACCTTATGATCTTGAAGAAGATTTTCCAAAACTTGTCAAGGAAAACCTTCCTAAAGTTGAAGAGCAAGATAGCTCACAAGATGATGAAGCAACTCATATTGAAAAACTCAAAATGTGGGAAGTCTAAAAGTAAAACTAAAATGTAGGAACTTGGACAAGAGGCAAAATCATCACATCATGGCCTAATGAGGTCCATGAGGGAGAAAAGAAAACCAGAGAGGTATGGGTTTGATACTTCCCTAGTTACTAAACATTCAATCTATCTAGCACAAGACATAAATCAAGAGGAACCCTCAACATTCGAGAAAGCAAAGAAGAAATCAGAATGGAGGCATGCAATGGAAGAAGAAATTGAAGCTCTTGAGGCAAATAACACTTGGAAATTGTTGGAGTTTATTGACCTCCAAAATATAGCTGGAAGTAGGTGGAACCCCCTAGGAATAAGTTGACCTTTTCACAAACTTCATCATAGAAAACTAGTCACGCTTGCAGAGCTTACTGTTCTCTACTAGATTATAATTTTTCAAAACTGTTTTAATCACATATACTAGAGACCAAGAGCTTTCAAATGAGCTATTAAACATGTAATTTGGATATATAATGAGGGAGATACAAGCTCTGCAATCTCTGCGTACAAAACTACAACAACGTAGAGATACACATATGAGTCTCTTGGACTTCCCACAAGATCACGACTTCTCTCCTCTTTTTATAACATGGGAAGCTAATCTAAAACCTTCCTAATACATCTAAATTCATGTTAGACACTTAGGTGGAGATATTACATGACTGAAGTGCTCAAATAAGCAAAGTATTGATGGACTTTGAGAACTAGCCACATCGACCTTCCACTAGGACACCACTGTAGCTCCCTTGTGACTCACTAATTTGACTCACCATGTTCTAGAACTCACGTGGTATTTTGGTTATATTTAATGAATAATATGAGCCTTCTTGAAGTATTTGAAGACTTCCCAAAGGTATTTACATAATTTGAAACTTGTACCCTACATAAAACAAATGTTCGCAACATTCTCCCCCTCAAGTTTCAAAGGGTATTTCCTTCATGCCAAGAATATAGTTGAATCTTTGAAGCTTCGGTCCATCCAAGGATTTGGTGAAGATATCTACAACTTGATCCTTTGTTCCCACAAAAGAAACTTGTACTTCATTGTTTATGGCCTTCTCTCGAACGTAATGATAGTGAACCTCTATATGCTTTGTTCTAGCATGAAAGATAGGATTTGAGGTCATATGAATGCTACTCAAGTTATCCCCATATATCAGTGGTACATCAACCTGCACATTCAAGTCATGAAACAACTTTTTAAACCACATAACTTCAGTAGTAGCCAATGCTAAACCTCTATACTCAGCCTCTGTAGAAGATAAAGCAACTATAGGCTGTTTCTTTGAACTCCATGTTAATGTCTTGTTTCCTGCTATTACCACATATCCACTTGTGGATCTTCTGTCATCTTTGCTTCCAGCCCAATCTGCATCACTAAAGACTTTAAGAGTTAGATCAGCATCATGACTATAAAATAATCCTTCGTTCATGGTACCTTTCAAATACCTAAGCACTCTTTTCGCTGCATGCATATGAGGTACTCTAGGTTCATGCATAAACTGTGACAATAGTCCCACTGCATAGCATATATCAGGTCTAGTTTTTTTTGCATAAATCAAAGATCCTACCATGGATCTATACACATTCATATCATGCAACTCATCACCTTCCTTTGCACTCAACTTTACATTACATTCCATTGGAGTAGAAACAAATTTACATTCCTGCATACCAACCCTTTTCAACATATCACATATATACTTTCTCTGTATCAACCACATACCTTCATCGCCATACACAATTTCAATCCCAAGAAAGTATCTAAGCAAACCAAGATCTGAAATTTTAAATTCCTTTCCCAAATTACCTTTTTATCTCATCAATTGCTTTTGCATCATTCCCTGTAATCAACAAGTCATCCACATAAATGCATACATAGACACACATGTCATCTACATGTTTTACATAAAGTGAAGGATCAGCATGACTCGCTGTGTATCCTTGCAGTGTAAGATACTTTACCAACCTTGCATTCCATGCCCTTGGTGCCTGCTTAAGACCATACAATGCCTTCTTTAACCTGCATACATGATTAGAATATTTTGCATCCACATAACCATCTGGTTGTGACATATACACTTCTTCATTTAACTCACCATTAAAAAAGGCATTCTTTATATCGAGTTGATATATATTCCACCTTTTACTTGCAGCTAAAGCCAACAAAGTTCTCACCGTTGCCATGTTTGCTACTGGACTAAATGTCTCCTCATAGTCCAATCCTTGAGTTTGATTATATCCTTTTGCTACAAGTCTAGCTTTATATCTTGACACACTACCATCACTATTTCTTTTAATCTTCAATACCCCCTTGCAACCAATTACCTTTTGCTTTGGTGTCTTTGGAACTAAATTCCAAGTCTTGTTATCCTGTAGTGCTTCCATTTCTCCTCCCATTGCTTTCTCCCACTTTTCATCTCCTTTTGCCTCATCATAACATGTGGGTTCATTTTCCTGCTCAACTTTTGTCATAAAAGCATAATGAGTATTCATGAAAGATTCATAAGTATACCTTTGAGGTTGCTTACTCACTCTTGAAGTTCTTCTTACCTCCAATGTAGATGCTCTTCCTTTCTTATTAGGAACCTTTGATGATTCTCCATACTCACATACATCACTTATTTCCTCTCCTTCATCATTAACTTCAACAAGTTTGAGTTTACCTTTACTTTTAACACTTGGAGGTGACTCTTGCCTTAATCTTCCATTGAAAGGTAGCTCTCTTTCTTCATCCAAACCACTTTTCTCATCATTTAAACTTCTTGTGGGCTGAGGTAAGCACTCATCTCCTTCACCTGTATCTTCTTCATCTCCATTTATGACCTGCAAACTTTTCTTATCTACATACCATGAAAGTGATTCATCAAAATTTACATCTCTTGAAACAACCGCCTTATTGTATGAGGATTATAAAATCTATATCCTCTTTGAGTATTTGTATAACCAATAAATATACATTTTTTTGATTTCATCAAGTTTTGATCTCACTTCACTAGGTACATGTACATAACATACACAACCAAATACTTTCAAATGACTTACACTTGGTTTCCTTCCATGCCATACCTCATATGGTGTCAAATGATGAACTCCAGCAGTAGGTACTCTATTCATAATGTACACACTTGTGCTAACAGCTTCAGCCCAAAAAGAATTAGGCAAACACATATCATTTAGCATGCTTCTAGATGCTTCTGCTATGATTCTGTTTCTTCTTTCTGCAACTCCATTTTGTTGTGGAGTATACCTGCATGTAACTTCTCTTTTGATACCTTCATCATACAAGAAATCAGTAAAAGCTTGAGAGAAACACTCTCCCCCTCCATCGGATCTTAGCTTCTTAACATATCTTCCTGTTTGCTTCTCGACAAATGATTTAAAATTTTGAAACAATCAAAGAATTCACTCTTATGTTTAATGAAATACACAAATGTCATTCTACTATGATCATCAATGAATGATACATAGTACTTATTACCAGCCAAGGATGCCTCTTTAGTAGGACCCCATACGTCCGTGTGTATAAGTTCTAGCAATCCACTGCTTACATAGCTTGAATGCTTGAAAGGCTGTCTACTCTGCTTACCCATTTGACATGCTTCACAAAGATGCACTCTTCTTTGATAGCTCCTTTAACCTGTGTACATTCATGTGTCCAATCCTTTTGTGCCATAGATCAAGCTCTACTATTCGATGCATACCATAAGAGAAATAGTTTGTATGATTTGGGTTTACCTTGAATGTAAACAATCTACCTTGTTTTTGACCTCTAGCAATTAACCTCCTTTGCTTTGGATCCTCAATGAAGCAACCAGCATGATTAAATCTTATTTGCAAACCTTTTTCTCCCATTTGACCAACGGACATCAGATTCTTAGTAATCGTTGGCACATAAAGTACATCCTTCAAGCAATTTGTCTTGCTCTTATCCTGCATAACAACATCTCCAACCTGCATAATCTTATGCGTTGTATCATCTCCTGTTTCAACATGACCTTTACATGAAGGGTTATGCATATTAGAAAACCATGAAGCATCATGTGACATATGGTTAGAGCAACCACTATCTACATACCATACATCACTATTGCAATTCATCTTAGTTTCTACATTCATCATAAGAAGAGAATCATAATAATCACTTTTACCTTCAACTGCATAATTTTCTTGTTGTTTACCTCTTCTTGAATAGCCTCCTCTTTGATTACCACCTTGATTATTTTCATTTTGATAACAATCTTTGGCATAGTGTCCATACCTTCCACATATATAACAATTGTTGTTATCTTCACTCCTTTGTCTTTGATTGTAGTTGTAGTTGCCTCTCGTACCTCTGGCGCTTGATCTTCCTCTTCCTCTTGTGTTGAAGAAGCCACTTGAAGTCCCTTGATCATCGCTCCTTCTTCCTCGACCTATATTTGAACATCTTCTACCTCTGTTTCCACCTCTTGATGATCCTACATAAAGAGCTTGTCCTTGAGATCCTTTTTGATTTGAAGTAGAACCATTTAGATTCAGCTCCTCCGTGACCATGAGAGCAACAAGCTGATCAAAGTCTGGTAATTCTCCTCTAACATAAACTGAAGTAATGAATAGTTTCCATCTCTCATCATCCTTGAGTCCGTTGAGAGTATGTGCAACCAAGTCGTCGTCCTCCACATGAGCTTGAATTGATCCTAGTTGATCTGCAATCTCTTTAACCTTCAACAAGTAATCATTGACTGATGTCCTTGTATCTTTCTTTATGTTATTCAAGTCATTTTTGAGTTGAATCTTCCTTGCTCTTGTACCTGTAGCATACAACCTTTCCAATGCAAGCCAAACATCTCTACTTGTGTCTAGATCTTGTATGTGTCCTACCATTGAATCTTGAATATTTTGTGATAAAATGAATATAACCCTTTTGTCTCTTTCATTCCAAAGTCTAAACTCCCTCCATTGTTGCTGATTTGGATCCTCTGGTAATATAGGTTTGATATCCGTTCCATCAATCAAACCATACAAGCCTCTACCTTGCAAGCATGCTGTGATTCTAAATCGCCATGCTTGATAGTTGTTCTTATCAAGCTTCTCTATTTGTGCATGTTGATCGCCCATTGTGCAAAATACTAAACTTCCTCCTTTAAACCTCCTTTTGGATATATGTGACAAGAAGAAGTATGAGATTTACCTTTGTAATAAAGTCTATGCACCTTTCTTTGCTTGGATGTTGCTTGAGATGCTTCCTTGCTACCTCCTTCTACCTTTGTGTAGTGTCAATGATGAACCGCTACTCCAATAGCTTCAAATTCTTCATCAAGGTATTATAACCTTCTCCAAGCTTCAATTCTTTGCTCTGATACCAATGTTGGAGTTTATTGACCTCCAAAATATAACTGGAAGTAGGTGGAACCCCCTAGGAATAAGTTGACCTTCTCACAAACTTCATCACAGAAAACTAGTCACGCTTGCAAAGCTTACTGTTCTCTACTGGATTAGAATTTTTCAAAACTGTTTTAATCACATATAGTAACGACCAAGAGCTTTTCAATGAGCCAAAGAACACTCAATTAGGATAAATACACAAGGAGATATGACCTCTGCAAGTTGGAGGTTTAATGGAGACCTTCAGAAGGGGGTGAACCAAAGAATACACACTACTTGTAGAGAGTACTGCTCTCAGATCACAAACCCAATGATTATGAAACTTTATAGTATGAAAGTAGACAGTAAGAGCTTTCAAATGAGCTATTAAAAATGTAATTTGGATATATAATGAGGGAGATACAAGCTCTGCAATCTCTGCATACAAAACTATAGCAGCGTAGAGATACACATATGAGTCTCTTGGACTTCCCACAAGTTCCCGACTTCTCTCCTCTTTTTATAACATGGGAAACTAATCTAAAACCTTCCTAATACATCTAAATTCATGTTAGACACTTGGGTGGAGATATTACATGACTCAAGTGCTCAAATAAGCAAAGTATTGATGGACTTTGAGAACTAGCCACATCGACCTTCCACTAGGACACCACTGTAGCTCCCTTGTGACTCACTAATTTGACTCACCATGTTCTAGAACTCACGTGGTATTTTGGTTATATTTAATGAATAATATGAGCCTTCTTGAAGTATTTGAAGACTTCCCAAAGGTATTTACATAATTTGAAACTTGTACCCTACATAAAACAAATGTTCGCAACAGAAATTAGTTCCCAAGTCTTCATCAATGAAAATGATAGGTTTAAGATGAATTTACAAATTGAAGAAGAACTCAAATGGCTCCATTAATAGGTATAAGGCAAGGCTTGTGGCAAGAAGCTTTGCACAAACTCAGGGAATTGATTATGAGGAGACCTTGCTTCTTCCAAGAATTGGAAAATACTTCAATTGGATTAAAAAAAAATGCATTTCTTAATGTATGGATAACAGAAGAGGTGTATATGGCACAACCACCTAGTTTTGAGAATCAAATACATCTTGATTATGTGTGTATCTTAATAAAGCTCTTTATGGACTCAAACAAGTTCCAAGGGCTTGGAATCACATGCTTGTTTCATTCTTGTAGGATAAAGGATTTCAACCTAGCAAGGCAGATCCATCACTCTTCATCAAAAAGAGTAATTCTGAAGTCATCTATTTGTGTGTATATGTGGACAATATTATACTAACAGGAAATGATGCAGATGGCATAAAAAAGTTCAAGGAGCAGATGAAAAAAGAGTTCAAAATAAGTGACTTAGGATCACTTACATACTTCCTAGGACTAGAAGTGCTATACAAAGATCATGGTCTATTCCTTACTCAAAGGAAGTACATTAAAGACTTGTTGACAAAGTTCAGGATGCAAGATTGCAGGATTGCAAGTACTCCAATGGAGGTTAATCATAAATTGAGCTCACATGAAGGTGAACTCATAGAAGATGTCACATGTTATCAAAGTCTTGTGGGTAGCTTGAACTATGCCACATTGACAATAGTAGATATATGTTATAGTGTGAGTGTGCTAAGTCAATTTGTGCACACATCCAAGAAACCTCACATGGAAGTTGCCAAGGGGATACTCAAATATCTCAAAGGGACCATGAATGAAGGGTTATACTACCCTTATGTATCTAATTTAAGTCTAAAGTTGTTCTCTAATACAGATTGGGTTGGCTCCAAGGAAGACAAAAGGAGCACCTCAGACTATCTTACCTTTGCAAGATACCTATCTCATGGTCATCCAAGAAGCAACCCACAGTTGCTCTCTCTTCTACTGAAGCTAAATACAGAGGTCTTAACATAGCCATTCAAGAAGCAATGTGGATGAAGACACTATTTACAGATCTTGGATTGGAAATTGGGACTCCAAATATTTTTCGTGACAACATGAGTTCCATTCACTTGGCTGCCAATCCGATTTTCCATGCAAGGACTAACCATATCGAAGTACACTATCATTATGTCACGGAGAAATTGCTGAGCAAGGATATTCAATGATCCTATGCATCAACTCATTTACAATGTGTAGATATACTCACAAAGGCATTGGATGGAACAAAGGTGAACATGTTTAGATTGATGATTGGGTTGTAGGAAATCAAGGAGCAATGAAGACCAAACATTATAGGCTTGAGGGGGAGCAGTTAGTGCAGTTATACCCAAGCCCACATGCTTGATCAATTCACTTATGCTCAACCTATTGGCATAACCCATGAAAGGCCTCATATGATCAACCTCTTATAAAAGTACTTCACATTTACCCTTGTAAAAGTGGATTACACTCATGAGGAGTTAGGAAGCTTTAAATCATGTATCACTTGGTTGTTGAGCAATGAGAGAATCTATCCTATATGTTAGCATTCACCTTTTAGGTAGAAGTTTGAATTCGAATTCACACTTTGGTTCCAAGATCAACCATAAGAAGAGGATCAAGAAGACTCACATGTATCTCGAGGTAGAGAGATCATTCTGTAGTATATCCATTGTGAAGTGAGAGCTCACCTCATAACTCTTTCACCTCTCACACATTGTGTAATGCTTGATTGCCAATGACATTGTATTTGTACATGTTTAATACATATATGATCATTATATTGTCATTTTACTTCTCTATTATAACTCCATCAAAATAGTGCTCTTCTCATAGCTTGTTCTTAGTGTGCAGTTGATCATTTGTTATGATTTAAAGCATGATAGAATCAACATACTGTCTGTTATAACCCTACAAAGTTTCATTAGCATTGCTTCTCAGGATCATTAGATATTAGCATATCTTTGCTCATTGGTATGATGATTGTAGCAACCGTGAATGTCATGATGGAGATATGATTTGCTAAATATCTTTCTCAGCATGTAGTCCATCATTTTTTATGATATCACTCATGATTTTTAGCTTACTAAGTTAATTAGAATTCTCCAAAAGGAATTAAGCAAATTGCTGCTGTACACAGAGAATTGTTCAAAACACTGAATAGGTGTAAGAACAAATATAGCAAGTTTTTTGTTCTTGGATCAACTCCAACATATTTTTTTTGATTCATCCTTTTGAGATTGATCTTCCAAAGTACAATGGGTGTCTAATACATCCTTTGGCAAGCTAAAAGGGCCCATTACATATCCCTGGGGTTCATTTGGCTAGTGTATTGCAAAGGTTCTACAACACCACTTCATCTTCACCAAATACAAATCCATCTCTTCACAATTGCAAACTCCCATTTGTTTGCCTTGGCAAAGAGTTGTCATTTACAGAATTGTTGGAGGACTACGTGTTGGAACATCAAGCTTACACTATACTTGAGGTGGATTTGATCTACATCAAAGGCTATCGCGTCGAAAGAATATCCGTTGGAGAGTTCTTTTTCATATGCTCATTTATTGTATTTTTTGAGAATATTTTGATGGCTCATTTACCGTTGTAAAAGCCTTGAGTTGTACACATGTAAAGGTACAAATATAGGGCCAAAATCCCACGAAATTTTGGTGGTTGAAGTTGCATTCAATCAAGCAATAAATCACCTAAAAAGTAGATCAATCAAGATCTTCACTTTTCCTAGATTGTAGGGAAGTGAATTGATTCCCTCCAACAACCATTCCCACCTTCATTTGAATTCAAATTCAAGTTGTAAAAGTTGTGGAACACTCCTAGAGGCTATATAAGGAGTTGAAATCACTTGTACATTACATGGAAGCAATATACATACACTTGTGACCATCATTGTCTTGCTCCTTCAATTTTCTGCATCATCTTCTTCGCCAACAGTAATCTTGCAGAGGCTGCTGCTCTCTCCTCAGAGCTCCAAATTGAGTGCAAGAGGACGCATTGGAAAGGTATCAGTGTCTAGTTTATTCCTGTAAATTTTCAAAGCATTTGGTTCAGCAGATTTGGAGAAATCTCAGTTTTTCTGCCTCGGGGTCAATCTCTACGTATTCCTGAAAAATAGGAGGTACCACCGGTGAATGTCGCATTCATTCCTATAGCATATTTTGCTTATTCCTTATACTTTTGTGCATTCCATACACTCAACCCTATGTGTATCACTCCCATAAAAGGATTTTTTCTAATTGTAATCACGCTGGTCGCTATGGGCATTTGAAGTTCATTGTCTCTTCCATAGATAGTAAGTTTTTTGAGCTAGTCGACACGCGAACCTATCTGTTTTGTATCGACTCATTCTCCTTGATGCTCCAAGGTACATAGTGTGTTTCTTTGCACTTATAGCATGCCTATAAGGTCTATTTGAGTCTCCAAAAGCTCAAGGGCTGGTCTTGTGCCGGTTGGCTTGACCAAACTTCATCGCTTCGAAACGCACTTTTCCACCTTCGACAAGCTTCTCCAAGTTCTTTCAGTGGTATCAGAGCTAGTTCAAGATGGGTGACGGCTTTCCCTCAATGATCGAGAAGCTTGATCGACACAACTACGCGGCTTGGCAAATCAGAATGGAGGCCTACTTGCAAGGTAGAAATCTTTATGGAATTGTAGCAGGTGATGAAGCTATGCCTATTCCAAGATCCAAAGGAGGACCTACACAAGAGGAGACAGATAAGCTCACACTTTGGTGCGCAAGGGATTCTCAAGCAAGGTCGTACATACTAAACTCTATCTCTGACTTTCTATTACCACATATTAGAGGATGCAAGACATCTCAAGAGACTTGGGATGCCCTGGAGACTTTCTTTTCTGCTAGTAACAAAGCAAGAAAGAATCATCTTTGGAACGAGTTCAACCAAATGAAGAAGACACCTAAACAAACCATCACAGAGTTTGTTACCAAGGTCAAGGAGGTTGCGGATCAGTTAGCATCCATTGGAGAGCTGATTGAAGACATTAGGGCGAAAAACGGCCCAAAAAGGGCCGTGTAAGGATTTCAATTAGTTGTGCTTGATCAGGATTAAAGTTGTCAAATCCTTTAAGAAATTCCGTGTAAGTTCATTTAAAACGTATCTTATGCAAATTTTGAAGAGAGAGAAACTCGTATCATATAATCATGAAAAGTTTGTGTGATATCTTACGCCTCGAAGTTTGTGTGATATCTTACGCCTCAAAAGTTGAATTTTCCTCTTGTTCACGGACCTATATAATGTGTGCTGATCACGTTTTGCGCTTTTTTTTCTCTACTTTTCATAGCAAGCCTGTTTCTCCCTTTCACGTCATTTTAGACACTTGCTGGTCATTTTTCATAGCAGACCATGGAGAACGTTAACCCAAATACTCTCCCTGAGCTTTCAAACATTCGAAATCATTGTAAAAAGTTCCATATCAACATTGCAGTTAGTCAGGAGTATGCGACGACAAGAAACGTATTTCGAAGGGCTCTTCATCCTCTTGAAGTGGATGGATTGCGAAAGGAAGGCAAGAAACATATCGACATATGGACAGATGGATCTGTTTATCCAATTGATCCACAAACTGGAAGGTACCCCCCTTTTCATAATCTTCATGATCTGATTAGATTTGTGGGAGATGGTGAGGATGGTTTACGAGGCTATTGTTCAAGGCTCTGGGATATTTCAAGGAATTATGTACAATACATAAACTATTTACAAAACACACTACACCAGAAGAATTTACATATGAGAGAGCTAGAAAACAAATTATCCACTTTATCTTCTCAGTTAGAGTCTTTTAAAAAAATGAAAGAAACTCCTATAGGTTTGAGAATGCGGTCAAAACGAGTAAAACCTTTTTTAGATTTGACTGAAAAATCTGTCCAGAAAAAGAAAAGAATGAAAATTGTTAGAGATCATGTGACAAATGTGTTAGGTTTCAATATGTCGAGCAGTTTTGAGCGCATACATTTCTGTAATGAAATTTTGAGTCAAAATGATGTTTTAAGACTATTGAAACTAAATGACAATACATACTTGAAACGCTTTGTTTTTCAAAAACTCATGACAGAAATGAATCTTTTACTAGAACCATCTCAAATTCAAAATATCTGTGATAGTGTCGGAGTGAGTAGGAAAGGTTATAGAGCAATTTCAAAAGTTTGGTGTGAATTTTTAAAATTTAACAAAGTTAGAAGTTTTGGATTGCCTAGACCCCATCATGTAGGAAAGTTTCGGCTCTGCTTGAATAAGAAGATCACATCAGTATTTGGTGAATATAAACATATTCACGGTAACATGCCTTACGAAGTAGGAAAACAAAAGTTACATTTCACTTACAATGCATTTAACAACATATGGATAGATGTTATAAAACTTCAAACATACATGGTTCAGTTCTATAATATAAAAGAGCATGAATGTTCTGGTCTATTGAAATTTGTAATCAAACTTGATGAAGCTGAGCTTAAAAAACATCAAAAGATGGAGAGAATAAGCATTGCACTGATGAACAAAGCTTTGGACTATAGCCTTGGGAAATTGGATACTCCATCTCTCAAAGTACAATCAGAAATGGAGTTATGGTGGGTTGGCTATGCTCAAGTTCCATCTGAGAGCCATAAAACACTTAAATGGTTATTCTCACAGACAAGCATTCCAACTGTTATCCAAGGGCATCATGCAGGAGAATTGTTGAATGTCAAAGACTACGGAAACTTTCAAGTTGAGTGGCATTTGAGTGGAGACCTAAAGACACTCAAATGCATGTTTGGTATAAGTGGGGGAGCAAATTCTAAATACCCTTGCTTGTACTGCATGCAAAGCCCAGGCACAAATGGATGGATTACTAGAGCTGAGGGTGAAGAGGCTCCTTCTAGACAAAATATTATTCTTCGTAACTACTCATCTTCTTCAATGATTTGGGATCCCATACTTCCAATAGCATTGACAAATGTACACATATGTACACTACATGCAGAGTTAAGAATCATTGACAAGTTGGTCCGTCTTCACTTGGATTATGCATATTCTATCAAGCCTACAACTCTTGCAGATGAATGCATAAAAAAATGTGAATGTCTTCTTTCAGAAATGGGGTTTCATGGTGGTGATGTTCATCTAAGAAAAGATCCAAAGCTTTCACAAAATACAGGTGATGTTTTACAGGATGTCTCAATGGGAGGTGCAAAAGCAAGGAGATTCTTCAGCAACCATGATGGCAAACAACTTAATGCCATGTGGAATTCATGGAAAACATTTTGTGAGGTCACGACTAATGTAAAAAGCAAACCAGAAATAGCAAAAAAGAGAATGGAGGTGTGGGTCAAACTAGATAATCTTTTAAAGATCATGAGGCAGCAGGTAACATCAAAAAGTTATGTGACAGATTTCAGAAAGGCGACCACAGAGCTTATAGAAACCATCATAGAGGCATGGGGTGCCAAAGACATAACATACTACTTGGTGAGCTCCAAAGATATTTTATTCAATTTATTTATTTTTAATTGAAATAAAGATCTAATGAAATTCTTCTGCTTTCCAGCATATTCTTCTTGTGCATGGTGCATTCTTTGCAGAAAAAGAACCACTTGCCATGTGGAACACCCAAGGCATGGAAAAATCTCATTATCAAGCAAGGACAAGCTTCTTTAGGTGTACAAGGAAAGGAGGAGGAGTAACAAAGAGCAATGCCTTCAGAGAGCTTTTTGATTGGTTCTTTAGAAGACAATTACAAAGGACCTCATGCCAAATATAATCAGAAGGATATGGCTATCTCCAGACAAATCATGTATCAATATCACAAACTGAAAAAGACCACATTTCAAATAGAGCTTTAATATTTGCAATGTCTTTTATTTCTTTGAGAAATAAAAGATGTCATGTATGTACATTTCATGATGTATTATGCTTTGAAAAGAAATATGTCTACTACCATCAAATGACTTTGACCAGAGAATCAATAACAATTACACCAAAAAAATTTGCAATGTCTTATATCACATTGGGCAATTTCTGTATATGTACATTTGTTGAGATATAGAATTTGAAAAAATCAAGTCATTCCTTGAGCCTTTTGAAAGAGCTTGGCTCTGGCAAATCACCTCTATATCTCAGGAACTCTTTTCTCCTGTATCCAGCAATGCTTTTTAAATCTGACACCCCTGCAGCCATTGCATAGCTTGAATAACAAAGAAAGTACCCTGCCCTTGAAGCATTGAGTCCAGGGGCATATCCAAAAATTCTGAATGCAGTTGCTCTTTCAAGCAGTAAAACTCTGAAAGCATTAAAGGGTATTGGAGTAAAACCCATGTATTTTGATAGAGTCCTCAAGCAGAACAATCCAAAGTCTGGCTCCTCACTATAGTGCTTGTGAATAACACAAAAAGTGGCTGGGTTCAACTTTGGAAGATAGTGGATAATAGAATGAATATCCACCTTTGCTTTTCCTTTCCCTTCTAAGGCTTTTCTTGTTCCCTTGCCCCTGCCAAGGTAATTGTCTTCATCCAATAAAGTTAACTGTGATAAAAATGAAAAACATGGTTAGATGAAGTGCAAGCACACTTAAGGAAACATGTGAAGTAACTTGAAACTATTAGAAAGAAAAGCAAGAGACACGACTGATGCAAGCGATAAGGGTCTTCAGAGAAATTCAGATTGTCGTTATCGCTTGCATCGGTCGTCATCAATATCTATTTGCAAACTGCCTAGAAACATCTAATGTTTGATAAATGAGGGGAATTCCCACAAGCAAGACATGTATAATCATTGCTGCATGCAACTCCTAGACACGACCGATACAAGCGATAAGGCCCTGCGGAAAATATCCGATGGGCCTAATCGCTTGCATCGGTCGTGATCCATTTCTGACACTTGGAATGGAGAACTTGGACAAATCTGATACAAGAAAGAGATTTTGCATTGGTCCCATCTCATATCCTTAACCTAAAGATCTTGAGAACATAGTTAACTGTATACCTTGATGTCATCTTCCTAAAGTCCAAACACGACCGATGCAAGCGATGAGGCCCAACGGAAAATATCCGATGGGCCTAATCGCTTGCATCGGTCGTGATCCATTTCTGACACTTCGAATGGAGAACTTGGACAAATCTGATACAAGAAAGAGATTTTGCATTGGTCCCATCGCATATCCTTAACCTAAAGTTCTTGAGAACATAGTTAACTGTATACCTTGACGTCATCTTCCTAAAGTCCAAACACGATCGATGCAAGCGATGAGGCCCAGCGGAAAATATCCGATGGGCCTAATCGCTTGCATCGGTCGTGATCCATTTCTGACACTTCGAATGGAGAACTTGGACAAATCTGATACAAGAAAGAGATTTTGCATTGGTCCCATCTCAAATCCTTAACCTAAAGTTCTTGAGAATATAGTTAACTGCATACCTTGACGTCATCTTCCTAAAGTCCAAACACGACCGATGCAAGCGATGAGGACCGACGGAAAATATCTGATGGGCCTTGTCGCTTGCATCGGTCGTGATCGACTTCTGACACTTCTAATGAAGAACTTGGACAAACTGACACAAGATAGAGATTTTGCATCAAGCCCATCTCATCTCCTTTTCCTTTAAATCATGAGAATATATTTTACTACATACTTGACCTCATCTTCCTCTTCAAGTCCGAACACGACCGATGCAAGCGATAAGGCCCAACAGAGATTATCCGTTAGGTTGTATCGCTTGCATCGGTCGTGGTCATTTTCTCACTTAAAAATAGAGATCTCGGACAAAAACTTTAATTGATAGAATATATCAAACAACATACCTTGACCTCATCTTCCTCCTCAATGAGCTCTTTTGAGTCAATACAAATTGTTCCTTTGTCCTCAGCGACATCCAAGAATGAATAGCCACGTCCAAACGAGTATATTCCAAGTTGCTTTTGATGCTCATCAAACTCTTCATCAGCAAGTTTTGGCTTCTCTGAGATAGCTTTCTCAAAGCATTTTGAAAGAGCTTGTGATGAATCTTTGAATTCTTCATTAGACAAATCCAAATCAAGACGCAAAAATTCCTCTCTTCTTTCTCCTTTCTTATTGATGAATCTCCTTGCAACTTCTTCTGCCTCAGCTATAGCTGCAAGACAGTAGTCCTCCCTTAGATTGAAAAGTTCCTGAATGTAAAATAGAGGTATGAACTCTTTCCCAGAGATAAAGTAAAAAGGTAGATTTGGGAGAAGTAGGGACTTCTCAGACACTTGAACTTCTTCACTTGGCTCCCTTATTGCAGTCTCTGCTTTAAAAGTGGCCACATCAAAATCTTTGACCTGCTCTTCTTCTGCTTGGAGATTGATCTCCTCAACAATCTCCATGACACCTTTCATAGTTTTTGAGCTAGCCTCAAGTGCCAGCTCTAAGCAAGGCTCGTCTTCATCATGAACATTTTCCTCCCTTTCAACTAAGATATGATCAAGCCATATCAAGAAAGCAATGTTTAAAGGGAGCAAGCAGCAGTCCTTTTCATGCTCTGGGCATAAATCAAGCTTCCCTGGCAAAGGGGATATCCTTCTGCATTTTCTTGTGATTTTAGCCCTATCTATTGGATCCTTCCCAAAGATGTGAGGATGGACATAGGTTTTCTGAGAAATAGAAAGGATCCTCCCATCGACCAACCCCAAGATAATCTCCCACTCATCCTTAAGAAAACTTTTCGAGTTCTCTAAGAGTTTTTCAAAATCAATTTCGGGGTTGAATATGGTCATTGCATCAGGAAAATAATCTACACTTAAACCCTCTTGAACCATGAAATCAAGAAGTTTCTCTGATGGAGAGACACTAAGGATCTCATTCATTACCTCCATCTAAGCTGCAGCTTCTCTTGTATGTCTATTAGGAGAACACAACCGATGCAAGCGACTAGAGCGAGTCAACGTAGGTCAAACGGCGAAAATCGCTTGTATCGGTCGTGTCGGCGACGAAAGAAAAATACACATGTAGGTGAGAAATTCTCTGAAGGTTGAAAGTTTGAGTTTGTGAAGAAATAGGTATTTATAGGCGAGGAGGGAAGAAACGGTCGAATGAGGTGGACCAATCACAGAGTGCCACGTGGCAACGTGTACGTTGCCCGATGCAACGGATAGATGACGTGGATCAATCAAATCATGCCACGTGGCAAAAGACGTTGGAATTCGCAACGGGTATCTGACGTGGACCAATCGGGGCATGCCATGTGGCACAACGGTCAACTCAGTTTTGGGACCTATTTAAGCTTCCCTATTCATTTGCTTTTTTTTTTTTGTCAACACTTGCCAAGCGTGGAGGTTCCATTGCCACCAAGTTTTTTGGCTACTTCACAATTTCTATAGAGAGCGCTCTCTCCGTAAGGTAATGTGGACACGACCGATGCAAGCGATTAGGGACATCCGAGATTTTTGGATAACCCGAATCGCTTGGATCGGTCATGTTTTTTAAATAGCATCGTCCTTGATCATACCTTGCAAATTTTGGTTTCTTTTGTGTTGCTTGAGTATAACGCATTGTTACCTTTATTTTAACTTCTATTTATTGAAATATGATGATGAATTCAGGGACGACCGATGCAAGCGATGAGTGACATCCGGGCATTTACGGATGACTCTTATCGCTTGGATCGGTCGTGTCTCTAGTGAGGAGGGAAGAAACGGTCGAATGAGGTGGACCAATCATAGAGTGCCATGTGGTAAAGTGTACGTTCCCCGATGCAACGGATAGATGACGTGGATCAATCAAATCATGCCACATGGCAAAAGACGTTGGAATTCGCAACGGGTATCTGACGTGGACCAATCGGAGCATGCCACGTGGCACAATGATCAACTTAGTTTTGGGACCTATTTAAGCTTCCCTATTCATTTCCTTCATTTTTTTCTGTCAACACTTGCCAAGCGTCGAGGTTCCATTGCCACCACGTTTTTAGCCTACTTCACAATTTCTATAGAGAGCGCTCTCTACGTAAGGTAATGTGGACACGACCGATGCAAGCGATTAGGGACATCCGAGATTTTTGGATAACCCTAATCGCTTGGATCGGTCATGTTTTTTAATATCATCGAGTCCTTGATCATAGCTTGCAAATTTTGGTTTCCTTTGCTATGCTTGAGTATAACGCATTGTTACCTTTATTTTAACTACTATTTATTGAAATATGATGATGAATTCAGGGACGACCGATGCAAGCGATGAGGGACGTCCGGGCATTTACGGATAACTCTTATCGCTTGGATCGGTCGTGTCTCTTACAGTGGAACGAGTCATTGATTATAGTTTTCCAATTATCTTTTTCTTAGTGGTAATTGAGTATTTTGCATTGTAAGATATATTTTATTGATATTTCATGATAAATTTAAAGACGACCGATGCAAGCGATCAGGGACATACGAGCATTTCCGGATGACTGCTATCGCTTGCATCGGTCGTGCCTCTGATAGTGGAAAGAGTCATTCATTATAGTTTTCCAATTATCGTTTTCTTAGTGATAATTGAGTATTTTGAATTGTAAGATATATTTCATTGATATTTGATGATAAATTTGAAGACGACCGATGCAAGCGATCAGGGACATCCGGGCATTTCCGGATGACTGCTATCGCTTGCATCGGTCGTGCCTCTGATAGTGGAAAGAGTCATTGATTATAGTTTTCCAATTATCTTTATCTTAGTGATAATTGAGTATTTTGCATTGTAAGATATTATTTATTGATATTTGATGATTAATTTAAAGACGACCGATGCAAGCGATCAGGGACATCCGGGCATTTCCGGATGACTGTTATCGCTTGCATCGGTCGTGCCTCTGATAGTGGAAAGAGTCATTGATCATAGCTTTTAGAGAGTAAGTTTTGACAGTGGAATATTCCACTTTTCCTAATTCCTTGCCTAAAGATTGATTTTTTGCAGAGTATGGCTAGAACCAAAAAGACAGCAAGGAAGTTGTACCCTGAGGGTCAGGACAAGAATGCCCAAGGGGAAAATGTCCAGGAGCAAAATTCCCAGAAGGTTCAAGCCAATGTGCTAGACAAGCCTTCAAAAAAAAGGGTCAACTACCATGTTAAGTCTTTGAGGGAAATTAGAAGAGCCCAAAAGTTTGTGGGATTGTTGATCCCAAGACTTCCATTTATGAGAGTTGTCAAGCAGATCTCAGCCAACCTCTGTTCTTTGATGAAGACCTCATCCTTTGTCAATGTGAGGTGGCAAACTCAAGCACTGCTATGCCTGCAAGAAGCTGCAGAGGACTTTGCTATTGATTTCATGAATGATGCCTACTTATGTGCTGCTCATTCTCATAGGGTAACTTTAATGGCGAAGGATTATGTTATTGTTTCAAGAATAAGATATAAGTTTGATAAAGCTCTGGTTCCTATTGATCACCACGACAAAAAATTCTTCGATATTTTAAATATACCTCCAACTCGAGCACCTAAAACAATAGTTGTCATTGAAGAGATCAACGCTCAAGTCACTCATGATCATGAGACTAGAACTGCAGCAAATAGTGAGGAGGAGAGGAAAAAGCAGGGATTATTTACAGAGGAAAGTGCCATCTTAACCCAGATTCAAAAGTTACAGAAAGCAAATAAAGAGCTCCTCAAGAAAGGAGATGGGCAGGTTATAGTTAATGTTGCAATGCCATGGCAAAGTGAATTGTTTCTTGACATTAGACCTGAAGATAACAAAATGTTGAGGGAGCTTCATCTTGAAATATCAGATAGTGTGGTCAACATTTCACTCAGGTATATCTAGAGGCCTTAAAATGCTTTTGTTTTGCATAATTTTCTAGTTCCTTAACTGCATTTTTATTTCTTGATTTGTAGGGTTCTTCTTCAACAATGTGAGGAAGCGGTTCAAAGAAAAGTATTTATTTTAGATCCTCTGGTGACACAATGTTTTTTACATAAACATGGAGATGCCAAGTCCTTTCTACGGGGTTTTACAGAAGAAGTAGAATGTGTAATTTACCCATATATTGAAAAGTAAGTATTCATCTTCATTTTGGAAACATATTTGTTTCATTTAAGAAAGTATATTTACATGCAACTCATTGACAGGGGCCATTGGAGTTTGATTATTGTGGACTTCAATGCATATCAAGCTCTTTTCCTCAATTCTCTTCCATCACAGCATGGGAATTGCAAAGTGTAAGTTACTATACATTTTGTTGTTCTCTATTTTAAAGCCATGCCCCGTTTTGATTTTCACTTTACAATGCAGTGCTGCAAAGCTTCTCAAGATGCATATTGATCAGAATTTTCCAGGAATAGCTAAAATGAATGAACAAAAGCAATTTGGATACAGCCAAATTCATGTGCCATTGCAGAGAGACTCAACATCATGTGGCTGGAGAGTGATTGCAAATGCTGTAAGATTCTTGGAAAGAAGGTTCTACAGTCCTGGATTGAATTTATCAGACTACCCAGATGCATGGATCATCTTGATCAGAGAGAGAGCAATAAATAGTATCATGAAACATGCAATCTGCCCACATGATCCAGACTCACCTCCACCCCCTCCACCTGATAAAAAACAGTCTGAAGATAAAAAGAAAGGGCTTCCTCTTCACTCACCACTAAAGCATATGAACAACATAAAGAGTCAAGCTGAAAGCTCCAAAAAGGGACAGAAGCAACAGAGAAAGCAAGGCTCTAAAAAGGATAGAAAGGGTTAAATCAATTTTTGAGTCTTAGATTGAAATCAATTGTAAAGCCAACCGAGGTTGGAATATTTATTTTTTAACAAATTGTATGTAGTTATGCCAATCTTCATCTGGAAGATGGTCACAGTTGTATTGAACCTCTTGAGAGTTTGACAAAAGTTCATTGGATGGTCCAATTAAATTTATTAATGTCACAATTATGAATGCATTGTGGGTTTTTTACTTCATTCTTGTTGGAAAGTGTTTAAATTCGAGAAGTTACAGAAGGACATAAAGAATTAAGAGGACACGACCGATACAAGCGATACGGGGAATCGGAGAATCTTGGATTGCCCCTATCGCTTGTATCGGTCGTATTATCCATTTCATCGCTGTTGCTAGTTTTTATACTCGTGAGTCAAATCTTTACGCAAGGTCACTTCTTGAAGTCTCCCGCGGTAGTTTGCTAACACGACCGATGTAAGCGAAAAGGGCCATCCGACAATTTCAGATTGCACTAGTCGCTTGCATCGGTCGTCTTCACTTATCTCGTCTCCTCTGCTTTATGCCTTGAGACATGCTCTTCTAATATTGAAATACCAAACCTTGGATTGGAATTTGCACCAAGTTCTCCACTCTCTCTTATATTACTTGGTAGTTTGCATTTGTACCATGATAATTTCTCTCGCGGTAGTTTGCTAACACGACCGATGTAAGCGATAAGGGCCATCCGACAATTTCAGATTGCCCTAGTCGCTTGCATCGGTCGTCTTCACTTATCTCGTCTCCTCTGCTTTATGCCTTAAGACATGCTCTTCTAATATTGAAATACCAAACCTTGGATTGGAATTTGCACCAAGTTCTCCACACTCTCTTATATTACTTGTTATGTGTACCATGATAATTTCTCTTGCATTACTTGAGGACAGAAAAGTTGGATAGAATCAAATTATTTAGCTGAGACTAGTGTGCACCTTTGATAGACTATAATTATTAAATTGAAATTAGATATTCAATTCTAGATCTCTTCTTCATCTAGAATTAACTTATGCAAGTTCCTGTATAATTATTTCTTAGTCATCAATTCACTCCTGCAAAAAAAAATCAATGGAAATATGAAATTAAGGACCTAAAAAATATCTAAGACATTTAAAATTAATAATTTAACACACATTGTTTGTAACCATCCTGCCAAGAAAATTCAATGGAAGTATCAATAGAAGCTTCTATTAGATGAAGATACATTATGTAAGAATGTCAGGGTTAACTTGTTACAATCTTAAAGGTTGGAACTTAATCACCCTTGGTGGCAGGCAGCTTATGCAAGATAATGATTTCTCTGATCTAATGTTAACTATTGCATCATCAATTGAGAATCTACACTGAGATGATACCTCATCAAGGTATTCTAGAAGCTCCCTTACATTTCTGAGATTCCAATTTGCAGTGACAATTATTTTCCTTGATTGAAAATCTGGATGAATCAATACTTCTAACTCAAATTCTGGACAGCTCTCCTCTGAGTCCAAGGCTATCCAAAGTCCAAGCTTTTTTTTCCACCTTCTATAGTCATATCCTAGAACCAGAGATTGTCGACATATCTGATATGAGATTGAAAGATAATTGGGACTAACTTTACATAAAATAATGTCACCTAGCTTTTGAACTTCTTTGCTATCCCATTCCCTACCTAAAACATCATCAATCTCTGAAATAGGGACTCTCCTATTCAACCACATTGTTTTTGTTTTCTGTAATAACATGTTTTTAAAGCATGCTACAAAGACATGAATAGGCAAAAACCATTGAATCTTTATCCTTCTCGAAATTCGGCCTGCTGACATTGCCTTCTGGATGTCAAATTTAATTTTGCAGAGAAAACTTGAAACTGTTGAATGATCAGGAGCATCCCAATCTAATGAAGAGATGCAAGGACTAGGTACGTGTACAAGAATTCCATAAGAACTCCTCCCTGACGGCACTTGATAATCTGCATAATGGACAAATAACTCTATGCTATTGAAGAATTGAACAGATTTCTCTACATACATGAGTTCTGCATATTCCTTATGAAGAACTCTGAATGTTCCTGTTAAACATTCAACAGGTTGCCATTCCACAATATTGGAAGGAAAGATATCTGCAGTACAAAAACATATGTTTCATTATACAAAATCAACTGGAATGATAGAAGAGCATTGTCAAACTTCACTTACAGTACGAAGGGAATTGCAGATGATTTTCTAGAACAAGATCCTTAGCGGTGTACACATGCTGTACTCGTGCAAACCAACCGCATCTCTTCAATTTGAAACTGAGAATACGTCCCTTCCAATGGTTTCTTGTGTTGTCTCTTTTGGCACGCTTGACTTTATGGACACCTCTACAGCTAGGAAGCATAGTAACCCAGTCATTTACTTTCACAGAAAGAGGTTTCCACAAAGAATCCTCTCTTCTGTTGTAAACCTCACATGAAGTTACGCGATTGGAAGGACGACGAGAAGAAGAAGCCATTTGAACTTAGGAGAAGAAGAATGTTCAAAGCGAGAAACCGACGTTCACAAATTTTGGTAGTATTTATAGAAAAAAAGGCTTTGTACACGTGGAAACTTTTGATTTGATGTTAACCCTGTCGTTGAATGATCATGACATTTTGTGAACCCAAAAATATTTCGTATCTTCAAAAATCAATTCCTTCTTGGAAATTCGAGAATATGCTTTGTGTAGTGTGCAAAAGTATCTTTTTTTGCATCAAACCGAAAAATTGTACACTGAATACGAGACTCTTCATCACTTTAGCGGCGCTTTGAAAGAAAATTGTATTAAAAAAAGAAATTCTCCATACGGTTAAAAGAGACAGCAATGTTATATTCTTGTACACGTGGAAAGACGCTATTTGTCAATTTCCTTAATCTCTCATTAGCAAACAGCCCCTTTTCGGCCGTTTTTCGCCCTAATGAAGAGGTCATCATGAGGCAAATTCTCAACGGCATTCGAAGTGATAAGCAATGGCAATCCTTCACGACGGCTTACGATCTCATCATGGATGTGCAAACTCCAGACTTCAACATCTTTCTTGGACAACTCTTCAATCAAGAAGCCAATAATAGCATAAAGGAAGGTAACTCTTATCATGGTAGTTCAACTAGTGCTCTATATGCAGATAAGAAGGATAAGAAGCAGAAAGGCAAGAAGAAGGAAGAAGACGAAGAAGAGACTTCCCAAGCCAACTTCGCAAGCAAGAGCAAGTGGAAAGGGAAGAAGAAAGGACCAAAGCAAGACAAAGCCAAAGGTCAGAATGTTCAACCTTGTGCCATATGCGATAAGACCAACCACACCACTCAGAATTGCTGGTTCAATGGGAAGACCCAGAAAGGAAGTGGAAGAGGTGGATATGGCGGCAATAGAGGCAGAGGTGGACACAACTTCAACAACAACAATAGAAGCTATAATAGAAGGGACTACAACAATTATTCAGAAGATCAACCACATGAAGACTCATTACTTCTTATGAACCTAAGCCACAAAGAAGGTAAAGAAGATGATCATTTGTTCTACATAGATTCAAGATGCTCGAATCATGTTGCAGGCAACATTGCTCTTCTATCTGACTTGGAAAGTCCAAAGCATAGACATGAAGTGCAAACAGGGGATGACACGAAGCACAATGTGGAGAAGATTGGTAATGTCAAAGCTTCCAATGGCAGGACAAACATTCTGAGTAAGGTTCTCTATGTAACCACTATCACTAAAAACCTAATAAGTGTAGGCCAAATAGTTGGAAAAGGCTTGCAAGTTAGGTTCACCCAACATGGAGCTTTTGTGGAAGATCCATGTCAAGGCTTCAAGAAGATAGCCCGAGGTGAGAAGCATGGTAGGCTCTTTACTTTTGAAGTAGGAGATACCAGGAACATAGCTCTATTCAACTTTGGGTCTCAAACCCTAAGTGAGCTTGAAGTGTGGCATAAGAGACTTGCTCATGTGAATGAAAGAACCTTGAAGGATATATGCAGGGATCAAAGTGTTCTAGGACTGCCGAACATATCAAAGCAACACATGATCAACAGGTGTGATGCATGTCAGATTGGGAAGGCACAAAGACAACCATTCAACCACAAAGGCTACATCCACAACAACTTATTGGACTTAGTACATACAGATGTATGGGGACCAAGTCAAGAACCTTCATTGGCAGGATCAAGGTACTATGTCTCATTTATTGACGACCATAGTAGGTGGACTGTTCTATACTTTATCAAGAGTAAAAATGAAGTGTTTGATTGCTTCAAGAAGTATCTTGCGCATGTGGAGAATCATACAGGTAGATCACTAAAGAAGCTCAGATCTGATGGAGGGGGAGAATACTTCTCCAAAGAGTTTGATGAGTTCTTGCAGGATAAAGGTATCAAAAGGGAAGTGACTACTAGGTACTCTCCTCAACTAAATGGAATTGCAGAGAGGAGAAACAAGACATTGGTTGGATCAACTCGAACAATGCTTGAAGAGAAGAAGTTGCCACATTATCTATGGGCAGAAGCTATTTCAACTGCAGTGTACCTTGTCAATCGACTACCATCCAAATCACTTCAAGGTATGAATCCTTATGAAGCATGGCATGGAAGTAAACCTAGTCTTGGACATTGCAAGGTTTTTGGTTGCTTAGCTTATGTTCATGTACCATCACAAATAAGAGGTAAGCTAGATGAAAGGGCAACAAAGGCAGTGTTTATTGGATATGATTCAACTCAGATGGGTTACAGGTTCTTCAATCCTTCAACCAAGCAATTCACTACAAGTAGAGATGTTGTGTTTGAAGAACACAGGTCTTGGTATGATGAAGACAAACAAATGGTAACACTACCATATGATCTTGATTATGACTCTCATCAATTAGGAAGCAAGCATGATACACAGGTCCAGGATCCAAGAAGTGATACAGACGATGACCAAGATGAAAGAGAAAGGGATTACAAGCTATGGAAGTCAAGAGGCAAAGCAAAGATGCAAGAGGTTGGAGAATGCTCCAAACAAGCACCTAGAAGATCAGCAAGAGAGAAGAAACAACCAGAAAGGTATGGATATGATTCCACATTTGTTACAAAGCATTCAATCTACTTGGCAAAAGACTCTATTTCAGAGGAACCCTCAACCTATGAAGAGGCAAAGGGAAACCCTAATTGGGAAAAGGCCATGAACGAAGAGATAGATGCATTGAAGGAAATGGACACTTGGGATTTGGTTCCAATGTCACCGAATCAAAAGGTAATTGGTTGCAGATGGGTATATAAGGTTAAAAGAAATTCAGATGGATCAGTTTGCAGGTACAAGGCAAGATTAGTTGCCAAAGGATGCTCACAAACTCATGGTATAGACTATGAGGAAACATTCTCACCAGTCGCAAAGATGACTACAATCAGGACATTGATAAGTGTAGCTGCTGCAAGGAATTGGAGACTCCTCCAACTTGATGTGAAAAATGCATTCTTAAATGGTTGGATAAGTGAAGAGGTATACATGTCACAACCACCAGGTTTTGAAAACCCTAATCATCCATCTTATGTTTGCAGACTTAAGAAAGCATTGTATGGATTGAAACAAGCTCCAAGAGCTTGGAATTACAGGTTGGTTACATATCTTCAAGACCAAGGGTTCAAAGCTAGCAGCTCCGATCCTTCTCTATTCATCAAAAGGGATCACAATGAGGTTATCTATCTATGTGTATATGTAGATGATATTATTGTGACAGCTGATGATCTAAATGGCATTCAAAGGATCAAGAGACACATGCAAGCGGAGTTCAAAATCAGTGACCTAGGTGAGCTCACATATTTCCTAGGTATGCAGGTGATATATACAGATGAAGGAATGTATTTGACTCAAAGAAGATACATTCAGGATCTTCTTCTCAAGTTCAAAATGGAGAACACTAAACCTGCAGGTACACCTTTGGAGATGAATCATAAACTTAGTGTTTATGAAGGTGAGAAAATTGAAGACATAAAAGAGTATCAAAGCTTGGTAGGTAGCTTGATATATGCTACTCACACAAGGGCAGACATCTCATATAGTGTGGGAGTGCTTAGTCAGTTCATGCACTCACCGAGAAGACCACACATGGATGCGGCTAAGAGAGTACTTAAGTATCTCAAAGGTACAATCAACGAAGGTATATTCTATCCTTACTCTTCCGATTTGGATATCAAAATCTACTCAGATGCAGATTGGGCAGGAGCTAAGGATGATAGAAAAAGTACATCTGGTTACTTAGCATTTGCAGGTTCGAAGCTAGTGTCATGGAGTTCCAAGAAGCAACCAACAGTTGCTTTATCCTCAACTGAAGCAGAGTACAGAGGCTTGACCATAGCAACTCAAGAGGCAATATGGTTAAAACCATTGTATACAGATTTGGGACTTGTGAGTTCCAAACCTCACATATTTGGAGATAATGTAAGTTCCATGCATCTAGCGGCAAATCCTATTTTTCATGCGAGAACCAAGCACATAGAAGTCCATTACCACTTCATCAGGGAGAAGCTCATGGCAAAGGAGATCGACATTTCTTTTGTTCCGACTGAAAAGCAAGTAGCAGATATGATGACGAAGGCACTTGATGGAATAAAGCTTTGTAGATTCAAAGCTATGGCAGGTATTCAACCTATCAGAGAATGAAGACTCAAGCATACTTTAGCTTGAGGGGGAGCTGTTGGAACATCAAGCTTACACTATACTTGAGGTGGATTTGATCTACATCAAAGGCTATCGCGTCGAAAGAATATCCGTTGGAGAGTTCTTTTTCATATGCTCATTTATTGTATTTTTTGAGAATATTTTGATGGCTCATTTACCGTTGTAAAAGCCTTGAGTTGTACACATGTAAAGGTACAAATATAGGGCCAAAATCCCACGAAATTTTGGTGGTTGAAGTTGCATTCAATCAAGCAATAAATCACCTAAAAAGTAGATCAATCAAGATCTTCACTTTTCCTAGATTGTAGGGAAGTGAATTGATTCCCTCCAACAACCATTCCCACCTTCATTTGAATTCAAATTCAAGTTGTAAAAGTCGTGGAACACTCCTAGAGGCTATATAAGGAGTTGAAATCACTTGTACATTACATGGAAGCAATATACATACACTTGTGACCATCATTGTCTTGCTCCTTCAATTTTCTGCATCATCTTCTTCGCCAACAGTAATCTTGCAGAGGCTGCTGCTCTCTCCTCAGAGCTCCAAATTGAGTGCAAGAGAACGCATTGGAAAGGTATCAGTGTCTAGTTTATTCCTGTAAATTTTCAAAGCATTTGGTTCAGCAGATTTGGAGAAATCTCAGTTTTTCTGCCTCGGGGTCAATCTCTGCGTATTCCTGAAAAATAGGAGGTACCACCGGTGAATGTCGCATTCATTCCTATAGCATATTTTGCTTATTCCTTATACTTTTGTGCATTCCATACACTCAACCCTATGTGTATCACTCCCATAAAAGGATTTTTTCTAATTGTAATCACGCTGGTCGCTATGGGCATTTGAAGTTCATTGTCTCTTCCATAGATAGTAAGTTTTTTGAGCTAGTCGACCCGCGAACCTATCTGTTTTGTATCGACTCATTCTCCTTGATGCTCCAAGGTACATAGTGTGTTTCTTTGCACTTATAGCATGCCTATAAGGTCTATTTGAGTCTCCAAAAGCTCAAGGGCTGGTCTTGTGCCGGTTGGCTTGACCAAACTTCATCGCTTCGAAACGTACTTTTCTACCTTCGACAAGCTTCTCCAAGTTCTTTCACTACCCAGGCGTGTTGGTAATGCTCTTCCAATGTGTCGCTATAGATGAGCAAATCATTGATATAGATGATGAGAAAAAGGTCTAGCATATCCTGAAATCTGCACCACTTCCACTTTCTTGGGGTCAATGTGGAGCCCAAGCTCCGAGACGAGGAATCCAAAGAATTCCACCTTCTTCATGGAAAACTCATAGTTGTTTGGCTTGGCAAAGAGGTGGTCATTTAGAGAGATGTTGGAGGACTTCCTACACGTGTTCATAATGCTCTTTCGATGTGCGGCTATAGATGAGTAAATCATTGATGTAGATGATGAGAAAAAGTTCTAGCATATCTCAAAAGCTATCATTCATCCCCCAACAAAAGATGGCAGGGCTGCCCATTTAACCAAATGGCATAACTAGCCATTCATAGCTACAATAGCATGTGCAAAAAGCTGTCTTTTGGATGTGCTCTTCAGCCACTCTGATCTGGTGTTATCCCAAATAGAGGTCTATGTGCATGAAGTATTTGGCCTTCCTAAGCCAATCTAGAAGCTCCTCCATGAACAAGACCAGATGCTTACTCTTAATCATGTTTTCTTAGGGCTCCATAATCAATGCATAAGTGCAATAAGCCATCTTTCTTCTTCATAAAGAGAACCGGTGCCCCATAAGGTGAGTTGCTCAGTAGAATGTACCCTTGTTTATGTAGCTTATCTAGTTGTCAAGCTCTTTTAAGTTGGTTTTGCTCATCTTGTACGGAGTTTGCGATGGGGTTGATTGGTACAACAAAGTGTCTATCCGATGTTGGACATTCCATAAGGGTGCGAACCTGGATGGCATCATATCTATGAGTACCTCTACATATTTATCAAGGAGAAAGTGGAAGCTTGGATGGCCAATCTTCGACTCTCTCTCTCTCTCTCCCTCCTTCCCTCCCTCCCTCCCCCTCTCTCTCTTTCTCTCTCTCTATGTATCTATCTATCTCTCTCTCTCTATCTATCTCACTCTTTCTCTCTCTATCTCTCTCTATCTCTCTATCTCTCTCTATATTGCTCTCTCTCTCTCTCTGTCTCTCTCTCTTTCTATCTTGCTCTCTCCCTCTCTCTCTCTCTTTATATATATATATATATATATATATATATATATATATATATATATATATATATATATATATATATATATATATATATATATATATATATATATATATATATATATATATATATATATATATATATATATATATATATATATATATCCCTTTCTCTCCC
>CM035410.1:108474013-108664013 GCA_020310875.1 Ceratopteris richardii
GGCTTTTGACCCACGAGATCCACTCATATTATGCACTCTACAAGAGGGATCTATGGCATGCATTTTAGTTGATTCTATGCACACACACACACACTCTACAATATGCACCTACTCAAACTTGGGTCCAGACATCGCCTCATTATTTATAATGGGTTGAGACGGTAACCTACATCAAGGAGATTGACATGCATACCACACTCAGTTAAAGATGGAGGGAGTACCGTAGATTGTGTCATGTGACCCAAGGAGGCCACCCACATACTCAGTTGGTTCACCATCCCAACCTATACCCATTGGATCAGATCATGCATATCTTGCACTATCCCTCAAGGGCGACATCCACACACACACACACACACACACTCATGACACGTCCCTCACACACTACCATCCACATCACACACAATCTTGCTCACACATACTTAGCCTGAGTTGAGGAAAACCTTATTTTGCTTCATCCTGACTCCCCACTACCTATACTTACCTCACTTATAGCATCCATCCTTCAAACATTTTCCATTGGTTCATCCCTGCACACTACCCATTCTGGTCACACACCTCCCCCTTGGGACCATGCCTCAGATTCCCTGATATTATGATGAGTGCAGGAGTCTCTATTATCAACTACGAGTTCAAAGAGCATTGGGAGATATCATAGAGAGGGAGGCTCGAACACATATGAAGACCTTCACATTCCAAAAGAGATAGGCCTTTGAGGAAGCATAGAAGCTTGAGCTATACCGCTTATTTATGAGCAGGGATTGTGTTGCTCCATGGTGCACTGTACGAGAGGCACAATCAACCACACATATTGGAGATCCACAACCTTGGCATGAGCATGCTGAGAGACTATATGAGATACCTAAAAGGCCTCAAATTCCCTCGCCATTTGGGCCACACCCTACTCATTCCTCTTTCTTCATAGCAAAGATGATCTAGAGGGCCATTGAGGGACTACAACATGGACATTCGACTGACCACACATGACTACAGAGTGGGCACCTTATATATACTGCCTCCACTATAGCTCCAATGATTGCACATGTCTTCAATCGGGCTATAGGGGAGGGATTCCCAGAGGAGTGGACGAGAAACACCATTGTACCTATCCATAAATGTTGGGATACCTTAGATCCTACGAACTACAAGACTAACATGACTGGTCCCACCATAACCAAGCTTCATGGGGTAGTTCTCAAGATAGAGCTCAATTCATATGTAGAGATGGAGGGGCTATGAGAACGTGGTCATGTAGGTTTTTGATGGGCTTTCTCCATTATTGATCACATCTTCATTCTATGTTGCCTCATTGACATGGCAAAGGTGCAGAAGAAGAGATTATATTGTTTCTTTGTGGATTTTTGCAAAGCCTTTGATACTGTGCCGCGAGAGAAAGCTCTTCAGGAGACTCCAAGGCTTGGGGATACCATCAAAGATTATTTGGGCCATCTACACACTCTATGAGTGGGTGATTGGGAGGGTTCAATGCCCGGGGGGATTATCAGAGGCCATTGCTAGCATAGTGGGTGTTAAGCAAGGCTGCTCACTCTCTCCCACTCTCTTTAGGGTCTACATTGACGAGATTGAGGACAACATTCTCCCATCTTGAGGAGAGGGTGCATACCTTGCAGGTATACATGTCCACATTTTATTATATGCTGATGACATTGTATTGATTTCAGAGTCACCGGAGGGACTACAAAAACACTTGGATGCCCTAAATGAGTTCTGTACACAGAGGGGCTTGATAATAAACCTTGGCAAGACCAAATTCATGATCTTCCAAACCTCCCCCATGGTGAGGAATAGAGCAATCATAGTTGGTGGTGGACAAATTGAGGTGGTCACTTCCTATGTCTATCTCAGAGTCACATTCACGATCTTGCATGTCCCCTTCAACATGAGACAGTTAGCCACCGATAGACTCACATGAGGATGTGCAACTTTAGCCATGTTAGAGTGGAGAAATCACCAAGGACACTTCCAAGAGCCTCGCACAAAGGGGTGTCTATTTGACTCACTATTCAGAATAGCTATGATGTATGCTACAATTATCTAGGCCCCATTCCTCATAGTCATTGAGTGGAGTGCGATCAAGAGTGCCACAAGTATGTATGATCTCGCAAATATTTTGTGGGAAATAATAAGTACCAGATGACATCATCAAGGTAGAGCTAGTTGCACCATCCATGGTAGTATATGCACTATTCCACACTACCTGCTTTATTCAAAGGATGAGGGAGCTCCCTATAGAAAGACTCACACATAGAGCTTTTGAGGCATCTATATAGCTTTTAGAGTTAGGATATGAGAGATCTTGGTACAGTTAGGTTAGAGCTTGGTTTAATAGTCATGGAATTGATATGGAAAAATTTTGGCCTCTTAAGTATGACCCCGAATCACCTCACATCCACCTCTCATCATGAGAGGAATGTTGTGCTCAGAGAAGATCTCTGACAGCTCTACATTAGTCAGACATGTCACACACCACACATGGGATCTCGACTATCGCACTATTGAGACCAGTTCTTAAACATACTAGTGAATGGTTTCATTCAATGATCATAATACATGGATACTTACAAGCCTCATAGCTCAAGGGTAGCAATTGGCGAGTTGAGTGTCTCATCACACTAACTAGAGATTGAGATGGGCAGAGCCACAAACATTCCCATAGAGGAGCGCATATGCAAGAATGCAGAGTACAGATGGAGGATGAGGAGCACTTTGTATGCAGCTAAAGTGCATATGATGACATCAGAGGCAGATACAAGACTCTATTTACAAGGCAACCCACCCTCAGAGAGATCATGGACTCTAGAGATCAGCGACAGCTTGGGCGATTCTTACTAGAGATACAAAGTTGTAGAGATTCCCTACTCCAACCTACTACAACAACCTAGACAGGAGGGAGATAGAGTCAGCTCACTAACTTCTTTGTTCCATGACATGCAGCAGTCCTCCCCCCTCAGCTCACACCTCGAGAGGGGTCACTCTTCAACAGCCTCAAATCTCTCAAGCTAGGAGATGACCCCATGCTATAGGATATTGGGCCCTAAGAGTTCATCGACACCAAATTGTAGAGATCCAGTCTTGTGACCATCATGCCATGGAGGAGATATGATCCTAAATGATGGCTAATCTTGTTGCAGCCATCATAGAGGCCTTGACTCCCTCCCCACCTATGTACCACTTTTGCAATGTTATGGTAATCTTGCAAAAAAATTGATATATGAATTGAATATGAAGTATTTGGAATATAAGTAAAATGTATGATTTCTTGTGCAATCAAACTGGATTGATATGGCCTATCCTAGAGGTGACTTCCTTTGTTGATCTATCCATGAAGCTTCTAACATCTGTCTATTTTAGGGTCGTACTCCCACCTTCTGAATAATGAATTGAGCTTGACTTGTTTCTACCATATTTCTCTTATCTTTATGTATATTGCATTATTCTTAACATGCTCAATGTAAAGTATTTCACTTACTTTCGTCAGTGTTGGCTTTTAAGGCCCATAATCAATATAGAGGCAAAAACGAAATAGAGACATGAGAGCGGATATAGAATAACATATAAAGATGGCGCAAAAATCCACATATTTCAATACATTCCAAAACATGAAGTTCATGAATCTTACATTGAAACCTGAGAAGTGCATATGAATGCATCATTCTACAACATATCTTCATAACTCCACAATTTCAATGAAGTGTAGATGATCTCCTCCAAATATAAATAAGCTACAAGCTAATGAACTCCTTGTTGTAGAAGAAAAAACATAAACCCAATGTGCTACTCATCCTATGAAGGAGTAGAAACCCTAGCTTTACTCCTCCATGAGGATGAAGAAGATGCCGACTTGAGTTTAGCTCATGTGTAGCTCTCAAAAGTGAGAGATAATAAGTTTCAATAGACCTCTTTATATAGATACTCCAAAAACTTGCAATTATCCACAAAAAGTTATGGGAAAGGATGTACATCTACTTCTATATGGAGGTAGCCATGCTTTTGGGGACAAGTTCCGTCTTTTGGTGCTTTTGGATTTTTTTTTTTTTGAAAAACAAATATTGAAAAGCAAAAGAACATTCAAAAAGAAAATAGTAGGGTTTTGGTTTTGAACCCTAAAAATGTCTCCACATCTATAATGTGATATATCATTAGAAAGCTCTTGACAAGTAATTTCAAAATATTTGATAAAATAATTTGATCAATTTTGACCATATCTTCCCTTGGTTTGAAAATGATTGACTCTAAATAAAATTGACCAGAATTGCAAAAAAATAAGTGCAAACCTCTTGTGGAAGGTTGCATTTCTAACACAAACACACACACACACACACACACAGACACAGAATGTGTTAATGAATCTATACACATCTTCTACTATGGATCCCCTGTTTCTTGCATTATTGTTGCATCTATGTGTATGAGCACACTAGTCATGAATCTTAATAAATATGAGAACATTTTCTGAAAGCATTTTGATTTCCAGATGGAAGATGGGCCAACTATTAAATCTCATAAACCTCTTTGAAATTTTGAAGCCCATTGTAACTTAGAGGAACTCAAACAATTGCTCTGAAAACTTATGAAAATGTATTTGCGTTTGCACTATGAATGAGATTGTTCATTAGAGCATGGCTAATAATTATGGAGGAGATTAATAAAAAGTTTGAGAGGAAAGATGATCGGTATTATGCGAGGAGGATAACTATGAATGTGCTCATCGTTTGCGGTGGATGAATGTACTCAGTTGCTAGATATCAATTCAAAAATAGTTTCAATCATAGTACAAAAGTACACATGAACACTTAGCGAGATATCAACTTATTACATCAGCTTTTATTGAAAAGTACTTGGAAAAATTTCATCAATTCCTTGACGAGAATCGCTTAATGCATTCGTTAAACAAAGATAAAAGTCCAACCACATATTGGATAGGTTGCATCCATCTTTTCTCAATCAAAAGGCCATTTCCATGTGCTCTGATTCTCACTTTACACACATTGTTTGTTGAGCTAAAATCTGCTTCGACTATGAGACTAAGCTGAGTAAATGCATATAGCTCTACATCTACTATTGAAGAGTATGCTTCTAAGTAGGTCCTTGATGAAAGAAATAGCATAGACAGACACATGGCTATGTGAAAGTATATGCACAAATTTAAAACAAAAGATGCACGTTCATTCATGTAAGGAAAGAAGTTAAATTTATATTGTTATTAAATTCCTATTGGCATTGATAATAATCAATGGGTTAGTGTTTCACATGGGCTTCCGTTCAAGAATTTTTGACAAAAGGGTAGGCCAAGGAAGTAATCTGACAAAAAAAAATTTGGACTTTGCAAAGTCAATTACCTCGCATTATAGGTCCGATATAGAGTTTCAGTCAAAGAACAAAGGAGGTTACAATCCACCCTCCCTCCCTCCTCCTCCTCCTCTCTCTCCATGTCTCTCTCTCTCCCCCTCCCTCCCCCCCTCTCTCTCTCTAACTATCTATCTATCTATCTATCTATCTATCTATCTATCTATCTATCTATCTATCTATCTATCTATCTATCTATCTATCTATCTATCTATCTATCTATCTATCTACCTCCCTCTCTCTCTCTATCTCTCTATCTCTATCTATATCTCTATCTATCTAGCTCTGTCTATTTATCTCTCTCTATCTCGCTCTCTCTCCCTCTCTCTCCCTCACTCCCTCACTCCCTTACTCCCTCCCCCCCCCTCTCTCTCTCTCTCTCTCTCTCTCTCTCTCTCTCTCTTTCCCTCCCCCTTCCCTCCCTCCCTCCCTCCCTACCTCCTTCTCTCTCTCTCTCTATCCTTCCCTCTCTCTACCTCTCCCTCTCCCTCACTCTCTCTCTCCCTCTCCCTCTCCTTCTCCCTTTGCCTTCCCTTCCCCCCCCTCTCTCTCTCTCTCTCTCTCTCTCTCTCTCCCTCTCTCTCTCTCCCCCGCCCCCCTCCCCCCTCCCCTCTCTTCCTCCACTCTCTTCCCTCTCCCTCTCTCCCTCCCCTCTCTCCCCTCTCTCTCCCCCCCTCCCTCCCCCCCTCCCCATCTCTACCCCTCTCCCCCCCTCCCCTCCTCCCACCCTCTCTCTATCTCTCTCTCTCTCTCTCTCTCTCTCTCTCTCCCTCCCACCTCCCTCCCTCCCTCCCTTCCTCTCTCTCTCATTCCTGCTCTCTCTCTCTCTCTCTCTCTCTATATATATATATATATATATATATATATATATATATATATATATATATCAAGAGCTTGATCTTGTTCTACCAAGCAAAGCTAGCAACACTCAAGTTGTTGTCCTACAATGTTTCAACTAGTTTGGAATAGTTTGTGCATTCTTGATAGACAACTGTTCATTATGTAATACATCATCAACATGTATATCATACATGGGCTGAATTTCATGCTCATTTTCAGTCATACTTTGATCCAATCCGGTTTGGCTAAAAAGTTTCCACTGTGTTTGGCTAGAAATTCTGTGGATTTTCAGATCTATCTTTATCAAAATTTTTGGCGCTTTGAACCTCACTAGAGTGCTCTACATGGCCATAGTCTAGTGCAGCACTTTGGAACAGAGGCATGAGTGTATCAAAGAGCTTATGGTAGTATTCTCTCTCACTGTAGGGAATCCAAAAATGTATGCATATGATACGGTTGTCTCTCTTGATTTGTAAGAAGAGAAATCTAGAGTGAATATGAGTGATTTGTTTGAGGGAACGCAAGAACCTGCTATCTCACACAAAGGGAAAAGAAAGTATGGATCAACTTTGGTTTCATCAAAAGCAAGGCCTCAACCTTCCTCTTCCACTCATTGCCTCTAATGATGCTGATTGGAAAAGAAGAAGATATGCAAATATTGCCGAAAGGTTAGTTGACATACTATTGATGTGTTTAGAGAGATCGCTACACACAATGAAAAGAAGAAGGATTCCGTCATGTCTATTGCTGAAATTCTTCAAATGCAAAGAATGATGAAGCCAACATGGCTCAAGGTTTTTGGGCATGTGTAATGTCATTATGATGCATCATCACATTCTAAATGTGCATCAGGCTTCTTTTCCAAAAGATAGTCATACACACTAAAAGAAAATTGCAGCTTGTTCATAGTGATGTATGTGGTCGCGTTCTCGGGGCATGCATGAAGACCACCGGGTGGATTAGTTCTGGTTTTACAATGTTCCTACTATGTAACTACATGCGGGGTGTTTATTATTGTACTTTAGGACCTAAGACGTAGAAACAATGTTATGAGACGTGTTTGGATTTTTATATTCTAGTGATCTATGCATATGGTAAACATCTTTTGAATTCTACTATGTTTCTTGTTTCTACTATTAATGAATCCCTTTGCGTCTTCTACTATGGATCCCCTTCTTCCTTTCTTGCATCATTGTTGCATCTCTCTATACGAGCACACTTGTTGTGAATCATAATAAAAACAAGAACATTTTTTAAAAGCATTTTGATTTCTAGATGGAAGATGGGCCGACTATTAAATCTCATAAACCTCTTGCAAATAGTGAAGCCCATTGTAACTGAAAGCAACTCAAATGATTTCTCTCTAAACCTATGAAAATGAAAAATTATGCACTAGGAGTGAGATCGTTCATTAGAGGCGATTCTCTGCTAGTTATCATAAAGGAGATTCATTTAAGGTTTGAGAAGAAGGATGATCAGTGGATCAATGCCATAATAGTCTCAATCGTAGTACACATGAATGTGAAGATGAGCAACGAATTCCACAAAGGCGGTCAATGCAGTCAAACAAATCCCCACCTCAAGAATGGATCACAAATAGAACAAACTTGACGAAGGCGATCAATGCGGTCAAACAAATCACCACCTCTGCATAGTTCAAGAATGGCACCAACAAAATCATGTTCTTCAGCATGGGCATGCAAACAGACAATATTGTCATGGTGCTACAGACGATTGAAGAGGATGAAAATCTCTGTTCGCACATGCATGACATCTTGATGATCGATCTTTTGCACCCTTTTGCACGCATACTGTTCGCCTGCCTTGTATGAAAATAGTGTCGAACCTCCCCATCTGCCTCGTTACCAAGGAATTCCATCATTTCATAATCTAGGGAGCACACTCCTTGAGAAGACATGGCATGGACCACCCCTTAGCCTCTTGTGCCTCCAAATCACTTTTTGGAGTAGAAGGACTAACTTGAAACCCTAGCTTTACCACTCCATGAGGATGAAAAAGATGTCAAGTTGAGTTTAGCTCATGTGTAGCTCTCAAAGTGAGAGATAATGAGTTATGGGAAAGCATGCACATCTACTTCTATATGCAGGCAACCATACTTTTTGGGACAAGTTCCCACCCCCTCCCCCTCTCTCTCTCTATCCCTCTCCCCCTCTCTCTCTCTCTCCCTCTCCTTCTCTCTCTCTCTCTCCTCCCTTCCTCTCTCTCTCTCTCTCTCTCTCTCTCTCTCTCTCCCCTTCCCTCCCCCCCTCTCTCTCTCCCCTCCCTCTCTCTCTCTCCCTCCCCCCTCTCTCTCTCTCTCACTCTCCCTCCCCCTCTCTCACTCTGCTCTCTCTCCCTCCAACCTCCCCCACCCCCTCCCTCCCTCCCCATCCCCCCGCTCTCTCTCTCTCTCTCTCTCTCTCTCTCTCTCTCTCTCTCTCTCTCTCTCTCTCCCTCCCTCCCCCTCTCTCCCTCTCCCTCTCCCTCTCCCTCTCCCCTCCTCTCTCTCTCTCTCTCTCTCTCTCCCTCCCTCCCTCCCTTCATCCCTCCCTCCATCTCTCTCTCTCTCTCTCTCTCTCTCTCTCCTCTCTCTCTCTCTCTCTCTCTCTCTCTCTCTCTCTCCTCTCTCTCTCTCTCTCTCTCTCTCTCTCTCTCTCTCTCTCTCTCTCTCTCTCTCTCTCTCTCTCTCCCCCTCCCCCCCTCCCCCTCCCCCTCTCCCTCTCCCCCTCTCCCCCTCTCCCTCTCTTCCCCTCTCCCTCCCCTTCCCCTTCCCCCTCCCTCTCCATCTCCCTCTCCGCCTCCCTCTCCATCTCCCTCTTCATCCCTCTGCCCCCTCCTCCTCCCTGTCTCTCTCGGTCTCTCTCTCTCTCTCTTTAACTCTCTCTCTCTCTCTCTCTCTCTCTCTCTCTCTCTCTCCCCCCTCTTGCTGCGAATACCCTATCTGCTGTGGTGAAAACATCCTCTGCATTGTCGTGAATCATTTTCTTCTCTATGAACCCAAAGCACCGAACCCCTCTAGTCATCTTGTCTCCTACCTGCTATGAACCCCTCCTGCCATCGTCTGTTGTGCCACAAACGGAGAGCACCGAACCCCTCCCACCATCCTTTATTATGCTTGTCATCTGCCAGCTCGTCATTGCCTACCTTAACTCTAAAGGCAACTCATGTCAGGGCCATCAATCTCAGGCTCCAAGCACTGCACCATAAGCACAAACGCTTGCCACGTTGAAACCCTAAAATGATGAAAGCCTTACTTCTTAGGCACATCAAATAGAAGAGGAAAATGGCAGGATGGTGGAAGAGATGATCAATAAAGCTACTAGAGAAGTAAAAAAAGAGGTAGGAGAAGCACTAAATCAAGAAATGGGAAGAGCCTTCGAAAAGATCAAAGCCTTGGAAGATCAAATCAAAGACATCAAAGAAGATAGAAATGGAGAAATTCAAGGAAAGAGAACTATGGCTCGAGGAAAGAAATTAGGTAGAGGGTAAAAAGATCTTAAAAGAACAAATCGAGGTGCTCAAAGCATCAATAGCCTCCCTCAATCAGGAAGAAGGTGAATTTAGAGCAAACAGAAGGGAAGCGCTTAAAATGGAGCTCATTTAAGCCTTGACTGCAAGCATTGACACCAAGCTCAAGGAAACCAAATAATAATGGGGTGAAGAAAAATATAAAAAAAGAGGCAAAGGAAGAAACACATAAAGAAGAAGCTCTTATTTTTTACACCACCATTGAGGAAGAGAGGATGCAACGAGCTCGATTCCTTAATGTGCAGGTCATGCATATATTAGAGAAAGAAGGCTCCACCCCCAAGATGGATGGGAACACACTATGTAAGCGACTTGGTTACAAGGAAGAGAAGGCCCTTCCATTGATCAAATGTTGGAGAGCAATAAAAGATCTTTCAAAGAAGAGAGCTCCCATTTTACAGTTTCCCTCCGAAGCGGTAACATCCACCTTCAATCGCAAGAGAGTGGTTTTGAGGGGGCTTGAAGGTCCCCCTATCTACCTAGATGATGATCTCACACCTATGCAAGTAGCAAATCATCATGCATGCATGCCAAGGGTACATGTGGCTTGTAGAGAAGGGAAGAAGGCTTCATACCGAGATGGTCGAGTCATCATTGATGGCAAAGCCATGCTATAGGGATTCATAATCTATGAGATAGTTGAGGAGATATATCTTACATTGTGGAACTGCAATGGTAATTTATGGACACATCCAGAGAGGCTCGAGGAGCTGAGCAAAGATAGAGATATTATTTTGCTGATAATGACACGAGAGCCCTGATAGGAGCCTAGGTGGATGCATGGCTTCTAGTGGGAGTCTACATAGAGAGATTGTACATGCCACCACACTACGAGAGGCTCAGGGGGAGTAGCGATACTCTTCAAAGAGGGATTTCATAGCAAGATATACATCATTGCATGAGACTCACAAGCAAGATACCTTTGGATCCGATTACAGTTCTCATAGGAGAGGAACATCTGCATTGCATTAAGCTACTTTGCATCCTCTCGATCGGTTCTCCATCATGGATGAGAAGGAGGGCTCACCTTATACTTGTATATTAGAGGAGATCATGGAGTACACTACTCTAGGGGAAGTCTTCCTCATGGGAGACTTCAATGCCAAGATGGGCAATGATCAATGTGAGGCTTTTGACCCACGAGATCCAGTCATATTATCCACTCTACAAGAGGGATCTATGGCATGCATTTTAGGTGATTCTACACACACACACACACTCTACGATATGCACCTACTTAGACTCAGGTCTAGACATCACCTCATTATTTATAATGGGTTGAGACAATGGCCTACATCAAGTAGATTGACATACATACCACACTCAGTTATAGATGGAGGGAGTATCGTAGATTGTATCATGGGACCCAAGGAGGAGACCCACATACTCAGTTGTTTCACCATCCTAACCTATACCCATTGGATCAGATCATGCATATCTTGCACTATCCCTCAAGGGTGACATCCACACACACACACACTCATTACATGTCCCCCACACACTACCATCCACTTCACACACAAGCTTGCTTACACATACTCAGCCCGAGTTGAGGGAAAGCTTCTTTTGCTTCGGCCTAAAACCCCACTACCTATACTTATCTAACTTATAGCATCCATCCTTCAAACATTTTCCATTGGTTCATCCCTACACACCACCCATTCTGGTCGCACACCTCCCCCTTGGGACCATGCCTCAGATTCTTTGATATGATGATGAGTGCAGGAGTCTCGATTGTGGATTACGAGTTCAAAGAGCATTGGGAGATATCACAGAGAGGGAGGCTAGAAGACATATGAAAACCTTCACATTCCAAAAGAGACAGGCCTTTGAGGAAGCACAGGAGCTTGAGCTATACATATTTATGAGCAGGGATTGTGTTGCTCCATGGCACACTCTACTTGAGCCACAATCAACCACACTTATTGGAGATCCACAACTTTGGCATGAGCATGCTGAGAGACTATATGAGATACCTAAAAAGCCTCGAATTCCCTAGCCACTTGGGCCACACCCTACTCATTCCTCTTTCTTCATAGCAAAGATGATCTAGAGGGCCATTGAGGGACTACAACATGGATGTTCGACTGACCACACAGGACTACAAATTGAGCACCTTATATATTCTGCCTCCACTATAGCTCCAATGATTGCACATGTCTTCAATCAGGCTATAATGGAGGGATTCCCAAAGGAGTGGACGAGAAACACCATTGTACTCATCCATAAATCTTGGGATACCTTAAATCCTAGGAACTACAGGAGTAACATGATTGGTCACACCATAGCCAAGCTTTATGGGGTAGTCTCGAGATAGAGCTCAATTCATATGCAGAGATGGAGGGGCTACGAGCACATGGTCATATAGGTTTCTGATGGGCTTTTTCCATTATTGATCACATCTTCATTCTACGTTGCTTCATTGATAGGGCAAAGGTGTAGAAGAAGAGATTATATTGTTTCTTTGTGGATTTTTGCAAAGCCTTCAATATTGTTTTATGAGAGGAAGCTCTTCTGGCAACTCCAAGGCTTGGGGATACCATCAAAGATTATTTGGGCCATCTACACACTCTATGACTAGGTGATTGGGAGGGTTTGATGCTCGGGGCGACTATCAGAGGCCATTTCTAGCATAGTGGGTGTTAAGCAAGGCTGCTCACTCTCGCCCACTCTATTTAGGGTCTACATTGATGAGATTGAGGACTACATTCTCCCAACTTGAGGAGAGGCTGCATACCTTACAAGTATACATGTCCAAATTTTGTTACATGCTGATGACATTGTATTGATTTCAGAGTCACCCGTGGGACTACAACACCACTTGGATGCCCTGGATGAGTTTTGTACACATAGGGGCTTGATAATAAACCTTGGCAAGAACAAGTTCATGATCTTCCAAACCTCCCCCATGGTGAGGAATGGAGGAATCATAGCTGGTGGTGGACAAATTGAGGTGGTCATTTCCTATGTCTACCTTGAAGTCACATTCACGAGCTTGCATGCCCCCTTCAACATGAGACAGGTAGCCACCGATAGACTCACATGAGGATATGCAACTTTAGCCACTGGGCAAACCTCTTGTGAAAGGTTGCATTTCTAACACAAACATACACACACACACACACAATGTGATACTAAACACATCTTCTACTATGGATCCTGTTCTTCCTTGCATCATTGTTGCATCCTTGTGTATGATCACACTAGTCATGAATCTTAATAAAAATGAGAACATTTTCTGAAAGCATTTTGATTTCGAGATGGAAGATGGGCCAACTATTAAATCTCATAAACCTCTTTGAAATTTTGAAGCCCATTGTAACTTAGAGGAACTCAAAAAATTGCTCTGCAAACTTATGAAAATGTATTTGCGCTTGCACTGTGAATGAGATTGTTCATTAGAGCATGTCTAATTATCATGGAGGAGATTAATAAAAGGTTTGAGAGGAAGGATGATGGGTATTATGCGAGGAGGATAACTATGAATGTGCTCATCGTTGGCGGTGGATGAATGTACTCAGTTGTCGGCTATCAATGCAAAAATAGTTTCAATCGTAGTACAAAAGTACACATGAACACTTAGCGAGATATCAACTTATTACATCAGCTTTTATTGAAAAGTAGTTGGAAAAAATTCATCAATTCCTTGACGAGAATCTCTTAATGCATTCGTTAAACAAAGATAAAAGTCCAACCACATATTGGATAGGTTGCATCCATCTTTTCTCAATCAAAAGGCCATTTCCATTTGCTCTGATTCTCACTTTACCCACTTATTGTTTGTTGAGCTAAAATCTGCTTTGACAATGAGACTAAGCTAAGTAAATGCGTATAGCTCTACATCTACTATTGGGGAGTATGCTTCTAAGTAGGTGCGTGATGAAAGAAACAGCACAGAAAAACACATGGTTATGGCAAAGTATATGCACATATATAAAACAAAAGATGCACCTTCATTCATCTAAGGAAAGAAAATACATTTATAGAGTTATCAAATGTCTATTGCCATTGATGATAATCAATGGGTTAGTCTTTCACATGGGCTTCCGATGAAGATTTTTTGACAAAAGGGTAGGCGAAGGAAGTAATCTGACAAACCAATTTTTGGACTTTGCAGAGTCAGTTACCGAGCATTATAGGTCGGATATAGACTTTTAGTGAAAGAACAAAGGAGGTTACAATCCCCCCTCCCTCCCTCCTCCCTCTCTCTCTCTCTGTCTCTCTCTCTCTCTCTCTCTCTCTCTCTCTCTCTCTCTCTCTCCCCCCCTCCTTCCCTCCCCCTCTCTCTCTATCGATCGATCGATCTATCTATCTATCTATCTATCTATCTATCTATCTATCTATCTATCTATCTATCTATCTATCTATCTATCTATCTATCTATCTATCTATCTATCTATCTATCTATCTATCTATCTATCTATCTATCTATCTATCTATCTATCTATCTATCTATCTATCTATCTATCTATCTATATATCTATCTATCTACCTCCCTCTCTCTCTCTATCTATCTCTCTCTATCTATCTCTCTCTATCTATCTCTCTCTATCTATCTCTCTCTATCTATCTCTCTCTATCTATCTCTCTCTATCTCACTCTCTCCCCCCCCTCTCTCTCTCTCCCCCTCACTCCCTCACTCCCTCTCTCTCTCTCTCTCTCTCTCTCTCTCTCTCTCTCCCTCCCTCCCCCTCCCTCCCTCCCTTCCTCTCTCTCTCTCTCTCCCCTTCTCCCTCTACCTCTCCCTCTCCCTCTCCCTAACTCTCTCTCCCTCTCCCTCCCCCTCCCCCTCCCCCTCCTCTCTCTCTCTCTCTCTCTCCCTCCCCCCTCCCCTCTCTTCCTCCACTCCCTCCCTCTCTCTCTCTCTATCTCCCTCTCCTCTCTCCCCTTTCTCTCCCCTCTCTCCCCTCCCTCCCCCCTCTCCCCATCTCTACCTCTCTCCCCCCTCCCCCCTCCCCCCCCCCCCTCTCTCTCTCTCTCCCTCCCCCCCTCCATCCCTCCCTCCCCCTCTCTCTCTCTGTGTATACACACACACACACACACACACACACACACACACACACATATATATATATATATATATATATATATATATATATATATATATATATATATATATATATATATATATATATATATATATATATATATATATATATATATATATATCAAGAGCTTGATCTTGTTCTACCAAGCAAAGCTAGCTACACTCAATTTGTTGTCCTACAATGTTTCAACTAGTTTGGAATAGTTTGTGCATTCTTGATAGACAAGTGTTCCTTATGTAATACATCATCAACATGTATATCATACATGGGTTGAATTTCATGCTCATTTTCAGTCATATTTTGATCCAATTTTGTTTGGCTAGAAATTTTCCACCATTTTCAGTCATATTTTGATGCAATCCTATTTTGCTAGAAATTCTTTGCATTTTCATATCTATCTTGATCGATTTTTCAAGAGCTTATGGTAGTATTTTATCTCACTAGAGGGAATCCAAAAATGTATGCATATGATACATTTGTCTCTCTTGATTTGTAAGAAGAGAAATCTAGAGTGAATATGAGTGATTTGTTTGAGGGAACACAAGCAAATGCTATCTCACACAAAGGGAAAAGCAAGTATGGATGAACTTTGGTTTCATCAAAACCAAGGCCTCAGCCTTCCTCTTCCACTTATTTCCTCTAATGATGCTGATTGCAAAAGAAGAAGAGATGCAAATATTGCTGAAAGACTGGTTGACATACTATTGATGTGTTTAGAAAGCTTGCTACACACAATGAAAAGAAGGAGTTCATCATGCCTATCAATGAAAATTCTTCAAATGCAAAGAATGATGAAGCCAACATGGCTCAAGGTTTTTGGGCACGTGTTCTTACATGTCATTATGATGCATCATCACATTCTAAATGTATGGTTATGAGTGGGTCCGATTCAAATTGGTTCTTTGATAGTGGTGCACCAAAGCACATAACTTATGATGGAGAAGGTTTTTTCATCTTTGAAAGATGCACCCAAAGGAGAACATGTGCTGTGTGAAAACAATGCCTCTTACCCTATCATTGGAGTAGGAGAGATTGAGTTTACGATTGCAAATGGAGGCCCGTCATTCTCTTGAAAAATGCATTGTATGTACTTGGTATAAAACAGACCTTAATTTTAGTTCCTTTGATTTCCAAAATTGGACTTCATGTACACTTTGTTAATGATAAGTGTGTGGTTCATGATTTTGGCAATAGTGATATAATTATGGTGTCTGGTACATTATATTGTAGTCGTCTTTATCACTTGCCTTAGTTGCTCATACGTCCTCCATGTCAGAAATGGAGCTTTGGCATGCTCGTTTTAGTTACTTAAACTTCAATAATTTTCATTACTTGCAAAAGAACATCATGATTATTCGATCTTTGGCACCCTTTTGCACACATTTTTTTCGCGTGCCTTCTGTGAAAACAGTGCCGAACCTCCCCATCTGCCCCGTTACCAAGGAATTCCATCATTTCATAATCCGCGAGGGAAGACATGGCCTCCTCCTATGCCTCCAAATCACTTTTCAGAGTAGAAGGAAAATGTCCATCATAAGAGAAACCATAAGGACAACCCCATAATCATAAGGACAACCCCATAATTACAATCATCAGGAAAATATCCAATGCGATAACCATTTTTACATCTAGAAAGATAACCTGCATGTGTACTAGAATCATAACTTTGTCCTAGAATCATAGCTTTGTAATTCATCACTCCATAACACAATCATCTCGATAAGTAAAACCATAACTCGAAAACATAACTTGCAAAAATGTCACCTACAATAACCACTATACTATCTGTGTTCGTTAAGATGGCATGAACTAGCACATCCATGTGTAGGTTAATTACCTATAAAGACGCGAACATCCATTTTGTGCACCATCTCTTGGACCAATTTTTGGAGTTGGAGGAGTACTAAAGCAAACAAACAAACAACACATGGAACTAGAAGTATATGCTTTTAACACAACACTCAGTAATGTAAAAATATAAGTAATCCATTAGGGATATAGGAGCATATACAAGCCATAGGAAAGAAACCTCCTAAAAAGGGAAAAAAGTGATCCCAATATCGTAAGTGCATTTGGACACATCACCTTGTTGTTCATGTCGATGACATGTTTTTTACTCACCCTAGTGATGTATATATTTTATTTCAAGGCTCGTTTGCATACCATCTTCAAATTGCTAGTTTGGTGCATTTGCATCAATGTTCCCATATTTAGTTCATTCTCGTTGATGGAGGTATTTCTTTTTTTCAAAAAAAAAGGCATTGGTACTTTATTGCGATGTTTTTTCTTAATGATTCTTAACCACTCCATCTATTTCATCCCGTATACTGTTATTTGCTTTTGCAATGTTATGATAATCTTGCAAAAAAAATTTGATATATGAATTGAATATGAACTATTTAGAATATAAGTAAAATGTATAATTTCTTGTGTGATCAAATTGGATTAATATGGCCTATCCTAGAGGTGAATTCCTTTGTTGATCTATCCACCAAGCTTCTAACATCTGCATATTTTAGGGTCGTACTCCCACCTTCTGAATAATAAATTGAGCTTGACTTGTTTCTACCATATTTCTCTTATCTTTGTGTAAATTGCATTATTCTAAACATGCTCAATGTAAAGTATTCTCACCTAGTTTTATATGGGTTGGATTTTAAGGCCCATAATCAATATAGAGGCAAAAATGAAATAGAGACATGAGAGAGGATATAGGATAACATATAAAGATGGAGCAAAACTCCACATATATTCAATACATTCCGAAACATGAAGTTCATGATTCTTACATTGAAATCTGAGAAGCGCAATATGAATGCATCATTCTACAACATATCTTCATAACTCCACAATTTCAATGAAGTGTAGATGATCTCCTCCAAGTATAAATAAGGTACAAGGTAATGAACTCCTTGTTGTATAAGAAAAAACATAAACTCTATGTGCTACTCATCATATGAAGGAGTTGAAACCCTAGCTTTACTCCTTTATGAGGATGAAGAAGATGTCCACTTGAGTCTACCTCATGTGTAGCTCTCAAAAATGAGAGATAATGAGTTTCAATAGACTTCTCTTTATATAGATACTCCAAAAACTTGCAACTATCCACAAGAAGTTATGGGAAAGCAAGCACATCTACTTCTATATGCAGGCAACCATACGTTTGGGTACAAGTTCCCTCTTTTGGTGAGATTTGTTTTTTGAAAAACAAATATTGAAAAGCAAAAGAACATTCAAAAAGAAAATAATAGGGTTTTGGTTTTGAACCCTCAAAAAATCTCCACATCTATAATGTGATATATCATTAGAAAGCTCTTGACATGTAATTTCCAAATATTTGATAAAATAATTTGATCAACTTTGACCATATCTTCCCTTGGTTTGACAATGATTGAATCTAATTAAAACTGTCCAGAATTGAAATAATAAAGGCAAACCTCTTGTCGAAGGTTGCATTCTTAACACAAACACACACCATGTGTTAATGAATCTATAAGCATCTTCTACTATGGATCCCCTTCTTCCTTGCATCATTGTTGCATCTCTGTGTATGATCACACTAGTCATGAATCTTAATAAAAATGACAACATTTTTTGAAAGCATTTTGATTTCAAGATGGATGATGGGCCAACTATTAAATCTCATAAACCTCTTTAAAATTTTGAAGCCCATTGTAACTTAGAGGAACTCAAACAATTGCTCTGCAAACTTATGAAAATGTATTTGTGCTCGCACTATGAATGAGATTGTTCATTAGAGCATGGCTAATTGTCATGGAGGAGATTAATTAAAGGATTGAGAGGAAGGATGATCAGCATTATGCAAGGAGGATAACTATTAATGTGCTCCTCGTTGGTGGTGGATGAATGTAATCAATTGCCAGATACCAATGCAAAAATAGTTTCAATCGTAGTACAAAAGTACACATGAACACTTAGTGAGATATCAACTTATTACATCAGCTTTTATTGAAAAGTACTTGGAAAGAATTCATCAATTCCTTGACAAGAATCCGTTAATGCATTCGTTAAACAAAGATAAAAGTCCAACCACATATTGGATAGGTTGCATCCATCTTTTCTCAATCAAAAGGCTGTTTCCATATACTCTGATTCTCACTTTATCCACTTAATGTTTATTGATCTAAAATCTGCTTTAACAATGAGACTAAGCTGAGTAAATGCATATAGCTCTATGTCTACTATTGCAGAGTATGCTTCTAAGTAGGTGCTTGATGAAAGAAATAGCACAGACAGACACATGGCTATGGGAAAGTATATGCACAGATATAAAACAAAAGATGCACCTTCATTCACCTAAGGAAAGAAAATACATTTATACAGTTATCAAATGCCTATTGGCATTGATGATACTCAATGGGTTAGTGTTTCACATGGGCTTCTCATGAAGAATTTGTGACAAAGACAAAACAATTTTTGGACTTTGTAGAGTCAGTTATCTGAGATTATAGGTCGAGTATAGACTTTTAGTGAAAAGAACAAAGGAGGTTACAATCCCCCCTCCGTCCCTCCTCTCTCTCTCTCTATATATATATACATATATATATATATATATATATATATATATATATATATATATATATATATATATATATATATATATATATATATATATATGTGTGTGTGTGTGTGTGTGTGTCTGTCTGTTTGTCTATCTATCTGTCTGTCTATCTATCTATCTATCTATCTATCTATCTATCTATCTATCTATCTATCTATCTATCTATCTATCTATCTATCTATCTATCTATCTATCTATCTATCTATCTATCTATCTACCTCCCTCTCTCTCTATCTATCTCTCTCTAGCTATCTCTTTGTCTCTCTCTCTCTCTATTTCTCTTTATCTCTCTCTATCTCTCTCTCTCTCTCTCTCTCTCTCTTCCCCCTACTCCTCGTGCCCGCTCCCTCCCTCCCCCCTCCCCCCCCTCTCTCTGTCTCTCTCCCTCTCTACCCCTCTCTCTCTCTCTCTCACTCCCCCCCTCCCCTCCCTCCCTCCTCACCCCTCTCCCTCTTGAGACATCCTAGAATACCTCAAACACCCAAGGACACAAAGAGAACAAAATGCATGCGCAAGAATACACATACATACAAATCCAAGATGTTTGCCAACAAAGAATTTTGAATTACTCTCATAAGAAGAGTACTATGGGACAAAAAAGAGAGCTTGGCTAGAGAGGTGGCACTTAGGTGCACTAGGACAAGGGCTATGGTATCCTCCCGCGACTTGAAGATCTTGTTGTCCTCAATAAGCACGTTTAGACTTACAAACGTTTTGGGTTGATACAACTTAGAGTGATACAAAATTTTGGGGAACATTATAATGGGCTAAAGGGCCAAAGTTGGCCTAAGGTATGTGATAAAATTTATAAACAAGGGGATGGTCTTGATCAAATGTGTTGGCTGGGAGCCTTGCACATCGTGACTTTAAGTGCTTAGAATTCCTCTTCTTCTACTCGTCCCCATTTGAAGGTCTATTTTTCTTTGATCATCTCAAGTAGTGGGCCTTCTATCTTGTTGAAGCCTTGGATGGAACATTATAGAAATTGATAGAATCTAATAAATTCGAACACTTCTTTGACCAAGGATGGAGTGGCCCACTTGATCACTACTTCCACTTTCTTGTGGTCAATGTGGAGCCCAAGCTCTGAGATGAGGAAGCCGAATAATTCCACCTTCTTCATGGTTGTTGGTGCAATTATACCCAAGCCCACATGCTTGATCAATTCACTTATACTCAACCTATTGGAATAACCTGAAAGGGCCTCATATGATCAACATCTTGTAAAAGTACTTCACATTTACCCTTGTAAAAGTGGATTACACTCATGAGGAGTTAGGAAGCTCTAAATCACCTATCACTTGGTTGTTGAGGAATGAGAGAATCTATCCTATATGTTAGCATTCACCTTTTAGGTAGAAGTTTGAATTTGAATTCAAACTTTGGTTCCAAGATCAACTATAGGAAGAGGATTAAGAAGACGTACGCGTATCTCCAGGTAGAGAGATCATTCTATAGTACATCCATTGTGAAGTGAGAGCTCACCTCATAGCTCTTTCACCTCTCACACATTGAGAAATGCTTGATTGCCAATGACATTGTAGTTGTACATGTTTAATACATATATGATTATTATATTGTCATTTTACTTCTTTATTATAACTCCATCAAAACAATGATCTTCTCATAGCTTTTTCTTAGTGTGTAGTTGATCATTTGCCATGATTTAATGCATGATAGAATGAGCGGACTGTCTATTATAATGCTACAAGGTTTCATTAGCATTGCTTCTCGGGGTCATCAGATATTAGCATATCTTTGCTCACTGGTTTAATGACTATAGCAGCCCGTGAATGTTGAGATGGAGATATGCTTTGCTAAATACCTTTATCTGCATGTAGTCCATCATTTTTTAATGAAATCACTCATGATTGTTAGCTTATTAATTTAATAGATTTCTCCACAAGGAATTAAGCTAATTGCTACTGTACACAAAGAATTGTTCAAAACACTAAACAAGTGTAATAACAAAAATAGCAAGCTTTTTGTTCTTGGATCAACTCCAACATATTTGTTTTGATTCATCCTTTTGAAATTGATCTTCCAAGGTACATAAGTGTCTAGTACATCCTCTGACAAGCTAAAAGGACCCACTACATATCCCTGGAGTTCATTTGGCTGGTGTAGTGCAAGGTTTCTATAGCACCACTTCATCTTCACCAAATACAAATCCATCTCTTCACAGTGGTATCAGAGCAAGGTTGGACAACATTGCAGATGGATTTCCTTCATCGATTGGCAAATTGGATAGAGGTAACTACTCAACCTCACCTTTAAGGATGGAAGCTTATATTCAAGGCAGGAATCTATATACTTATATAGCTGGAGATGAAGCTATGCCAAGTTTCAGGAATAAAGGTCAAACTACACAAGAAGAGTGAGAAAGATTGAGCACATGGTGCTCTAAGGATGCACTTGCAAGGTCTTATCTCCTCAAATCTAACTCATATTTTTTGATGCCTCACATTAGAAGTTGTAAAACAACTCAGGAAGTGTGGAATGCACTTGAAGCCTTCTTCTCTTCAAGTAGGAAGGCCAGGAAGCATCAACTATGGCTGGACTTTACAACTCTCAAGAAAGCTCCTAAACAAAATGTGAGTGATTTTATCACCAAACGCAAGGACATAGCAGATCAGTTGGGAAGCATTGGAGAGCTAATAGAAGAAGAACAAATTTTAAGGCAGGTCATCAATGGCTTAAAGGCAGATGACAAGTGGGAAGCGTTCACCACAACCATGGATCTATACATGGATATGCATGTACTAGATTTCCATACACTCATAGGACAACTGCTTACTCAAGAGGCCTAGCTTATCAAGAATGGAGAAGGCTCCAAAGGTAATCAATCTTTTGCTTACTCAAGAGGCCAAGCTTATCAAGAATGGAGAAGGCTCCAATGGTAATCAATCTTTTGCTTTGTATACTAATAAAGGCAAGTCCAAAGAGAACAAAGGAAGAGGAAAGAAAGTGGATGATGAAGCAGGTACGCATCAAGATAACTATGGAGGTAGTGGAAGACATGGTAGAGGTAGAGCCAGAGGAGGAAGATAAGGCAGAGGGAGACCCCAAGACTCTAATCATTATTCTATTTCTGGATTAACTAATCACACAACTCATAATTTCTTTAGGAATTCTAGCAATCAAAGAGGCAGAGGCTACAATAGAGGAAGTTATGTCTACTCTAAAGGAAGGACCTGTTGGAGCAAGTCTATGACAAGCCTAAGTATTGGCTTGAGTCTCAGAAAGTCTTAGAAGAAGCTTTAAAAAGAAGACTATGTAAAGTTCACTTGTGAACTACCTCTTGTAACTTTTGAAGAGTTTACTTAATGTAAAAGTAAGAGAGTCTTAAGTGGTTGAGTCCACTTGATCAAGAATGGAAAGAGGAGCCACGAATTCGTGATTTGTGGTAGGTAGAGAATCAAATCAATCATTGATTGATTGGAGAGTGATTGAGGGAAGTTAGCCTCCCAAACTCAACTATAAATAGATGGCAGTTTTAGTCGTGGTTAGAGAGACCTATGTGAAGACCTCCAAGAGCTGAGCTTTATGCCATATCAAGGTGTGATTACAAGGCACACATATTTATCAGTAAGTCATTTTATTGTACAAGCAATATACTTTCATTTTCATGATTATTTGAGTTCATCTTTCCATGTTCTTGTGAAGTGTACTACTCACTGCCATTACTCTCAGTTTTCTCAGTCAGCTTGCAGAGATGTTTTCTCTGAGCTTGGTGCATCATTTTCAGTTATTTAACTTGGTAAAGTTAGCTCTATAAGTCTACTATACGCTCACAAATTTTCATGTCATTTGGATGTTGAAATCTTCAGTTATGGTCATTTGAAGTCAACAGGGTCTGTTCATCTTCACTTCTCTGTCAGGTACCCGACTTTTTCACTCATCTTGTCAGAGCCATTTCTCAGCGGTTACTTATCCAAATTCAGTGATTTAAAGCTTGTTGGAGTCAACGTACTGTCTAGTATAACCATAAAAATTTTCATAATCATTGGATTCCTACATTTTGAGTTATATGGATTTTTCGGCTCACTGGTCTATTTCTGTAGCAGCCCGTGAAAATCGGGATGATGTCATCACTTGTTAAAACTCATTCTCAGTGTGTGGTTCATTATTTTTGATGAGATTACTCTTGAAAGTTAGCTCTTTAAGTTGCCTAGACTTCCCCAAGAGGAATTGAGCTAATTGCTGCTGTGCTCAGAGAATTATGTAAAACACTGGACAGGTGTATGAACCAAAAATAGCAAGTTTTCACCTCTGAGCTAACTCCAACTTATCTGTTTTGATCTATCTTTTTGAGAATGATCTTCCAAGGTACATAGGGTGTTTAATACATCCATTGGCAAGATAAAAGGGCCCACCATATACTTCTGGAGTTCATTTGGCTGGTGTAGATCAAGGATTTTGCAACACCTCTTCATCTTCAAGCACATACCTATCCATCTCTTCAGAGTGGTATCAGAGCAAGGTTGGACAACATGGCAGATGGATTTCCTTCATCAATTGACAAATTGGACAGAGGTAACTACTCAGCTTGGTCATTAAGAATGGAAGCCTATCTCCAAGGTAGAAGTTTATATGGTTATGTGGCTCGAGATGAAGTTATGCCAAGTTTAAGGAACAAAAGTCAACCAACACAAGAAGAGCAAGAAAGATTGAGCACATGGTGCTCCAAGGATGCACTTGCAAGGTCTTATCTCCTCAACTCTATTTCAGATTTTTTGTTGCCTCACATTAGAAGTTGTAAGACATCTCAGGAAGTGTGGGATGCACTTGAAGCCTTCTTTTCTTCGAGTACTAAAGCTAGGAAGCATCAACTATGGCTGGATTTCACAACTCTCAAGAAGGCTCCCAAACAAAATGTGACTAATTTTGTCACAAAGCTCAAGGACATAGCGGATCAGTTGGGAAGCATTGGAGAGGTAATAGATGAAGAGCAAATTGTAAGGCAGGTCATCAATGGCTTGAAGGCAGATGATAAGTGGGAAGCATTCACCACAACTATGGATTTGTACATGGATATGCATGTACCTGATTTCAACAAACTCATTGGACAACAACTTACTCAAGAGGCAAAGCTTATAAAAAATGGAGAAAGCTCTAAAGGTAATCAATCTTCAGCTTTATACACGGATAAAAGAAAGTCTAAAGATAACAAAGGAAAGGCAAAGAAAGTGGATGATGAAGCAGGTACATATCAAGCTAACTATGCAGGTAGAGGAAGACATGGCAGAGGTAGAGGAAGAGGAGGTAGACAAGGCAGGGGGAGATCCCAAGACTCCAATTCATGTTCTATTTGTGGATTAACTAATCATACAACTGAAAATTGCTTTAGGAATTCCAGGAATCAAAGAGGCAAAGGATACAATAGAGGAAGTTATGGCTACTCAAGAGGAAGGTTCAACAACTACCATGGCAACTACAACAACTACAATCATTCAAACTATCAAGGAGGCTACAAAGGAAGGAGAGACTACAATAACTACACAGAAGACTCAAACAAAGAGGATTCATTATTGATCATGAACATGGCTATGCCACAAGGTAAATCTGATGAGCATGTTTTCTACATAGATTCAGGTTGTTCAAATCATGTGGCAGTAAATGTGGCACTCCTATCAGATTTAGAAGATCCAAGGAATAAGCATGAGGTACAAACAGGAGATGATACAAAACATCCTGTGGAGAAAATAGGCAATGTCAAAGCACCTGATGGAAACATCAACCTACTCAGTAAGGTACTCTATGTCCCTACCATTACAAAGAATTTGATAAGTGTTGGGCAGATAGTAGAGAAAGGGTTGCAAGTCAGGTTCACAAAAGCAGGAGCATTTGTTGAAGATCCAAGTCAAGGATTCAGAAGAATCACAAAAGGTGAAAAGACAGGTAGATTGTTCACATTTGAATTACAGGACACTAGAAACATTGCTCTCTTTAATTATGGTAGTCAGACACTCATAGAATTGGAAGTATGGCACAAAAGGTTAGCACATATTGGTGAAAGGTCATTCAAGCAAATCTGCAAGGACCAAAGTGTACTTGGACTTCCTAATTTGTCAAAACAACATATGATTTATAAGTGTAGTGCATGTCAATTTGGAAAGTCTCACAGGTTACCATTCATGAAGAAAGGTTATATGCATGGAGATCTCTTGGAGTTGGTTCATACAGATGTATGGGGACCTAGCAAGGAAGCTTCAATATCTGGATCAAGGTATTATGTTTCCTTTATTGATGATTGCAGCAGATGGACTATCCTATTCTTTATGAAACACAAAGATGAAGTTTTTTCATGTTTCAAAAGATATTTGGCTCTTATGGAGAATCAAACAGGTAAATCACTAAAAAGGCTAAGGTCAGATGGAGGGGGAGAATACTTCTCCCATGAGTTTGATTCTTTTCTTCAAGAAAGAGGAATCAAAAGAGAGGTAACTACAAGGTACACTCCTGAGAAAAATGGAGTGGCAGAAAGGAGGAATAGGACAATTGTTGAAGCTGCAAGGTCTATGTTAAATGAAAAGCATTTACCTAATTACTTATGGGCTGAGGCTGTATCTACAGCCACTTACTTGATTAACAGGTTGCCTTCAAAATCCCTTGATGGGATGACTCCATATGAGGCTTGGAATGGAAGAAGACCAAGCTTAGATCATTGTAAAATTTTTGGATGTATTGCTTTTGCTCATGTTCCTTCACAGGTTAGAGGCAAGATGAATCCAAAGGCAGAAAGGTGTGTATTTATTGGATATGACAACAATCAAAAGGGCTACAGGTTATACAACCCTACCAACAAAGGATTCTTGGTAAGCAGAGATGTAGTTTTTGATGAGAACAATTCATGGTATGAAGATTCATGCAGGAAGATCAATTTACCATATGATCTTGAAGAAGATTTTCCAAAGCTTGGTAGAGAACAATCAAAGATTGAAGAACAAGACACCTCAGAGGATGATGAAGAATCTCACATGCAAAAGATCAAAGCATGGAAGTCTAAAGGTAAAGCAAAATTGCAGGAACTTGGACATGAGGCAGAATCATCACATCATGGCCTAAGAAGATCTATGAGGGAAAAGAAAAAACCAGAAAGGTATGGGTTTGACACCTCATTAGTAACTAAACATTCTATCTACATAGCACAGGACATAAACCAAGAGGAGCCATCATCATTCGAAGAGGCCAAAGCAAAAACAGAATGGAAGCATGCAATGAAGGAAGAGATTGAAGCACTTGAAGAAAACAACAATTGGGATTTGGTGCCCAAGACTTCATCCATGAAGGTAATAGGCTCAAGATGGGTCTATAAACTCAAGAAGAATTCTGATGGTTCCATTAACAGGTATAAGGCAAGGCTTGTAGCAAAAGGCTTTGCACAAACTCATGGAATTGATTATGAGGAGACTTTCTCTCCTGTGGCAAAGATGCCTACTATTAGGGTTTTGCTTAGTATTGCCTCTTCCAAGAATTGGAAGATACTTCAACTAGATGTAAAGAATGCATTTTTGAATGGTTGGATAACAGAAGAGGTATATATGGCACAACCACCTGGTTTTGAGAATCAAGTTTATCCTGATTATGTGTGTAAACTTAACAAAGCATTGTATGGTCTCAAGCAAGCTCCAAAAGCTTGGAATTTCAGGCTTGTTTCATTCTTGCAGGACAAAGGCTTTCAACCAAGCAAGGCAGATCCTTCACTCTTTATTAAAAAGAGTAATTCCGAGGTCATCTACCTATGTGTATATGTAGATGATATTATATTGACAGGAAATGATGCAGATGGTATGAAGAAGATCAAAGATCAGATGAGAGAAGAGTTCAAGATAAGTGATTTGGGTTCACTTACCTACTTCCTAGGTTTGGAAGTTGTCTACAAAGATCATGGTTTGTTTCTCACTCAAAGAAAGTACATTAAGGACATGTTGGCAAAATTCAAGATGCAAGATTGTAAGATTGCAGGTACTCCAATGGAGGTCAATCACAAATTGAGCTCACATGAAGGTGAACTCATAGAGGACATCACATCATATCAAAGTCTAGTGGCTAGTCTCAACTATGCCACATTGACAAGAGTAGATATATGTTACAGTGTGAGTGTGCTAAGCCAATTTATGCACACACCAAGGAAACCACATATGGATGCTGCCAAAAGGATTCTCAAGTATCTCAAAGGAACCATAAATGAAGGACTTTATTATCCTTATGTATCTGATTTAGGTTTGAAGCTATTTTCTGATGCAGATTGGGCTGGCTCCAAGGAAGATAGAAGGAGCACTTCAGGTTATCTTACCTTTGCAGGTTCAAAGCTTATTTCATGGTCATCCAAGAAGCAACCCACAGTTGCTCTCTCTTCTACTGAAGCTGAATATAGAGGTCTTGCCATAGCTACACAAGAAGCTATGTGGATGAAGACATTATTAGAAGATCTTGGATTGGAGTTTGGAACTCCAACTATTTTTGGTGACAATATGAGTTCTATTCATTTGGCTGCTAATCCTATTTTTCATGCAAGGACTAAACATATTGAAGTTCATTATCACTATGTACGAGAGAAGGTTCTAAGCAAAGAGATTCAAATATCATATGTGTCCACTCATCAACAATGTGCAGATATTCTAACCAAAGCATTGGATGGTACAAAGCTTTGCAAATTCAAGGCTATGATTGGTTTGCAGGTAATCTTGGAAGATTGACTTGAGGGGGAGCTGTTGGAGCAAGTCTATGACAAGCCTAAGTATTGGCTTGAGTCTCAGAAAGTCTTAGAAGAAGCTTTAAAAAGAAGACTATGTAAAGTTCACTTGTGAACTACCTCTTGTAACTTTTGAAGAGTTTACTTAATGTAAAAGTAAGAGAATCTTAAGTGGTTGAGTCCACTTGATCAAGAATGGAAAGAGGAGCCACGAATTTGTGATTTGTGGTAGGTAGAGAATCAAATCAATCATTGATTGATTGGAGAGTGATTGAGGGAAGTTAGCCTCCCAAACTCAACTATAAATAGATGGCAGTTTTAGTCGTGGTTAGAGAGACCTATGTGAAGACCTCCAAGAGCTGAGCTTTATGCCATATCAAGGTGTGATTACAAGGCACACATATTTATCAGTAAGTCATTGTATTGTACAAGCAATATACTTTCATTTTCATGATTATTTGAGTTCATCTTTCCATCTTCTTGTGAAGTGTACTACTCACTGCCATTACTCTCAGTTTTCTCAGTCAGCTTGCAGAGATGTTTTCTCTGAGCTTGGTGCATCATTTTCAGTGATTTAACTTGGTAAAGTTAGCTCTATAAGTCTACTATACGCTCACAAATTTTCATGTCATTTGGATGTTGAAATATTCAGTTATGTTCATTTGAAGTCAACAGGGTCTGTTCATCTTCACTTCTCTGTCAGGTACCCGACTTTTTCACTCATCTTGTCAGAGCCATTTCTCAGTGGTTACTTATCCAAATTCAGTGATTTAAAGCTTGTTGGAGTCAGCTTACTGTCTAGTATAACCATACAAATTTTCATAATCATTGGATTCCTACATTTTGAGTTATATTGATTTTTCTGCTCACTGGTCTATTTCTGTAGCAGCCCATGAAAATCGGGATGATGTCATCACTTGTTAAAACTCATTCTCAGTGTGTGGTTCATTATTTTTGATGAGATTACTCTTGAAAGTTAGCTCTTTAAGTTGCCTAGACTTCCCCAAGAGGAATTGAGCTAACTGCTGCTGTGCTCAGAGAATTATGTAAAACACTGGACAGGTGTATGAACCAAGAATAGCAAGTTTTCACCTCTGAGCTAACTCCAACTTATCTGTTTTGATCTATCTTTTTGAGAATGATCTTCCAAGGTACATAGGGTGTTTAATACATCCATTGGCAAGCTAAAAGGGCCCACCATATACTTCTGGAGTTCATTTGGCTGGTGTAGATCAAGGATTTTGCAACACCTCTTCATCTTCAAGCACATACCTATCCATCTCTTCACAGGACCAACAACTTCAATGGCTACCACAACAATTACAACCATTCAAACTATCAAGGAAGCAATAAAGGAAGAAGAGACTTCAATAACTACATAAAAGACTCAAATCAAGGGTACTTGTTGCTAATCATGAATATGGAAACGCCGTAAGGTAAATCTGATGAGCATGTTTTCTACATAGATGTTGGTTGTTCCAACCATGTGGCAGGAAATGTGGCTCTCCTATCAGATTTAGAAAATCCAAGGAATAAGCATGAAGTGCAAACAGGTGATGATACAAGACACATGGTGGAGAAGATAGGAAATGTAAAAGAACCTGATGGAAACATCCACCTACTTAGCAAGATACTCTATGTCCCTACCATCACAAAGAATTTGATAAGTGTAGGACAGATTATGGAGAAATTCATACAAGTTAGGTTCACAAAAGGAGGAGCATTTGTTGAAGATCCAAGCCAAGTATGTAGGAGGATTGCAAAGGGTAAAAAGATAGGTAGATTGTTCGCATTTGAATTGCAAGACACTAGGAACATTGTTGTCTTTAATTATAGTAGTCATGCACTCACAGAATTGGCACAAAAGGTTAGCACATATTAACGAAAGATCATTAAAGCAAATTTGCAGGGACCAAAGTGTTAGAGTATGATCAATGTCTACCCCTCATGATTGTATGCACATTTTGTAAGGCCCCCTTTATGAGGAGAAGCCAAGCGTGCATTACCCAATTGATGGGAATCCCAACTTGAATGTTGGATGAAGGTCATATTGGACCATGTAAGATATTATAAGGAAAGGGAGTTACCAAGGTCCCCAATTGTGGGGTCCGGGGCAGCGGTGAGCAGCCCCGGCTGGGGGGTCCAAGGGGGCCAGCGGGCCCCCTGGCTGGGGGGTCCCAGGGGGCCAGCGGGCCCCCTGGTGGGGGTCCGGGGGCAGCGCCCCCGGCGCGACGGTAAAGGGAATATTCCATGGAATATTCCCTGTCGGAGTCAGAAATCATTTATATTTGTTAGGTCGGTTCAACCAGTCTAAGCCGTGTATGGCAATTACGCGGGCGGTGGCCGCCCACGCTCTACCGCCCATGTATAGCCGTCCATGGCAGGCCACCCATGATCCTATATATACATGACTTCTGCACTACCTAAGACATTGAGTTGAGCCAGCATACCTCTACCTTGTATCTCCCTATCTAGAGTTGTCTAGATCACCATTTAAGCTCTACCTTGAGAGCGCACGGGCGGACAACGCCATCATCTTTGTACTTGCTGCTAGTAGAAAATTGTTGAGATTCTCCTATATCTGTTATCTTCTCTGCTATTGCTCCTGTGTTATATTGCGTAACTATTGTTTTACATGGTATCAGAGCTGTAAGGTTCGAATAGCTTGAGAAGTATCATTATTTTAGCCTACTAGCAGACTAGAATATCAGTAGATTATTCTAGTGATTACATGATGGCTTCATCGTCGAACACTAGTCTTGGTGCTTCACCTAATGTTAATGCTGCACCTATTCGAATTCGTCCACCTGCATTCACTGAAGGGAAGCTGGATGGAACCAACTATACACTCTGGAAGTTCAAAATTTCTGCAATTTTGGACTCCTATGAATTACTTGACACTGTCATGGGACCGATGGGATTGGATCCAGAGCCTATACCAGTTGAAGATCCAGCAAATTCAAGATTGATGATTCAGCCAGATCCAGATCTTCTACGAGCTTGGAAGAGGCGGAATGCTGATGCATTATGTGCGATTGTCACTAGTGTAAGTGATTCTGTGCTTACTTTAGTTCAACATACTACTAAAGCACATGAGGCTTGGGGCATATTGGCTCGACAATATGAGACCAAGAACCACACTAGGATACAGAATTTAGAAAATCAGTTGGCAAATGAAAAGCATTCTGATTCTGAAAAGGCTGAAGATTTTATCAAACGGATAAAGCATCTTCAAGATCAATTGGCTGCAGTTGGTGTTGTTATAACACCAGAAGAGCTAGCTCGAAGATCTGTACGTGTTCTTCCAGCAAAGTATGATGGATTAGTAACAGCCCTTAACACTCAGGTAAGGCCAACTCCTCTTACATTTGAAGAGTTTTGTGCCATGCTTTTAGAAGAAGAGATGCGGCTGAAGAATCGACAAAGTACAACTGATGCTGCATTCTCAGCAAATGCAAAAGGTAAAGGCTCTTCAGAGGGATCAAAGAAGAAGCCAAAGAAGAAAAAGTTCACAGGAAGTTGCTTCTATTGTGAAAAGAAAGGCCATGCCATCAAGGATTGCAGAAAGAAGCAAGCTGATGAACGGAATGGGACTGTAAAATCATCATGGAAGAACAAAGAGTCTGCAAACAACACAGAGCTAGAACTTTGGGTAGCTATTGAAGAGGTATGTTCATCTGCTCAAGCTCGTGTTGATGAGCCATGGATTTTAGATAGTGGAGCTTCTCGCCATATGACTAGTAAAAAGGATTGGTATAGTTCCCTAGTGCCTCTGCGGGAATCCATCAATGTAGTGGTGGGAAACGACTCCAAGTGTCCAGCTGAAGGAACTGGAACCATCTCTTTTATCACTTCTCCAGGTGTTGAGAAAAAGTTATCCGATGTTCTCTATGTACCTACACTCAAAAGAAATTTGTTGTCAGTTTCTGCAATAACAGATCGTGGACTCGAAGTTCACTTCAATAAGAGTGGTGCGGAAATCATGGATTCATCAGGTAATGTTGTAGGTAAAGGCACACGACGGGATAACTTGTATGAGTTAAGTGCTTTAACTGCTACAGAAGATAAAGATGTAAGCAGGTTATGGCACCAACGATTTGGGCATCTCGGATTTGCAGTTTTGAAGGAGATGCAACGAACAGGGATGGTTGCTCATTTGCCTGCATTTTCAGAGTTGCAGGAACCTTGTGAAGCTTGTATGATGGGCAAGCAACAACGAAAGGCATTTCCAAGAGAGACCAGCAATCGATCTCAAGCTCCTCTAGAGTTGGTACATGCTGATCTCTGCGGTAAAATGTCTACACCTGCTTTAGGAGGATCTTTCTACTTCTTGCTGTTAGTCGACGATTATAGTAGAAAGATGTGGGTTTATTTCATTCGAGAGAAGGCTGATGCTTTTGAAAAATTTAAAGCGTGGCATAAGTATGTAGAAAGTGAATCAGGAAGGAAACTGAAGAAATTTAGAACAGATAGAGGAGGTGAATTCTTGTCAACAGAATTCAACAATTACTGTAAGGAGCATGGTGTGAAAAGGCAACTTACCACAGCTCATACACCTCAACAAAATGGCGTTGTTGAGCGCCGGAACAGGACAGTAGTTGAAATGGCTCGTTGTATGTTAAAGGCTCAAGACATGCCTGATTCATTCTGGGCAGAAGCAGTCAATACAGCAGTCTACATCCTCAATCGAAGCTACACAAAAGCTCTGAAGGGGATGACTCCTCAAGAAGCATATTCTGGTAAAAAGCCTTCAGTTTTGCATTTCAGAATTTTTGGTTGTTTCTGTTATGCACATATTCCTGATTCAACAAGATCAAAGTTGGATTCAAAAAGCAAAAAGTGTGTCTTCCTAGGATATAGTGAAGAGTCTAAAGCATACAGGTTATGGGATCCTGAGGCAAGGAAGATTTTTGTCAGCCGAGATGTGGTGTTTGATGAACGACCACACTTAGTAGAAGATAAAGGTAAATCTACTATCTCATCAAACGGAGAAATATCTCACCTTGTGCCTATCAAAAGACAGGTTAAAGTTGAGGAGGAGGAAACATCTGATGGAGAAATTTCCTCAATAAAAAGCCAACCAATTGTAGCTGCACAGCGTAAGCCACTACCGAAGTGGGCACAACAGCTCTTTGATGATCACAATCCACATGTAGATGCACCAGAATCATCATCGGATGGATTACGAAGATCAAAGAGAATAGAGGAGCAAAGAAGAGCCTCAGAACACATTGTTAACATGGCTCTAATGGCAGATATCATGGGTTCGATAAAGGAACCTACCACCATTGAAGAAGCCATTGATGATCCAGATTGGAGAGCGGCAATGCAGTCTGAGTATGATAGTATACTCAAAAATGATACATGGGATCTAGTCGACTTGCCGCCAAAGAAGAAGGTAATAGGTACTAAATGGATTTGGAAAGCTAAGTATAAAGCTGATGGAACATTAGAAAAGTATAAGGCACGATTAGTTGCACAGGGTTTTTCACAGATTGAAGGATTTGATGTTCAAGAAACTTTTGCACCAACAGCACGCATGACAACTATTCGGACAGTACTTGCAGTAGCTGCACAAAAGTCTTGGCCTATTTTCCAGATGGATGTCAAATCTGCATTTTTGAATGGTCACCTCAAGGAGGAGGTATATGTATCTCAACCACCAGGTTTTGAGGTGCCCAATTCAGAAAATAAAGTTTGCAGGTTGAAGAAAGCTTTGTATGGACTTAAGCAAGCTCCACGGGCTTGGTACCAACGAATTGATCATTTTTTCAAAAATATGGGTTTTGAAAGAAGTACTTCTGATGCTAACTTGTATGTAACGAAAAGGGATAGCAAGCTAGTTGTTGTCATTGTATATGTAGATGATTTGATCATTACAGGAGATCATCAGGAACTCATCAATCAAACTCGGATCAGCTTGGGAACTGAGTTTGAAATGACAGACTTAGGTCTACTCCATTTTTGTCTGGGAATTGAAGTATGGCAAAGGAAGGATGGCATTTTCATCTCACAACAAAAATATTCCAAAGAAATTCTCAAGGCATTTGGAATGATGGACTGCAAACCAACTAGCACACCTATGGAGGTAAATCATAAGCTATCTATGGATGATAACATGCCTGATGTAGATGCTAAGAAGTATAGGAAGCTCGTTGGAAGTCTTATTTTTCTGTGCAACACTAGACCAGACATTTGCTATGCTGTTGGAGTGTTAAGCAGGTTTTCCAACAAACCTAAGGAGAGTCACTGGAATGCTGGAATGCGAATTCTAAGGTACATTGCAGGAACCTTGGATTTTGGTATTTTGTATACCACAGGTGATACACTCCAAGGATATTGTGATTCAGATTGGGCTGGAGATTGTGATTCTAGAAAATCAGTTTCTGGATATTGTTTCTCACTTGGTTCAGGAATATTTTCTTGGGTAAGTAGGAAGCAACCAACTCTCGCACTCTCTTCCACTGAAGCAGAGTACAAAGCAGCTTGTTTTGCTTCTTGTGAGGCAGTCTGGTTAAGGAGAATTCTTGCAGATATAGGCTTTCCATCAAATATGCCAATTGTACTCAAGTGTGATAATCAAAGTTGTATGGCTATTGCAAAGAACCCAGTATTTCATGCTCGCACCAAGCACATAGAAGTACAGTACCATTACATTCGTGAGCTAATTGAAGATGAAATTGTGGAGCTAGAATATTGCCCAACAGAGGCAAATTGTGCTGACATATTCACTAAAGCACTTGGAAGAGAGCAGCTCAACAAGCATCTTCAACAGATGGGCATAGGACCGAGACCTACTTGATTTATCATCGGTAAACATTGAGGGGGGGTGTTAGAGTATGATCAATGTCTACCCCTCATGATTGTATGCACATTTTGTAAGGCCCCCTTTATGAGGAGAAGCCAAGCGTGCATTACCCAATTGATGGGAATCCCAACTTGAATGTTGGATGAAGGTCATATTGGACCATGTAAGATATTATAAGGAAAGGGAGTTACCAAGGTCCCCAATTGTGGGGTCCGGGGCAGCGGTGAGCAGCCCCGGCTGGGGGGTCCAAGGGGGCCAGCGGGCCCCCTGGCTGGGGGGTCCCAGGGGGCCAGCGGGCCCCCTGGTGGGGGTCCGGGGGCAGCGCCCCCGGCGCGACGGTAAAGGGAATATTCCATGGAATATTCCCTGTCGGAGTCAGAAATCATTTATATTTGTTAGGTCGGTTCAACCAGTCTAAGCCGTGTATGGCAATTACGCGGGCGGTGGCCGCCCACGCTCTACCGCCCATGTATAGCCGTCCATGGCAGGCCACCCATGATCCTATATATACATGACTTCTGCACTACCTAAGACATTGAGTTGAGCCAGCATACCTCTACCTTGTATCTCCCTATCTAGAGTTGTCTAGATCACCATTTAAGCTCTACCTTGAGAGCGCACGGGCGGACAACGCCATCATCTTTGTACTTGCTGCTAGTAGAAAATTGTTGAGATTCTCCTATATCTGTTATCTTCTCTGCTATTGCTCCTGTGTTATATTGCGTAACTATTGTTTTACACAAAGTGTACTTGGACTCCCTAATTTGTCAAAGCAACACATGATTTATCAGTGTAGTGCATGTCAATTTGGAAAGTCTCACAGGTTACCATTCATGAAGAAAGGATATGCATGGAGATCTCTTGGATTTGGTTCATATAGATGTATGGGGACCTAGCAAGGATGCTTCAATATCTAGATCAAGGTATAATGTCTCCTTCATTGATGATTGTAGTAGGTGGACTATATATAATTTATGAAACACAAATATATTTAGCTCTTTTAGAGAACCAAACAAGTAAAAAACTAAAAAGAATAAAGTCAAATGGAGGGGGAGAGTACTTCTCCCATGAATTTGACTCCTTTCTTCAAGAGAGGAGAATTAAAAGAGAGATTACTACAAGGTACACTCGTGAGCAAAATGGGGTGGCAGAGAGAAGGAATAGGACAATTGTTGAAGCTGCAAGGTCTATACTAAATGAAAAACATTTGCCTAATTATTTATGGGCTGAGGTTCTATCCACAACCACTTATTTGATTAATAGGTTACCTTCAAATTCACTTGATGGCATGACACCATATGGGGCTTGGAATGGAAGAAGACTAAGCTTGGATCATTATAAGATTTTTGGATGTATTGCTTATGCTCATGTTCTTTCAGAGGTTAGAGGGAAGATGGATCCAAAAGTAGAAAGGTGTGTATTCATTGGATATCCCAACAACCAAAAGGGCTACAAATTATACAACCCAACAACCAAAGTATTCTTGCTGAGTAGAGATGTAGTGTTTTATGAGAATAGTTCTTGGTATGAAGATTCATGCAGGAAGATCAACGTACCTTATGATCTTGAAGAAGATTTTCCAAAACTTGTCATGGACAACCTTCCTAAAATTGAAGAGTAGGATACCTCAGAAGATGATGAAGCAACTCAGATTGAAAAAATCAAAGTGTGGAAGTCTAAAGGTAAAACTAAAATGCAAGAACTTGGACAAGAGGAAGAATCATCACATCATGGCCTAACGAGGTCCATGAGGGAGAAAAGGAAACCAAAGAGGTATGGGTTTGATACTTCCCTAGTTACTAAACAATCGATCTATCTAGCAGAGGACATAAATCAAGAGCAACCCTTAACATTTGAGGAAGCAAAGAAGAAATCAGAATGGAGGCATGCAATGGAAGAAGAAATTGAAGCTCTTGAGTAAAATAATACTTGGGAATTAGTTCCCAAGTCTTCATCAATGAAAGTGATACGTTCAAGATGGATCTACAAATTGAAGAAGAACTCAGATGGCTCTGTTAATAGGTATAAGGCAAGGCTTTTGGCAAAAGGCTTTGCACAAACTCAGAGAATTGATTATGAGGAGACCCTCTCTCTTGTGGCAAAGATGCCTACAATTAGAGTCCTACTTAGTATTGCTTCTTCCAAGAATTGGAAGATACTTCAATTGGATGTAAAAAATGCATTTCTTAATGGATGGATAACAAAAGAGTTGTATATGAAACAACGACCTGGTTTTGAGAATCAAATACATCGCGATTATGTGTGTAAACTTAATAAAGATCTATATGGAGTCAAACAAGCCCCAAGGGCTTGGAATCACAGGCTTGTTTCATTCATGCAGGATAAAGGATTTCAACCTAGCAATGAAGATCCATCACTCTTTATCAAAAAGAGTAATTATGAAGTCATCTATTTGTGTGTGTATGTGGATGATATTATACTAATAGGTAATGATGTAGATGACATAAAGAAGATCAAGGAGCAGATGAAAGAAGAGTTCAAGATAAGTGACTTAGGATCACTTACATACTTCCTAGGATTGGAAGTGGTATACAAAGACCATCGTCTATTCCTTACTCAAAGGAAGTACATTAAAGACTTGTTGACAAAGTTCAAGATGCAAGATTGCACGATTGCAGGTACTCCAATGGAGGTTAATCATAAACCAAGCTCACATGAAGGTGAACTCATAGAAGATGTCACAGGTTATCAAAGTCTTGTGGGTAGTTTGAACAATGCCACATTGACAAGAGTAGATATATGTTATAGTGTGAGTGTGCTAAGTCAATTTATGCATACACCCAGGAAACCTCACATGGAAGCTAACAAGAGGATACTCAGATATCTCAAAGGGACCATGAATGAAGGGTTATACTATCCTTACACATCTGATTTAAGTCTAAAGTTGTTCTCTGATGCAGATTGGGATGGCTCTAAGGAAGACAGAAGGAGCACCTCATGATATCTTACCTTTGCAAGATCAAAACCTCTCTCATGGTCATCCAATAAGCAACCCACAATTGCTCTCTCTTCTACTGAAGCTGAATATAGAGGTCTTGCAATAGCCACTCAAGACGCAATGTGGATGAAGACACTATTTATAGATCTTGGATTGGAAATTGGGACTCGAAATATTTTTGGTGACAACATGAGTTCCATTCACTTGGCTACTAATCCAATTTTCCATGCAAGGACTAAACATATTGAAGTACACTATAATTATGTCACGGAGAATTCACTCAACAAGGATATTCAACTATCCTATGTATCAATTCATTTACAATGTGCAGATATACTCACAAAGGCATTGGATGGAACAAAGATAAACATGTTCAAATTGATGATTGGGTTACAGGAAATCAAGGAGCAATGAAGATCAAGCATTTTAGGCTTTAGGGGGAGCTTTTGGTGCAACTATACCCAAGCCCATATGCTTGATCGATTCACTTATACTCAACCTATTGGCATAACCCATGAAAGGCCTCATACGATCAACCTCTTGTAAAAGTATTTCACATTTACCCTTGTAAAAGTGGATTACACTCACAAGGAGTTAGGAAGATCTAAATCATGTATCACTTGGTTGCTAAGCAATGAGAGAATCTATCCTATAGGTTAGCATTTACCTTTTAGGTAGAAGTTTGAATTTGAATTCAAACTTTGGTTCTAAGATCAAATAAGAAGAGGATCAAGAAGACCCACGTGTATCTCGAGGTAGAGAGATCATTCTGTAGTACATCCATTGTGAAGTGTGAGCTCACCTCATAGCTCTTTCACCTCTCACACATTGGGCAATGCTTGATTGCCAATGACATTTTATTTGTACATGTTTAATACAGATATGAACATTATAATGTCATTTTACTTCTCTATTATAACTCCATCAGAACAGTGATCTTCTTAGAGCTTGTTCTGAGTGTGTAGTTGATCAATTTCCATGATTTAAAGCATGACATGCTGCATGTTGTCTATTATAATCCTACAAAGTTTCATTAGCATTGCTACTTGGGATCGTCAGATATTAGCATATCTTTTCTCACTGGTCTCATGATTGTAGCAGCCCGTGAATGTCGGGATGGAGATATGATTTGCTAAATACCTTTCTCTGCATGTAGTCCATCACTTTTTATGAAATCACTCATGATTGGTAGCTTACTAAGTTAATTAGAGTTCTCCAAAAGTAATTAAGCTAATTGCTACTGTACACAGAGAATTATCCAAAACATTGAACAAGTGTAAGAACAAAAATAACAAGTTTTTTGTTCTTGGATCAACTCCAACATATCTGTTTTGATTCATCCTTTTGAGATTGATCTTCCAAGGTACATAGGGTGTCTAATACATCCTTTGAAAAGCTAAAAGGGCCCACTACATATCCCTAGAGTTCATTTGGCTGGTGTAATGCAACGTTTCTGCATCACCACTCCATCTTCACCAAATACAAATCCATCTCCTTAAAGTGGCAAACTCCCATTTGTTTGGCTTGGCAAAGGGTTGTCGTTTATAGAGATGTTGGAGGACTACTCAGGCATGTTCGTAATGCTCTCCCAATGTGTGGCTATAGATAAGCAAATCACTGATATAGATGATGAGAAAAAGGTCTAGCATATCTTGAAAGCTGCACTACTTCCACTTTCTTGTGATCAATGTGGAGCCCAAGCTCCGAGACGAGGAAGCCCAATAATTCCACCTTCTTCATGGAAAACTCGCATTTGTTTGGCTTGGCAAAGATTCATCATTTATAGAGACATTGGAGGACTACCCACATGTGTTCGTAATGCTCTTCCGATGTGTGGCTATAGATGAGCAAATCATTGATGTCGATGATGAGAGAAAGGTCTAGCATATCCCAAAAGCTATCATTCATCCCCTAACAAAAATCGCAGGGGTGCCCATTTAACTGAATGGCATAATTAGCCATTCATAGCTACCATAGTATGTGCGAAAAGCTATCTTTTTGATGTGCTCTTCAACCACTCTTATTTGGCGGTACACCAAGTAGAGGTCTATGCGCATGAAGTATTTGGGCTTCCCAACCCAATCTAGACGCTCCTCCATGATCGAGACTAGATACTTACTCTTGATCATGTTTTGTTTTGGGGCTCGATAATCCATGCATAAGTGCAATGAGCCATCTTTCTTCTTCACAAACAAAATGGGTGCCCCATAAGGTGAGTTACTCAGTAGAATGTACCCTTGTTTCTTTAGTTTATCTACTTGTCTTTTTAGCTCTTCTAAGTCGGTTTTGTTCATCTTGTACAGAGTTCTTGACGTGGCTGGTTGGTCCGACAAAATGTCTATCCGATGTTGGACATTCCATAAGTGTGCAAACCCAGATGGCAGCATATCTATGAGAACATCTACATATTTATCAAGGAGAAAGTGGAAGATTGGATGGACAATCTTCGACTCTCTCTCTCTCTCTCTATATATATATATATGTATATGTATATATATATACCTATCTCTCTCTATATCCCGCTCTCTCTCTCTCTATCTATATCTCTCTATCTATATCTGTCTATCTTGCTCTCTCTCTCTCTCTATCTATCTTGCTCTCTCCCTCTCTTTCTCTATCTCTCTCTCCGTGTTTCCCTCTCTCTCTCTCTTCCCTCTCTCTCTCTCTCTCCCTTGCTCTCTCTCTCTCTACCTCCCTCTCTCTCTCTCTCTCCCTCTCTCTCTCTCCCTCTCTCTCTCTCTCTGTCCCTCTCTCTCTCTCTCTCTCTCTCTCTCTCCCTCCCTCTCCCCTATCCCTCTCCCTCTCTCTCCCCCTCGCCCTCTCTCTCTCTCCCTCCTCTCTCTCTCTGTCCCCTTCCTCTCTCTCTCTCTCTCTATCTCTCCCCCTCCCTCTCTCTCTCTCTCCCCTCCCCTCTCTCTCTCTCTCGCTCTCTCTCTCTCTCTCTCTCTCTCTCTCTCTCTCTCTCTCCCTCTCTCGTGCTCTCTCCCTCCCTCCCTACCCTCGCTGCCTCCATCCCCTCCCTCCCTCCTTCCTCCCCCCTCTCCCTCTTGAGACGTCCTAGACCACCTCAAATATATGTTGGGATAGATGGATGGATGCTCCAAGAGACTGAGTAGGTACTGCCAAACCTGCTTTGTACCAGCCCTCTTTTGCTTTAGAGTTGATAAGTAGACCTTCTTAGCTTTCCAATAAGACCAAAAAATGGCCTATGTACTTTGGAAGTGATGTGTGTAATGATTGAACCAAAATAGATAACTTTGAAATCCACAAACTCAAGAAAACCTTCTATTTTTGTCTTGACACCTGTTGAATGTTTTGCTCAGTGTGACCAGCACAGTAGAAATTGATAAAATTCCTTCTAGGGGTATTTAATTAGCTTAGTAAGCTACCATTTGCAAGTGGAATGATGTAAAAAGATAAAATATGCTAAGAGAAATCAATTTAGCAAGTTTAGCTATACCCCCGACTTTTTAGGACTGTAGTAGAAAATGACCAGAGTTCACCTCGATGCTGATTTCTCTGAAATGGCTGAATAGAATTACTTCAAACTTTGAGAGCATGTATCTGACTTTGAGCGAAATCCAACAAGCTTTGAATCACTTGATTTGGTGAAGAATTGACCGAGATATGCCCTTAACAAGTTGGCAGACTTTTTGAGTAGACTAACAGAGAACTCAGAGATGAATGATGTAAATGTATCTATTAATTAACACTTGTATACAATCCCATTGGCATGAACAACATTGCCTAATGGTGTAGAGAGATGTAGGCTATGGTATAGTCCTCACACACACTCAAAATCAGTAGAATGAGGCTCGGGAATGATCTCTCCTTTTCCGTGACTTTTCATGTTCACTTTTTATATGTAATGAACAAAGATTTGAATTCAAATTCAAATTTTGGCTCCCTATGATCAAGCTCCTAAATGCTCGGAGATATTCCTTCAATCAAATGAGCTACTTTTTCCATGACTCATGTTAGTAGGTGATTACAAAAGATTCCAAGTCAATTTTGACTTTTACAATGGGGTAAAGTGGTAATTAGCCACTAGCATATGTTCCTATGCTTCTTCATGTATGTGTAGACTTTAATGCATCCTTTGAGCCAAATGTGTAGGCTTTCAAATTACTCCAACAGCTCCCCCTCAAGCCAAACATTTTGGCTTAAGTCTTCATCTTCAATCTTCAAGTATATCCTACAATCCAATCATGGATTTGAACCTGCAAATTTTTGTTCCATCCAAAGCTTTAGTCAACAAATCTGCACATGGCATGCTGGTTGATACATAGGTAAGTTGAATGTCCTTGCTTATCAACTTCTCTCTCACATAATGATAATGAACCTCTATGTGTTTGGTCCTAGCATGATATATAGGATTAGGTGCAAGGTGAAGAGAACTTGTATTATCTCCAAAGATAATTGGAGACCTAGTAAACAAACCCAATTCTGTATACAAAAGCTTAATCCAAATTGCCTCTTGTGTGGCATTAGCCAGTCCTCTATACTTTGCCTCTGTGGAAGAGAAAGCAATAGTAGGTTGCTTCTTTGAAGACCATGAAATTGGTTTGTCACCTGCAAAGGAAATATATCCAGAAGTGCTCCTCCTATCATCCTTGCATCCTGCCCAATCTGCATCTGAATAAATTTTGATATCAATATCTGAAGTGTAAGGGAAATACAAACCATGGTTCTGTGTACCCTTGAGATACTTCAAGATTCTCTTGGCAGCCTCTAACTGAGGTATCCTTGGCTTGTGCATAAATTGACTTAGCACACTTACTCCATATGCAATATCAATTCTTGTAAGAGTAGCATAATTCAAGCTACCCACCATACCTTGATAACCTGTAATGTCTTTGACTTCATCACCTTCATGGGCACTTAACTTTAGGTTTACCTCCATTGGAGTGCTTGCTACTTTAGCATCCTGCAATTGAAACTTCTTCAACATATCCTGTACATACTTTTTCTGAGTAATGTATATCCCTGAATTAGTGTAAACTAATTCAAGCCCTAGAAAATACTTCAATAAACCAAGATCATTGATCTTGAACTCCTTCATCATCTAGCTTTTGATATACCTGATTCCATTGACATCATTACTTGTAATGATGATGTCATCAACATAAACACAGAGATATATTACCTCTGAATTACTTCTCTTAATGAACAGAGAAGTGTCAGCCTTGCTCATGACAAAACCTTGGTCTTGGAGGTATGTAGTTAACCTGTAATTCCATGCCCTAGGTGCCTGCTTCAATCCATATAAAGCCTTTTTTAATTTGCAAACATAAGTTACCTTCTTAGGGTCCTCATAGCCAGGAGGTTGTGACATATAAACTTCTTCTGAAATCCATCCATTCAAGAAAGCATTCTTGATATCCAATTGGTACATGTTCCAATTCTTTGATGCAACCACACTTACCAACACTCTGATTGTTGGCATCTTGGCCACAGGAGAAAATGTCTCTTCATAGTCAATGCCTTGGGTTTGTGAAAAACCCTTGGCTACCAATCTGGCTTTGTACCTATTAATTGTTCCATCAGAATTTCTTTTCAACTTATAGATCCATCTAGATCCTATTACCTTCATAGAATCCTTCTTGGGAACTAACTCCCATGTGTCACTCTCCTTGAGTGCTTCAATCTCCTCATCCATAGCTTCTTTCCACTCTGATTTGGTTATTGCTTCTTCATATGAACCTGGTTCTTCATTTGACAAATCTTTGGCAAGATAAATTGAATGTTTAGTAACAAAAGATGTATCATACCCACATCTGATAGGTTTCTTGCTTTCTCTTTGAGATCTTCTGATTGATTGAGTTGAAGATTCAAGTATCTCTTCAAGCTTCTTCATCTTCATTTTGCCCTTGGACTTCCATGCCTTGAATTCTTCAAGGTTGATAGTGTCTTCATCATCTGAGCTTGAGTCTTCATTCTAAGTAGGTTCCTCCTTTGCAAGTTTTGGAAATTCCTCTTCCAAGTCATAGGGTAGTTTGACCTTCCTGCATTCATTCTCATACCAAGAACCATTTTCATCAAAGATCACATCTCTGCTTACCATAAATCCTTTATTGATAGGATTATAAAACCTGTAACCTTTTTGATTTAAATCATACCCAATGAAAATGCATTTTTCAGCCTTTGGGTCTAGCTTACCTCTTATCTGTGAAGGAATGTGCACATATGCTACACATCCAAATATTTTGCAGTGATCTAATGATGGTCTCTTACCATGCCATGCTTCATAGGGTGTCATATCATCAAGTGACTTAGATGGTAACCTGTTTATGAGGTAAGTGGCAGTAGAAACACTCTCTGCCCATAGATAGTTAGGTAACTTCTTCTCATTAAGCATAGATCTAGCTGTCTCAACAATTAACCTATTTCTTCTTTCAGCTACTCCATTCTGTTCAGGAGAATATCTTGTGGTTATCTCTCTTTTGATGCCTCTGTCCTGCAAGAAGTCTTCAAATTCATTGGAGAAGTACTCACCTCCTCCATCTGACCTTAGCCTCTTCAAACTCCTTCTTGTCTGGTTTTCAACTAATGCAAGATATTTCTTAAAACAATTAAATACCTCATCCTTGTGCTTCATGAAGTATAATACAGTCCATCTGCTATAATCATCAATGAAAGACACATAGTACCTTGAACCTGAGACTGAGAGGTCTTTGCTAGGTCCCCATACATCTGTATGTACAAGCTCTAGGTAGTCTTCATGCATATATCCTTTCTTGGAGAAGGGTAACCTGTGAGACTTACCAAATTGACAAGCACCACACTTGTAAATCATATGTTGTTTGGATACATTAGGTATCCCAAGTACACATTGGTCCCTGCACATTTGCTTCAAGGTTCTTTCTCCTATGTGCCCTAATCTTTTGTGCCAAATCTCAAGCTCTGAGAGTGTTTGATCTTTATAACTGTATAGTGCACTATTCTTTGTATCTTCCAACTCAAAAGTGAAAAGTCTACCTGATTTTTCTCCTTTAGCAATCCTCTTGAACCCATGTCTTGGGTCCTCCACATATGCTCCATATTGATTGAATCTGACCTGCAAACCTTTCTCCACAATCTGACCAACACTCATCAAATTTTTGGTAATGGTTGGTACATAGAGTACTCTGCTCAACAAATTCTGATTACCATCACAAGTTTTAACATTTCCAACTTTAACTACTGAATGCTTTGTATCATCACCTATTTGGACTTGATGTTTACCTTTTGGTTCCTCAAGATCAGAGAGTAGTGCCACACTACTAGCCACATGATTTGAGCACCCTGAGTCAATGTAGAATAGGTGGTCATCATTTGTACCTGACTTTGAAGTCATGTTCATGATCGGAAGAGAGTCATCCTGCTCCTCTGTGTAGTTGTTGTAGTCCTTTCTAGTTTTGAATCCTCCTTGGTAGTTGCCATTGTAATTGTTGTTGTAATTGTTGTTGTGGCCTTGGTGATGGTTGAACCTTCCTCTTGACTGTGAGTATCCACCTCTTTGGTAGCCTCTTCCTCTCTGATTTTTGTAATTCCTGAAACACTCATCTGTAGTATGATTTGATAAACCACAAATGTTGCATGGTGATGAGTTATAGGGTCTCCCCCTACCTTGCTTACCTCCTCTGCCCCTTCCTCTTGAAGATCTACCTCTCCCTGCATAGTTGGCTTGGGAGGTAGAGCCTTCATCTTCCATCTTCTTGCTCTTGCCTTTATCCTTAGACTTCTTATCAGTGTATAGGGTAGAAGAGTTATTACCTTTGGATGTATCTCCATTCTTTGTGAGCTTTGCTTCATGTGTAAATAGTTGTCCCATGAGAGTTGTAAGATCTGGAGTGTGCATGTCCATGTAGAGATCCATTGCAGTGGTGAAGCTTTCCCATTTGTCATCAGCCTTGATTCCATTGATCACTTGCCTTACAATTTGTTCTTCTTCAATCTCTTCTCCTATGCTTGCTAACTGATCTGCAACATCTTTGATCTTGGTCACAAATTCTGAAACAACTTGCTTAGGTTGCTTCCTTAGTGTTGTGAATTCAGTCCACAACTGATTTTTCCTAGCCCTTGTATTGGAGGAAAAGTATGATGACAAGGTTTCCCAAGTTTCTTGGGATGTATTATAATTTTTGATATGTGGCAAAAGAAAATCAGAGATAGAGTTCAGTAAATATGACCTTGCCAATGCATCCTTAGCACACCATGGGTTGAGCTTTTCTTGTTCTTCTTTGGTTGGTAATCCTCTTGCTTTGAATGAGGGCAATTCCTCATCTCCTGAGATGTATCCATATAGACTCCTTCCTTGTAAGTAGGTCTTCATCCTTAGAGACCAAGCTTGATAGTTGCTCCTATCCAATTTATCAATAAATGAAGGAAAACCATCTCCCATTTTACCTCTATTGCTCTGATACCACTGTTGGGATAGATGGATGGATGCTCCAAGAGACTGAGTAGGTACTGCCAAACCTGCTTTGTACCAGCCCTCTTTTGCTTCAGAGTTGATAAGTAGATCTTCTTAGCTTTCCAATAACACCAAAAAATGGCCTATGTACTTTGGAAGTGATGTGTGTAATGATTGAACCAAAACAGATAACTTTGAAATCCACAAACTCAAGAAAACCTTCTATTTTTGTCTTGACACCTGCTGAATGTTTTGCTCAGTGTGACCAGCACAGTAGAAATTGATAAAATTCCTTCAAGGGGTATTTAATTAGCTTAGTAAGCTACCATTTTCAAGTGTAATGATGTAAAGAGATAAAATATGCTAAGAGAAATCAATTTAGCAAGTTTAGCTATACCCCCGACTTTTTAGGACTGTAGCAGAAAATGACCAGAGTTCACCTCGACGTAGATTTCTCTAAAATGGCTGAATAGAATTACTTCAAACTTTGGCAGCATGTAGATGACTTTGAGCTGAATCAAACATGCTTTGAATCACTTGATTTGATAAAGAATTGACCGAGATATGCCCTTAACACGTTGGCAGACTTTTTGAGTAGACTAACAGAGAACTCAGAGATGAATGATGTAAATGTATCTGTAGTACTCCTTCTTTTCTCCTCTCTCTGTTTGTGTCATGTGCCAGAGGACAGAGCTTCTTAATTTCTTAGATTAATTTCTTAATCGGTTGCCGAGATTGAGAGGAAAAATGCCGTGGGCTGCAGCTTCAGGAAGTGTTCAAGTGCTCCTTTCCATTACATGGACATATTTGAGTTCTGAGCAGTCGTTGCTTTCATCTTTTCTTTTGTTTTGATACCTATCTCTCTATCCCCTTCTCTCTTTCCCCTTTCACTCTCTTTTCCTCCCTCTCTCTCGGTCTCTCATTCTATCTCTCTCTCTCTCTCTCTCTCTCTCTCTCTCTCTTTTTCTCTCTTTCTCTTTCTCTCTCTCTCTCTCTCTCTCTCTCTCTCTCTCTCTCTCTCTCTCTCTCTCTCCTCCCCCGTCCTTGCCTTTCTCTCCCCCTCTTTTCCCCCCTCTCTCTCTCTTTCCTCCTCCCTCTCTCCCTTTTTCCTCTCTCTCTCTCTCTCTCTCCCCCTCTTCTTCTCTCTCTTTCCCCCCCTTCTTCTCTCTCCTCCCCCGCCCCCCGCTGCCATCCTCCCCCGCCCCCCGCCTAGCCTCCTCCTCCTCCGCCATCCCGCATCCCGCAGCCCCGCAGCCCCGCCTCCCTCCGCCCCACTCTCCTCCACCCCTCTCCTCCACCCAACCCCCCCTCCAACCCGGCAGGCCTCCCTACCCATCCGCCACCCTCCCCTCCCTCGAACGCTCAACCACCCACCACCCTTCCCTCTTCCACCATACTCCCCATCAGCCACCTCCGCACCCACCTCCGCGCCCCCGCAATTCCCCCGCCTTCCACTCCCCCTCCCTCTTCCACCATCGTCCCCATCCGCCACCCCCCCTCATCCGCCCTCACACGCCCTCACCCACCCCCCCTCCAACCACCAACCCTCCCTCCTCAACTGCCTCAACCCACATCCAAACCCCGCAGGCCCCTCCGACCTCAGCCAACGCCGTCTCCTCGCCTCCCTCCTCCGCCGCTGAAGTCCGCCTCCGCCATACTCCATCACCCCTCCTCCGCCCCGACCAGCATCTACGCCATCCACAAGCTCCGCCCCGCCACCCGCAACAGCCCCCGCCCGCTCCGCCCCGCTCCTCGCCTCCGCCACCCGCAGCAGCCCCCGCCCCTCCGCCATAACCCTCGCTCCTCCCCTCCGCCGCCCGCAGCCTGCCGCCCGCAGACCCGCCCGCCGCCCGCAGACCCGCCCCGCTCTCCTCCCCCCGCCCCCGCGGCCCTCCTCCCCCGCCCCCCCCGCTGCCTACCTCCTCCGCCCTCCGCACCCTCTTCCCCCGCCCCGCACCCTCCCGCCCTCCGCCTAACACTCCGCCTCGCCCTCCGCCATAGCTCCGCCTGAAAGAACTTGGAGAAGCTTGTCGAAGGTAGAAAAGTGCGTTTCGAAGCGATGAAGTTTGGTCAAGCCAACCGGCACAAGACCAGCCCTTGAGCTTTTGGAGACTCAAATAGACCTTATAGGCATGATATAAGTGCAAAGAAACACACTATGTACCTTGGAGCATCAAGGAGAATGAGTCGATACAAAACAGATAGGTTCGCGGGTCGACTAGCTCAAAAAAACTTACTATCTATGGAAGAGACAATGAACTTCAAATGCCCATAGCGACCAGCGTGATTACAATTAGAAAACATCCTTTTATGGGAGTGATACACATAGGGTTGAGTGTATGGAATGCACAAAAGTATAAGGAATAAGCAAAATATGCTATAGGAATGAATGCGACATTCACCGGTGGTACTTCCTATTTTTCAGGAATACGCAGAGATTGACCCCGAGGCAGAAAAACTGAGATTTCTCCAAATCTGCTGAACCAAATGCTTTGAAAATTTACAGGCATAAACTAGACACTGATACCTTTCCAATGAGTCCTCTTGCACTCAATTTGGAGCTCTGAGGAGAGAGCAGCAGCCTCTGCAAGATTACTGTTGGCGAAGAAGATGATGCAGAAATTGAAGGAGCAAGACAATGATGGTCACAAGTGTATGTATATTGCTTCCATGTAATGTACAAGTGATTTCAACTCCTTATATAGCCTCTAGGAGTGTTCCACGACTTTTACAACTTGAATTTGAATTCAAATGAAGGTGGGAATGGTTGTTGGAGGGAATCAATTCACTTCCCTACAATCTAGGAAAAGTGAAGATCTTGATTGATCTACTTTTAGGTGATTGATTGCTTGATTGAATGCAACTTCAACCACCAAAATTTCATGGGATTTTGGCCCTATATTTGTACCTTTACATGCGTACAACTCAAGGCTTTTACAATGGTAAATGAGCCATCAAAATATTCTCAAAAAATACAATAAATGAGCATATGAAAAAGAACTCTCCAACGGATATTCTTTCGACGCAATAGCCTTTGATGTAGATCAAATCCACCTCAAGCATAGTGTAAGCTTGATGTTCCAACAGCTCCCCCTCAAGCTAAAGTATGCTTGAGTCTTCATTCTCTGATAGGTTGAATACCTGCCATAGCTTTGAATCTACAAAGCTTTATTCCATCAAGTGCCTTTGTCATCATATCTGCTACTTGCTTTTCAGTCGGAACAAAAGAAATGTCAATCTCCTTTGCCATGAGCTTCTCCCTGATGAAGTGATAATGGACTTCTATATGCTTGGTTCTCGCATGAAAAATAGGATTTGCCGCTAGATGCATGGAACTTACATTATCTCCAAATATGTGAGGTTTGGAACTCACAAGTCCCAAATCTGTATACAATGCTTTTAACCATATTGCCTCTTGAGTTGCTATGGTCAAGCCTCTGTACTCTGCTTCAGTTGAGGATAAAGCGACTGTTGGTTGCTTCTTGGAACTCCATGACACTAGCTTCGAACCTGCAAATGCTAAGTAACCAGATGTACTTTTTCTATCATCCTTAGCTCCTGCCCAATCTGCATCTGAGTAGATTTTGATATCCAAATCGGAAGAGTAAGGATAGAATATACCTTCGTTGATTGTACCTTTGAGATACTTAAGTACTCTCTTAGCCGCATCCATGTGTGGTCTTCTCGGTGAGTGCATCAACTGACTAAGCACTCCCACACTATATGAGATGTCTGCCCTTGTGTGAGTAGCATATATCAAGCTACCTACCAAGCTTTGATACTCTTTAATGTCTTCAATTTTTTCACCTTCATAAACACTAAGTTTATGATTCATCTCCAAAGGTGTACCTGCAGGTTTAGTGTTCTCCATTTTGAACTTGAGAAGAAGATCCTGAATGTATCTTCTTTGAGTCAAATACATTCCTTCATCTGTATATATCACCTGCATACCTAGGAAATATGTGAGCTCACCTAGGTCACTGATTTTGAACTCCTCTTGCATGTGTCTCTTGATCCTTTGAATGCCATTTAGATCATCACCTGTCACAATAATATCATCTACATATACACATAGATAGATAACCTCATTGTGATCCCTTTTGATGAATAGAGAAGGATCTGAGCTGCTAGCTTTGAACCCTTGGTCTTGAAGATATGTAACCAACCTGTAATTCCAAGCTCTTGGAGCTTGTTTCAATCCATACAATGCTTTCTTAAGTCTGCAAACATAAGATGGATGATTAGGGTTTTCAAAACCTGGTGGTTGTGACATGTATACCTCTTCACTTATCCAACCATTTAGGAATGCATTTTTCACATCAAGTTGGAGGAGTCTCCAATTCCTTGCAGCAGCTACACTTATCAATGTCCTGATTGTAGTCATCTTTGCAACTGGTGAGAATGTTTCCTCATAGTCTATACCATGAGTTTGTGAGCATCCTTTGGCAACTAATCTTGCCTTGTACCTGCAAACTGATCCATCTGAATTTCTTTTAACTTTATATACCCATCGGCAACCAATTACCTTTTGATTCGACGACATTGGAACCAAATCCCAAGTGTCCATTTCCTTCAATGCATCTATCTCTTCGTTCATGGCCTTTTCCCAATTAGGGTTTCCCTTTGCCTCTTCATAGGTTGAGGGTTCCTCTGAAATAGAGTCTTTTGCCAAGTAGATTGAATGCTTTGTAACAAATGTGGAATCATATCCATACCTTTCTGGTTGTTTCTTCTCTCTTGCTGATCTTCTAGGTGCTTGTTTGGAGCATTCTCCAACCTCTTGCATCTTTGCTTTGCCTCTTGACTTCCATAGCTTGTAATCCCTTTCTCTTTCATCTTGGTCATCGTCTGTATCACTTCTTGGATCCTGGACCTGTGTATCATGCTTGCTTCCTAATTGATGAGAGTCATAATCAAGATCATATGGTAGTGTTACCTTTTGTTTGTCTTCATCATACCAAGACCTGTGTTCTTCAAACACAACATCTCTACTTGTAGTGAATTGCTTGGTTGAAGGATTGAAGAACCTGTAACCCATCTGAGTTGAATCATATCCAATAAACACTGCCTTTGTTGCCCTTTCATCTAGCTTACCTCTTATTTGTGATGGTACATGAACATAAGCTAAACAACCAAAAACCTTGCAATGTCCAAGACTAGGTTTTCTTCCATGCCATGCTTCATAAGGAGTCATACCTTGAAGTGATTTGGATGGTAGTCGATTGACAAGGTACACTGCAGTTGAAATAGCTTCTGCCCAAAGATAATGTGGCAACTTCTTCTCTTCAAGCATTGTTCGGGCTGATCCAACCAATGTCTTGTTTCTCCTCTCTGCAATTCCATTTAGTTGAGGAGAGTACCTAGTAGTCACTTCCCTTTTGATACCTTTGTCCTGCAAGAACTCATCAAACTCTTTGGAGAAGTATTCTCCCCCTCCATCAGATCTGAGCTTCTTTAGTGATCTACCTGTATGATTCTCTACATGTGCAAGATACTTCTTGAAGCAATCAAATACTTCATTCTTACTCTTGATAAAGTATAGAACAGTCCACCTACTATGGTCGTCAATAAATGAGACATAATACCTTGATCCTGCCAATGAAGGTTCTTGACTTGGTCCCCATACATCTGTATGTACTAAGTCCAATAAGTTGTTGTGGATGTAGCCTTTGTGGTTGAATGGTTGTCTTTGTGCCTTCCCAATCTGACATGCATCACACCTGTTGATCATGTGTTGCTTTGATATGTTCGGCAGTCCTAGAACACTTTGATCCCTGCATATATCCTTCAAGGTTCTTTCATTCACATGAGCAAGTCTCTTATGCCACACTTCAAGCTCACTTAGGGTTTGAGACCCAAAGTTGAATAGAGCTATGTTCCTGGTATCTCCTACTTCAAAAGTAAAGAGCCTACCATGCTTCTCACCTCGGGCTATCTTCTTGAAGCCTTGACATGGATCTTCCACAAAAGCTCCATGTTGGGTGAACCTAACTTGCAAGCCTTTTTCAACTATTTGGCCTACACTTATTAGGTTTTTAGTGATAGTGGGTACATAGAGAACCTTACTCAGAATGTTTGTCCTGCCATTGGAAGCTTTGACATTACCAATCTTCTCCACATTGTGCTTCGTGTCATCCCCTGTTTGCACTTCATGTCTATGCTTTGGACTTTCCAAGTCAGATAGAAGAGCAATGTTGCCTGCAACATGATTCGAGCATCCTGAATCTATGTAGAACAAATGATCATCTTCTTTACCTTCTTTGTGGCTTAGGTTCATAAGAAGTAATGAGTATTCATGTGGTTGATCTTCTGAATAATTGTTGTAGTCCCTTCTATTATAGCTTCTATTGTTGTTGTTGAAGTTGTGTCCACCTCTGCCTCTATTGCCGCCATATCCACCTCTTCCACTTCCTTTCTGGGTCTTCCCATTGAACCAGCAGTTCTGAATGGTGTGGTTGGTCTTATCGCATATGGCACAAGGTTGAACATTCTGACCTTTGGCTTTGTTTTGCTTTGGTCCTTTCTTCTTCCCTTTCCACTTGCTCTTGCTTGCGAAGTTGGCTTGGGAAGTCTCTTCTTCGTCTTCTTCCTTCTTCTTGCTTTTCTGCTTCTTATCCTTCTTATCTGCATATAGAGCACTCGTTGAATTACCATGATAAGAGTTACCTTCCTTTATGCTATTGTTGGCTTCTTGATTGAAGAGTTGTCCAAGAAAGATGTTGAAGTCTGGAGTCTGCACATCCATGATGAGATCGTAAGCCGTCGTGAAGGATTGCCATTTCTTATCACTTCGAATGCCGTTGAGAATTTGCCTCATGATGACCTCTTCTTCAATCAGCTCTCCAATGGATGCTAACTGATCCGCAACCTCCTTGACCTTGGTAACAAACTCTGTGATGGTTTGTTTAGGTGTCTTCTTCATTTGGTTGAACTCGTTCCAAAGATGATTCTTTCTTGCTTTGGTACTAGCAGAAAAGAAAGTCTCTAGGGCATCCCAAGTCTCTTGAGATGTCTTGCATCCTCTAATATGTGGTAATAGAAAGTGAGAGATAGAGTTTAGTATGTACGACCTTGCTTGAGCATCCCTTGCGCACCAAAGTGTGAGCTTATCTGTCTCCTCTTGTGTAGGTCCTCCTTTGGATCTTGGAATAGGCATAGCTTCATCACCTGCTACAATTCCATAAAGATTTCTACCTTGCAAGTAGGCCTCCATTCTGATTTGCCAAGCCGCGTAGTTGTGTCGATCAAGCTTCTCGATCATTGAGGGAAAGCCGTCACCCATCTTGAACTAGCTCTGATACCACTAAAAGAACTTGGAGAAGCTTGTCGAAGGTAGAAAAGTGCGTTTCGAAGCGATGAAGTTTGGTCAAGCCAATCGGCACAAGACCAGCCCTTGAGCTTTTGGAGACTCAAATAGACCTTATAGGCATGCTATAAGTGCAAAGAAACACACTATGTACCTTGGAGCATCAAGGAGAATGAGTCGATACAAAACAGATAGATTCGCGGGTCGACTAGCTCAAAAAAACTTACTATCTATGGAAGAGACAATGAACTTCAAATGCCCATAGCGACCAGCGTGATTACAATTAGAAAAAATCCTTTTATGGGAGTGATACACATAGGGTTGAGTGTATGGAATGCACAAAAGTATAAGGAATAAGCAAAATATGCTATAGGAATGAATGCGACATTCACCTGTGGTACTTCCTATTTTTCAGGAATACGCAGAGATTGACCCCGAGGCAGAAAAACTGAGATTTCTCCAATTCTGCTGCAGCAAATGCTTTGAAAATTTACAGGCATAAACTAAACACTGATACCTTTCCAATGAGTCCTCTTGCACTCAATTTGGAGCTCTGAGGAGAGAGCAGTAGCCTCTGCAAGATTACTGTTGGCGAAGAAGATGATGCAGAAATTGAAGGAGCAAGACAATGATGGTCACAAGTGCATGTATATTGTTTCCATGTAATGTACAAGTGATTTCAACTCCTTATATAGCCTCTAGGAGTGTTCCAAGACTTTTACAACTTGAATTTGATTTCAAATGAAGGTGGGAATGGTTGTTGGAGGGAATCAATTCACTTCCCTACAATCTAGGAAAAGTGAAGATCTTGATTGATCTACTTTTAGGTGATTGATTGCTTGATTGAATGCAACTTCAACCACCAAAATTTCGTGGGATTTTGGCCCTATATTTGTACCTTTACATGTGTACAACTCAAGGCTTTTACAACGGTAAATGAGCCATCAAAATATTCTCAAAAAATACAATAAATGAGCATATGAAAAAGAACTCTCCAACGGATATTCTTTCGACGCAATAGCCTTTGATGTAGATCAAATCCACCTCAAGCATAGTGTAAGCTTGATGTTCCAACACCGCCCCACCCCCTCCTCTCCTTCCGCCGCCCGCAGCCCACCCTCACCCCCCGCACCCTTCCGCCCTCCGCCCTCCGCACCCTCTTCCCCCGCCCCGCACCCTTCCGCCCTCCGCCCACCTCCCGCCGCCACCTCATCTCTCCGCCCCGCCCTCACCTCCCGCATACACCCGCCCTCACCCTCCTCCCCCGCCCCCCCCATCTCTCCGCCCCGCACTCGCCTCCTGCCTACACCCTCCGCCCCCTCACCCCCGCACTCCCTGCCCCCCTCATCTCTCCGCCCCGCACTCACCTCCCGCCTACACCCTCCGCCCCCTCACACCCGCACCCGCCACCCCCCGCCCCCTCACACTCCCGCACATCCTCGCCCCTCCGCACATCCTCGCCCCTCGCACACTCACATCCCCACACATGCATACACACCCACTCACATACACACACCCACATGCACGCACACACACATATATATGTACACACACCCATGCAATCACATGCACACTCACACACATATACCCACATCCTCAAATGCACACCCACACCTACCCCCTTCAATTACACACATACACACCCACATGCACGCACACATACACACACTCCCTCACACTCACACACATCTTCACACCCACAAGCTGGGCATCAATTTGAATGTGGCAGAGGATTTGATAATGGAAGCTAATGTATCTTCAGCTAGTGATCATGAGATAAGCAATGGACCAGCAGCTACAAGGCCAGAATTTGATCAGAATAGAATTATGGTGAAGGAACAGATGAAGAAGAAAGGCATTAGGGAAGCTCTTGGAGAAGAAAGAGGGAAGAATGGAAATGCTCAAGATTTTGATGAGGTTCTAAATGGCAACATAAACCTTATCAAAGATCGCATTCCTGATGTAAAGTTGAAGGTCTTCAGAGTGATTGCTCAAAATGGAGAAGATATTCCTAAGGTTGTGAACAGATTCTTGAAGAAATGGAAGCTCGGTAGAATAATGCAACAAAGAAAGGTAATGAAGCCATTAGTGAGGAAATAACCACACCACAAAATGCGAATCTCAGATGGTAGGTGATTGTGAAAAGTGGAAGCAGGGAATAACTTTTTGCCGCCAACCATCCACGGCGACTACCTATTTTTGTGGATCTAATTCAATTAAGTGGAATAATTGACATACCCCCCAATTTTGGGTGATTAACCGGCGCGTGATCAGTGGACGTGAAGATTCGGCAAGGCTCTCTTGGCCTATTGAGGCCTATAAAAACAAGGGATTTGTGCTCATTTGGGATATATGTACACGGTACACATTTTTTGGTACATTTTTTTGGAGTTATTTTGCTGTGTGTATACGTGCAGAAGTTCTCTCTTGCACTTGGTGGTTTCAAGCCTATTGTAGGAGCTACTCTGTAGTGTGGATACAGAGGGTAGGCTTCTCAGTGGAGGGCTATGAGCACTATAGTGTATGAGAGTGTCTTGGATTTTCTTTCTTTTCTGTGAGACACCATCAGAGTTATGATCTATACTCTTGAGCTATTCCTTCGTCAGTTGTATTGATCTGTATTTATCTGCATAGAGTACCACGAAGCTCTGAGCATTAGTTTTTGAGCATTACCTTGACAAATCTTGTAATCATCTGAATCGAATTAAGAAGTGTAAGGTCTTCCTTGGTTAATTGTTGTTCATATTTTCTAGAGTATGTACCTCTTTGTGCAATCCTTGTCATCTACCTGCTCACAGAAATGTTAAAGGGTATACTTCCCTAAAGAGAACCCCCCTTGAGTAGGCGACGTACTGGATGTGTTAATCTTTAATCTCTACTTTTTGTTAAAAGTGGATACCCCAGTACCTCCTCTACAGTTTGGCACGCCCGGTGGGACCTTTGCATTTCTGTGAGAGGTGTTTTGCCCTATTGCAATTGCGAATAGGTACATGACCCATACACGAGCAGATAAGGAATCTCTTCGTGTTCGAAGGAGCCTTAACAAGTTAGCAATAACCACGGCTAGTGAGTCTACCTCCCCTCTACCCTCCCTAAATTTATCAATTGACTTGGGTGCGACACCATTGTCGAAAGAGGAGTATAGAAGAACTCTAGACTTCTCCTCAGATACGTCCAAAGAAACACCAGTACAAATGGAGGATCTCTCTCATTTACTCTCCAGATTAAATATCAAATTCCCTACCTTCAAGGGACAAGCCTATGAGGATGCTGATGATCATGTGAGAAGATTCATCTCTTTATGCCGTGGACGAGGTTTGCAAAATAGAGAGGATGCAATGCTGGCACTCTTTCCATAATATGGCCACATGCAAAATAGGTGTTCCCTCCCAGAAGATGCACCTCCTTGTCAACATTGTTCAGAGGCCAAGGATCATTATACCAAAGATTGCCCAAGAGGTCGTCCTGCTCCAATTCATATGATTGCAGTCTCTCCACATGAAGAAGGAAAAACCACTCAGACTTATGCTGTTTCATCCTCTGCAATGCCCATGATGACTAGAGCTAGGCAAGCAGCTGCAACCCAGAGAGATGAACAACAAGGACTTCAGGATAAAGAGGAAGAAAAGGAGTCTGGATGGAAGGACCAAGCACAAATTGAAGGAGCTTATAATAAGATGACTACTTCTCTAAAGGGCCAACCAACAAGTCTGCAAGAAAACACTCAGGAGGTAAATATTGAACAGATCTTGAAAGGTATTCATCACAAGGTTAGTCTATATGAACTTATAAGGATGGATTCAAAAATAAGAAGTGACTTACTGAAGATTATACACTCTGCTCACTTGATCCAATCACCTAGTATAGATGGTTTCATGGTTGATTTTCCCCCTGCACCCTTAGCAGACTACCAAAGCTCAAGATTATCTGTTTGTATAAAGGATGAAGCTCTCACAGGTGTGATCATAGATGGAGGCTCTGGTATCAATTTAATGCAAGATTTTACAATGAAGAAGCTGAAATTGAACCCCACCAAGTTGGCACCATTCACGGTTACATTGGCAGATCAACATCGGGTTGCGCCACTGGGCATTATTGAGAAGGTACTGATGGTAGTACAGGGCTGCCATTTTGTTCTAGATTTTGTTGTTATTGCACTTTCACAGGAGACTTCTTACCCTCTACTCCTGGGGAGACCTTGGCTGAGACAAGCAAAAGCTTTGCAAGATTGGGGAAAAAATAAACTATGGATTTCAACAAGCACCAATAGCCAACTGCAACTACATTTGGAAGAAGGATTCGACTCAGGAAAAACTACTGGATATACTGTGGATACTCAGGTAATGCCCTCTCTACCCCAAGAAGATGATACATTGTTAAATTGGATGATGGGAAGTGCAGAGTGTTGCACAGTGGAGATCAATGAAATTGAGGAAGAAGTTGCAGATAAGGAAATTACAGAAACGGGCAATAAAGACCACAAGGTGTTGGAGAATGAGCAACTGAAGGAAAATACAATCTTTGAAGAGGCTACCAATATAAAAGTATCAGAGAGGGAAAATTATGAACCTAAGAGCAGAGAAGATCTCCCTTTTGCAGATATACCTCAAGGTTGGATGAAAGAACATGTTGCAGAATATAAATTAAAATCCACTCCTGCATATAGTGGAGATGATTTCTCAAGCAAGACCAATTCTGAAACATTGGTTCAAGAAGTAAATTTAGGGGATGAAGAGAACCCTCAAATAGTCCATTTGGCATCCTGGTTGTGGCATTATCCTAATTTACTACAGAAGGTAACTTCTTTGCTTTTTACCTACAAAAGTGTCTTCGCATGGTCCTACAAAGATCTAACAGGAATACCAGAAGAGCTTAGATTACATCGGATACCCTTGGTTGAGGGAGCTGCACCTGTAAGAAGTAGGCCATATCGACTCAATCCGAAGTATGCAGAGGCGGTAAAAGCAGAGATTACAAAATTAGAAGAAGCAGGTATAATTGTGCCAGTAGAACATTCCAGGTGGCTTTCTTCTATGGTTATTGTGCCGAAGAAAAATAGTGGAAAAATAAGGGTATGTGTTGATTTTCGTGCTTTGAATAAAGTGACTATTCAAGATGGATTTCCTCAGCCCTTCACAGAGCAAGTACTTGAAGAAGTAGCTGGTCACACTTTGTATAGTTTCTTGGATGGTTTTAGTGGCTACAATCAGATAGTGATCCATCCTGATGATAGGGGCAAAACAGCCTTTGTCACTCCCTGGGGCACTTATGTCTATACTCGAATGGCTTTTGGTTTGAAGAATGCACCGGCTTCATTTAATAGAACGATGTATCTGATATTGGGCAAATGGTTAACAACCTTTCTACGCATTTTCATGGATGACTTTTCAGTATTTTCAGGTACAGATAGAAGGGCAGCAGTTCAAGATTTCCATGACCATTTGGAAAATCTAAAAGAAATTTTTGAGCAATGTCTCAAAACAGGTTTGAAATTGAATCCTGATAAATGTCACTTTTTGGTCACTAAAGGCACTCTTCTTGGTCACATAGTATCTGCTGAAGGCATAACTGTTGACCCTGCAAAGGTTACAACTATTCTTTCCATGCCAATTCCACAAAGCCCAAAGGAAGTGCAAAGTTTCTTGGGCCATGCAGGGTATCACAGAAGATTCATTAGGATGTATTCGGAAATTGCTAAGCCCTTGTCAAGGCTTACCAGTAAAAAGATCCCTTTCTCATGGAGTGCTGAAGCCGACAAAGCATTTTGTGAACTAAAATTGAGGCTATGTACTGCTCCACTTTTAAGTGTTCCTAATTGGTCATTGGAATTTCATGTGCATACAGATGCTAGTCTTCATGCTGTTGGTGCAGTTCTAGCTCAACCATCATCTCACAAAGTGGATAGACCTATCTCTTATGCAAGCAGACTACTCAACCAAGCTGAAAGAAATTACAGTACAACGGAAAGAGAAGGTTTGGCTATCGTATTTGCTCTTCAGAAGTTCCCACATTATCTCCTTGGTGTACATTTCATTGTTATTTCTGATCATCAGCCCTTGAAGTATTTGATAAACAAGCCTAGAGTAGCTGGAAGGATTTGGAGATGGTTACTCCTATTTCAAGAATTTAATTTTGATATTCATATTAAGCCAGGAAAAGAGCACTACATGGCAGATCAAGTGTCCAGGACGGCAATGAGCGAAAAGGCAACAAGTATTAATGATGAATTGGTGGATAGCAATCTTTTTCTAGTAGCAATCCGGACTGGTTGGTATGATGAAATTCTCCATGTTCTGACTACTGGAAAGATCCCAGAACACTTGACACCTGTGGAAAAGAGAAGACTGCTCCTGAAAACCAAAGCATATTCTCTTATAAATGGAAATTTATATAAATACTGTCAGGATGATATATTGAGAAGGTGTATTTATCCAGAGGAGGTAAATCGTTTGCTAGAGGCTGCACACAATGAAGGACACCTAAAGGGAGAAGAATTGGCTCATAGAATCATCCACAAAGGGTTATGGTGGCCTCATATTTTCAAAGATGCAATCAAGTTCGCCAAAGAATGCCACATCTGCCAGAGGTGTGCTCCCGCGCCAACCAGATTGAATTTCCAACCATTGGTCATATCTACAGGATGGCTCCCATTTGAACGATGGGGTCTTGATTTCATAGGGCCAATTAGCCCAATTGGGCAACCAGGAGGTAAAGAGTATATTTTGATGGCCACATGCTATGCCACTAAATGGATAGAGGCTAAAGCTACTGTGGACTGCACGGCTTTAACAGTAGCTAAATTTATGTATAAACGTATTTTCTCAAGATTTGGTTGCCCATTGGAAATTACTAGTGACAGGGGCACACATTTTGTAAATCAATTGCTCCAGTTTATATTTGACAAGTACAAAATCTTCCATAAAAAGTCTTGTGCCTATTACCCCAGGGCAAATGGCCAAGCAGAGAGTTCCAATAAGATTTTGATTGGATTGCTTCGCAAATTATCTTTTGATCATCAAAGCTCTTGGCCGCTAGCACTGATTGGTGCAATTTGGGCTTTCAGAACCACGAAGAGGGGAACCACAGGCAAGACTCCATTTCGGTTAGTATATGGGAAAGAGGCATTGGCACCATTTGAGTTTATTATCAGAAAGGAAATAGGAATCAAAACCATTGGCATTCAACCCCCCATTCAGAGATTGGTGGCATTAGAAGAGTACAGAGAAGGGGCGATGCAGAAACTTCTGGTGACATAAGAAGAGCGCAAGAAATTACATGACAGGTATCTGAGATCGAATGAAGTTCAAGAAGGGTCCATGGTTTTAGTACATCAAGTCCTGGCAATTTCAACTAAATTGGCCCCCAAATGGACAGGACCATATAAGGTTATCAAGGTATTGCCACATGGTGCAGTGCATCTGGAAGATCTGCAGGGTAAAAGAAGAAGGAGTTATTGCACCGGGATGGTGCAAAAGCTTGATGTGGGGGTCTGTAGTACTCCTTCTTTTCTCCTCTCTTTGTTTGTGTCATGTGCTTCTTAATTTCTCAGATTAATTTCTTAATCGGTTGCCGAGATTGAGAGGAAAAATGCCGTGGGCTGCAGCTTCAGGAAGTGTTCAAGTGCTCCTTTCCATTACATGGACATATTTGAGTTCTGAGCAGTCGTTGCTTTCATCTTTTCTTTTGTTTTGATACCTATCTCTCTATCCCCTTCTCTCTTTCCCCTTTCACTCTGTTTTCCTCCCTCTCTCTCGGTCTCTCATTCTATCTCTCTCTCTCTCTCTCTCTTTTTTTCTCTCTCTCTCTCTCTTTCTCTCTCTCTCTCTCTCCTCCCCCGTCCCTGCCTTTCTCTCCCCCTCTTTTCCCCCCTCTCTCTCTCTTTCCTCCTCCCTCTCTCCCTTTTTCCTCTCTCGCTCTCTCTCTCCCTCTTCTTCTCTCTCTTTCCCCCCCTTCTTCTCTCTCCTCCCCCGCCCCCCGCTGCCATCCTCCCCCGCCCCCCGCCTAGCCTCCTCCTCCTCCGCCATCCCGCATCCCGTAGCCCCGCAGCCCCGCCTCCCTCCGCCCCGCTCTCCTTCACCCCTCTCCTCCACCCAACCCCCCCTCCAACCCGGCGGGCCTCCCTACCCATCCGCCACCCTCCCCTCCCTCGAACGCTCAACCACCCACCACCCTTCCCTCTTCCACCATACTCCCCATCAGCCACCTCCGCACCCACCTCCGCGCCCCCGCAATTCCCCCGCCCTCCACTCCCCCTCCCTCTTCCACCATCGTCCCCATCCGCCACCCCCCCTCATCCGCCCTCACACGCCCTCACCCACCCCCCCCCTCCAACCACCAACCCTCCGTCCTCAACTGCCTCAACCCACATCCAAACCCCGCAGGCCCCTCCGACCTCAGCCAACGCCGTCTCCTCGCCTCCCTCCTCTGCCGCTGAAGTCCGCCTCCGCCTCCGCCATACTCCATCACCCCTCCTCCACCCCGACCAGCATCTCCTCCATCCACAAGCTCCGCCCCGCCACCCGCAGCAGCCCCCGCCCGCTCCGCCCCGCTCCTCGCCTCCGCCACCCGCAGCAGCCCCCGCCCCTCCGCCATAACCCTCGCTCCTCCCCTCCGCCGCCCGCAGCCCGCCGCCCACAGACCCGCCCGCCGCCCGCAGACCCGCCCCGCTCTCCTCCCCCCGCCCCCGCGGCCCTCCTCCCCCACCCCCCCGCTGCCTTCCTCCTCCGCCCTCCGCACCCTCTTCCCCCGCCCCGCACCCTCCCGCCCTCCGCCTAACACTCCGCCCTGCCCTCCGCCATAGCTCCGCCCCACCCCCTCCTCTCCTTCCGCCGCCCGCAGCCCACCCTCACCCCCCGCACCCTTCCGCCCTCCGCACCCTCTTCCCCCGCCCCGCACCCTTCCGCCCTCCGCCCACCTCCCGCTGCCACCTCATCTCTCCGCCCCGCCCTCACCTCCCGCATACACCCGCCCTCACCCTCCTCCCCCGCCCCCCCTCATCTCTCCGCCCCGCACTCGCCTCCCGCCTACACCCTCCGCCCCCTCACCCCCGCACTCCCCGCCCCCCTCATCTCTCCGCCCCGCACTCACCTCCCGCCTACACCCTCCGCCCCCTCACACCCGCACCCGCCACCCCCCGCCCTCTCACACTCCCGCACATCCTCGCCCCTCCGCACATCCTCGCCCCTCGCACACTCACATCCCCACACATGCATACACACCCACTCACATACACACACCCACATGCACGCACACACACATATATATGTACACGCACCCATGCAATCACATGCACACTCACACACATATACCCACATCCTCAAATGCACACCCACACCTACCCCCTTCAATTACACACATACACACCCACATGCACGCACACATACACACACTCCCTCACACTCACACACATCTTCACACCCACAAGCTGGGCATCAATTTGAATGTGGCAGAGGATTTGATAATGGAAGCTAATGTATCTTCAGCTAGTGATCATGAGATAAGCGATGGACCAGCAGCTACAAGGCCAGAATTTGATCAGAATAGAATTATGGTGAAGGAACAGATGAAGAAGAAAGGCATTAGGGAAGCTCTTGGAGAAGAAAGAGGGAAGAATGGAAATGCTCAAGATTTTGATGAGGTTCTAAATGGCAACATAAACCTTATCAAAGATCGCATTCCTGATGTAAAGTTGAAGGTCTTCAGAGTGATTGCTCAAAATGGAGAAGATATTCCTAAGGTTGTGAACAGATTCTTGAAGAAATGGAAGCTCGGTAGAATAATGCAACAAAGAAAGGTAATGAAGCCATTAGTGAGGAAATAACCACACCACAAAATGCAAATCTCAGATGGTAGGTGATTGTGAAAAGTGGAAGCAGGGAATAACTTTTTGCCGCCAACCATCCACGGCGACTACCTATTTTTGTGGATCTAATTCAATCAAGTGGAATAATTGACATACCCCCCAATTTTGGGTGATTAACCGGCGCGTGATCAGTGGACGTGAAGATTCGGCAAGGCTCTCTTGGCCTATTGAGGCCTATAAAAACAAGGGATTTGTGCTCATTTGGGATATATGTACACGGTACACATTTTTTGGTACATTTTTTGGAGTTATTTTGCTGTGTGTATACGTGCAGAAGTTCTCTCTTGCACTTGGTGGTTTCAAGCCTATTGTAGGAGCTACTCTGTAGTGTGGATACAGAGGGTAGGCTTCTCAGTGGAGGGCTATGAGCACTATAGTGTATGAGAGTGTCTTGGATTTTCTTTCTTTTCTGTGAGACACCATCGGAGTTATGATCTATACTCTTGAGCTATTCCTTCGTCAGTTGTATTGATCTGTATTTATCTGCATAGAGTACCACGAAGCTCTGAGCATTAGTTTTTGAGCATTACCTTGACAAATCTTGTAATCATCTGAATCGAATTAAGAAGTGTAAGGTCTTCCTTGGTTAATTGTTGTTCATATTTTCTAGAGTATGTACCACTTTGTGCAATCCTTGTCATCTACCTGCTCACAGAAATGTTAAAGGGTATACTTCCCTAAAGAGAACCCCCCTTGAGTAGGCGACGTACTGGATGTGTTAATCTTTAATCTCTACTTTTTGTTAAAAGTGGATACCCCAGTACCTCCTCTACATTATCTATTAATTAACACTTGTATACAATCCCATTGGCATTAACAACATTGCCTAATGGTGTAGAGAGGTGTAGGCTATGGTATAGTCCTCACAAACACTCAAAATCAGTAGAATGAGGCTCGGGAATGATCTCTCCTTTTCCGTGACTTTTCATGTTCACTTTTTATATGTAATGAACAAAGATTTGAATTCAAATTCAAATTTTGGCTCCCTATGATTAAGCGCCTAAATGCTTGGAGATATTCCTTCAATCAAATGAGCTACTTTTTCCACGACTCATGTTGGTAGGTGATTACAAAAGATTCCAAGTCAATTTTGACTTTTACAATGGGGTAAAGTGGTAATTAGCCACTAGCAGCCACTAGCATATGTTCCTATGCTTCTTCATGTATGTGTAGACTTTAATGCATCCTTTGAGCCAAATGTGTAGGCTTGCAAATTACTCCAACAATATCCAAGGCCACAAAAAGGACCCAAGGCATGCACAAGAATACATGTACATAGAAATCCAAGATTTTTGCCAAGAAAAGGTTTTGAGTTAATTTCATAAGAAGATTACTATGGGATAGCAAAGAGAGCTTGGCTAGGGAGGTGGCATTCAAGTGCACTAATACCCCTTATAGATTCAAACAATTTGGCACCGTCTCTCTGTCTCTCTGTCTCTCTGTCTCTCTGTCTCTCTTCCTCTCTCTCTCTCTCTCTCTCTCTCTTTCTCCCTCTCTCTCTCTCTCCCTCTCTCTCTCTCTCTGTCTCTGTCTCTGTCTCTCTCTCTCCCACCATCCCTCTCTCTCTCTCTCTCTCTCTCTCTCTCTCTCCCTCTCCCTCTCCCTCTCCATCTCCCTCTCCCTCTCCCTCTCCCTCTCCCTCTCCCTCTCCCTCTCCCTCTCCCTCTCCCTCTCCCTCTCCCTCTCCCTCCCCCTCTCTTTCTCTTTCTCTCTCTCTCTCTCTCTCTCTCTCTCTCTCTCTCCTAGTCCCTCTCTCTCCCCTCTCCCTCAACCTCTCTCTCTCTCTCTCTCTCTCTCTCTCTCTCTCTCTCTCTCTCCCCTCTCTCTCTCTCTCTCTCTCTCTCTCTCTCTCCCTCCCCCCTCTCTCTGTGCTCTCTCTCTCTCTCTCCATCTCTCTCTCTCTCTCTCTCTCTCTCTCTCTCTCTCTCTCTCTCTATCCCCCTCCCTCCCTCTCTCTCTCCCCTCTCTCTCTCTCTCTCTCTCTCTCTCTCTCTCTCTCTCTCCCTCCCTCCCTCCCTCCCTCCCTCCCTCCCTCCCTCATTCCCTCCCTCCCTCCCTCCCTCCCTCATTTCCTCCCCTCGCTCCCTCCCTCATTCCCTCCATCCCTTCCTCCCGGCCTCTCTCTCTCTCTCTGTTGGGGGGTTCTTAGACAAGAAGGAGTTTGAGGGTTTGTAGGAGAAAATGAAAAGACCAGAAGAGGAAATACACCTTGGAAGCTTTTGCCGATTGATTACAGTAAGACAATTACAATGTTTGAAGCAAAATACAAGCCAATACTTCTGTGCACAATCACATAGAGTGCTCAATTACAAAATACCCAATATCCCAAAGTCTTCTTGCCGCTGGCCTCCTCTGCACCAGACCTCCACCTGCTTCAAGCTTATCCTTGTGCACACATTGCACCAAGCTTCCACTAAGGGGGAGGAATGAATACCTTCTGTCGGCACGCGCACACTGCAAAGAGACCTTGAGATCCTTGGGGGACTAGCTTAGCACCCTCTGCACAATCCCTTAGTCACTCTCTATGCACTCCTGCAACTCCACTTCTCTGCGTCGCACACTGGTGACTCTTGCACTTCTCTCTCTTGCTTCACTTAGACTATGCTTCTCTTGCTTACTCTAAGATTGGTCCAAGAATGGTCTTTGCCTTGATTTGAGTGTGTCGATCACGTATGCTCCTAACTGCAATGGTATCTTGGTGCTCACTTTGATGTCCCAAGATTGTCTTCACAAGTGGCAGCCAACCACTCACTGTTTTGTCCTGTAGTGACTTTAGTCTAAAACCAAAAATTTTAATGGGGGGGCATATTTTAACCTGTGCGTACGCTGCCGCTTCACATACCTTCACATTTTCCTTTTAAGTCTTCACTTTTGCACATAAGAGGGGGTTCACCTGAACCTTTCAAAACACTTTAAAACACACTTTGAACCTTAGGGAAATTAGAGAAAATACCTCTGCAACGTGCAACCCACTTTCTCCAATTTACCCTTTGTGGACCATTAATTGTGCACTACCTGTGCACTTTGACACCTGCACTTTAGCACTTTGAATTTGCACTTGTTGAATTTGACCTTGACCTTGTTGACTTTGATTAGTTGACTTTGACCTTTTGACTTTGTTTGTAGTTGACTTTGACCAACATGACTTTTATGGGCTCAACAGTTGCCCACCACCTAATGTGCTCTCCGTCTCGGAGAGCTACAACTAAAACTCTGAGCATATAGGACACCATGATAATGGAGCTGCAAAAACTTGAAGAGGACATTCGAGTAGCAACCAAATCCACCAAAAGCAGGATAGAACAAGCACCAGAGAAGAACCAGAAGTGGGATGTTTTTATGAAAAAGCAAAAAGGATGGCAATGGGAGGGTGGAAAGGAATGGGAAGGGAGGGCTAAGGGTGCGGAGATGGATGGGGCAGGGAGGGGTGATGATGTGGCTGGGCAGATTGGTAAAGGAAGGGATTGGGAGTAGGAATTAGGGTTTGGAGGGTGTTAAAAATGATGAAACTGGAGGGCCACAGAGGGTACATATGGGAAATATAAAAACCAAATGTAAGATGAGGTGAGAATATACCATGTGGACAATGTGGTGAAATAAAAACATGTGATAAATGTGCTTAAAACTTGAGGGTTTTGACCAAAACTCATAGAAAATGTGGGAATCTGGAAAAATAAAGCCAAAGGCTGATTCCAGAGGTGCCAAAAAACATGAAAATGACTCCATTTTTGTAAAAAACGGCCAACCGAGGCACGATCCAGAGCCAAAAGCTTTGAGCCATGAAAATAAAAAAAAAATCGTCTCCTTTTTTTTTTAACGCCTAGATAAAAATAATAAAAAGAAAATAAAATAAATAATAAAACAAACAAATAAAAAAATAAAATAAAATAATAAAAAATAATAAAATAAATAAAATAAAATAAAATAAAATGAAAAATAAATTGGGGGGGGGGGCTGTTAGAACCGGGGGGGGGGGGGGGGGGGGGGGGGGGGGGGGGGTTGTCAGAACTGGGGGGGGGGGGGGGGGGGGGGGGGGGGGGGGGGGGGGGGGGGGGGGGGAAGGGGATGGTCGGTGGTGTCGGTGGGGGGGGGGGGGAGGGGGGGATATATATATATATATATATATATATATATATATATATATATATATATATATATATATATATATATATATATATATATATATATATATATATATATATATATATATATATATATATATATATATATATATATATATATATATATATATATATATATGTTGTCAGAACTGGGGGGGGGGGGGGGGAAGGGGATGGTCGGTGGTGTCGGTGGGGGGGGGGGGGAGGGGGGGATATATATATATATATATATATATATATATATATATATAAATAAAGGAAAACGCCCTGGGGGGCTTTTTTTTTTTTGAAATTAAATTTAATTATCCAAAAACAAAGAAAAATACCTAAAAAATCCAAATAAATTGCAAAAAAAAATCCAAAAAATCTTCAAAAAATTCTAAAAAAATTTCCTAGAGTGTTAGGCCAGTTTCTTCACTCAAAACCACAGAGAGCTTCCTTTATTCCTCAAATTTGGCAAGAAAAAGACACATGAAAAGGAGAAAAATGCTAGAAAAAATTCTAAAAAATGCTTGAAAAATTCCTAAAAATTCCAAAAATTGTACCTTTGCAAAGTTGATGAAATGGTTGCTAAATTTGCTAAAAACTCAAGAAACAAACATGAAATGGATAAAGAAAACTACTAAAACTTAAGTAAAAATGATGAGAAAAGACTATGTACAACTTGGATAAATTTTGCAGGTTCCAGGTGATCCATAATTCTTCATGTGGCTTGATGATAGGCCTTTAGCCATGATCTTTATATGTTGACCCCGAAAAACTCCTCCATAACCTTCAATTGTGTTGCACTTCATTTGTTTTATCTTCTTTTTGGGCATGCTGATGCTTTGATAGACCCACCTTAAATCCTTCAGTACAATATTATCTCCTCCATACTGCATCTTTTGTTTCCAAAGACTTGCAGGTACTCCATCCACATCATTGTAAAGCCTTGCACTTACTATCATAAAAATTGACACAATAGATGATATCCATACCAGGATCCATAAAACAGTGGCCATTGACATATGATTTGAAGCATCTTCATCACGGCTGCACTTAAGGACTTTACTTTTCTTCTCTTTTCCATGGCCTTTGACTGAGACTGTTTCAACCTGAGTGTTTTCCTCTTTTTCTTCATATGCTTCTTCTCTACTTGAGTTTGGGAAAATTCCATAGCAGGAAGATGGGTCTTCTGCATGGAGCCAAGCCAACATGTTTTCATCTTCATATAAATCTGTTCCTTCAAATAGATCTGCTTCTGGGTTGTCCACCACTTCTTCTTCCATACAAATACCAATTGTCTGCATCATACTAGTATTTCTCTGATTGTCTGGTCCTTCTTCTAAAATTATCTGCTGCAACTCTTTTCCCTCCTGCTTTACCCACATTGTGTCCTTGCCCCAGTCATGCAACACATTGGCATGCCTTTACCAAGGTCTCCCAATTAACAGGGGGAAACTTCCTTCTACTTGTGGCAGCCTTAAAACAACAAAGTCCAAGTTAAAGATGGTACCTTGTATTTTGATTGGAACTCCAGGGACCACACCCATAGGCCTTACTATGCTTTGGTCTGCCATTGTTACAGTGAAGTTGGCAGGTCGTGAAGGGTATAGTCCAATCTTTTTCATGGTATATTCAGGCATCAAGTTAATGCCAGAACCACCATCCACAATAACTCCTTGAAACTCATGACCTTTAATAGATACTGTCAGCCGAGGACTTTTATAATCTGTAAGGGGTGCTTCGCCTACAATTTTTCCTTTATGTAAAACAGCCGTCTTTGCCACCAAACTTGTAGTGGAAGCTTCATCAATTATCTGCAATAACTCTGACCTGAATTTCCCATCCATCTTTATTAAATCAAAAATACTAACCTCCTTTTTCATGGACTTGAGCAGTCTAGAAGCTTCTGATTCCTTAAGAGCATGGGCTGCATTTGACTTATCAAACTCCTCATGAGCCCTGTTGAATGCATATTCAATGGCATCACTGGTACCTGTGCAATTTTCTTTTTGCCTTGTATCTGCACTTGTGGTGGCTTTGTCTTTAGACACACCTTTGTCTCTGTTTAATCCATAAAACATTGATTTTTGACCTATTTCCACTTGAGCCTTCCCCTTGCTTCTTGTCTGCACCGTAAAAGATTCAATTTCTTCTAAATGCACCACCCTGGTAGATGGAGATGGCACATTGACCTGATCTAACACTTCTTCTTTGTGTAAAGAAATCATTTGAATATGGGGCCCGGATGAAGAGGCTTGATTCTTAGGACAACAATTTGTATAGTGGTCTCTAGCCTCTGGGCAGTTCGTGCAAGGAGGGGCATTTTCTAGGAGAGTGCACCTACTTTGATAGTGCCCACAGTCTCCACATCTGAAACAAATAGTTGGCCTTCTAGGCCCATTTCCAAAATTATCCCTCTGTCTAGGGTTATAAGTGTTACCTTGATTGGGTGCAGCTGCCATCACATTTGCTGGTGGTAGGGGTCCTCCTTGTGTCCAATATGTTGTTGCAGGCATTCCCCTTGATTGGCATTCATGGGTCCCATGACCAACTTTCCTGCATAATTGGCAAGTCACATTTAACAGAGGACACTCACTTACTATATGCCCTTGCTTGCTGCACATGGAACACCAAAGTCCATTCTTGATGCCATCTCCTTTGAGTTCCTGCAGCTCCTGTCGCAGCTGAGCCAATTCCTCTGCTTGGGCCTCCTCCTCCTTTTGGAGCTTTAGTGCTTCAATCTCCCTTCTTAACTGAGCAACAGCAGTCTCCTCCTCTTTGTAGGGCTTATTACTTTTTAGGCCCTCCAGCTCCTTCCTTAGCTGGATCACTGGATCCTCCATTTCTGTACCATATGTTGGTTGGGAACAAGTTGCTCCATACTGGTGCCTTATCTGCTCCAAGCGTGTGGCTGTGTTGATGAACTCCTCTATGGAGGCTGTAGGTAACACTAATTCCTTTATTTTGCATTGGGTGGCCACTGGTAGGGGCTTAGCTAACCACTTCTTAACAAAAAAAACGTGTGGTGGATCTGGCAATTTAGCCATTAGTGCTTTGGCCCTAGTCACAAACTCTGGGAACTTTTCTCCTGGACCCAATCTCAAATTTTCTAGTTCTTCTATGATAATCTCCGCAGTGTTGCCATGCTGGAACTGATTCTTAAATGCATCTTTTATCACATCCCAAGTGGTAAAATGGTTTTCAGCAAACTGGCTGAACCACTTATCACCTAATCCCTCTAATGTGGTAGGGAAGAGAATAAGAAGGCATCCTCCCTACCCATTAGGCCTCTAGTCTTACATAGTGCCAAAAACCTTCTAATGTGTTCATCCGGATCCTCCTGAGCCATGCCTTTGAAAGAAGGAAACTTTATATTGAATCTAGAGAGTAAAGTTTCCAAGTCTACCTGACCCGCCATGCTCTTCACTGATGAGGTTGAAGAGAGTGGACTTGAGGACCTTCTAACAACCTTCCTTCTTGTCTGCTTGCAGGTGACCCTCAATGTTTGGGACCGGGTTGCGATCATGAGCAACTCATAGCCCACTTAATATGAGACACTTGATAAGAATATTTACCTTTTGTTTGATGAAGTAGCACTGTAGACACGTGACCTCTGCTATACTTTGCACTTGGTTTCTCCTAAGCTCAAATCTCCTTGGAAGTCCCACCGGGTGTGCCAAATTTTGTTGGGGGATTCTTAGACAAGGAGGAGTTTGAGGGTTTGTAGGAGAAAATGAAAAGACCAGAAGAGGAAATACACCTTGGAGGCTTCTGCCGATTGATTACAGTAAGACAATTACAATGTTTGAAGCAAAATACAAGCCAATACTTCTGTGCACAATCACACAGAGTGCTCAATTACAAAATACCCAATATCCCAAAGTCTTCTTGCCGCCGGCCTCCTCTGCACCAGACCTCCACCTGCTTCAAGCTTATCCTTGTGCACACCTTGCACCAAGCTTCCACTAAGGGGGAGGAATGAATACCTTCTGTCAGCACGCGCACACTGCAAAGAGACCTTGAGATCCTTGGGGGACTAGCTTAGCACCCTCTGCACAATCCCTTAGTCACTCTCTATGCACTCCTGCAACTCCACTTCTCTGCGTCGCACACTGGTGACTCTTGCACTTCTCTCTCTTGCTTCACTTAGACTATGCTTCTCTTGCTTACTCTAAGATTGGTCCAAGAATGGTCCTTGCCTTGATTTGAGTGTGTCGATCACGTACGCCCTAACTGCAATGGTATCTTGGTGCTCACTTTGATGTCCCAAGATTGTCTTCACAAGTGGCAGCCAACGACTCACTGTTTTGTCCTGTAGTGACTTTAGTCTAAAACCAAAAATTTTAATGGGGGGGCATATTTTCACCTGTGCGTACGCTGCCGCTTCACATACCTTCACATTTTCCTTTTAAGTCTTCACTTTTGCACATAAGAGGGGGTTCACCTGAACCTTTCAAAACACTTTAAAACACACTTTGAACCTTAGGGAAATTAGAGAAAATACCTCTATAACCTGCAACCCACTTTCTCCAATTTACCCTTTGTGGACCATTAATTATGCACTACCTGTGCACTTTGACACCTGCACTTTAGCACTTTGACTTTGCACCTGTTGACTTTGACCTTGACCTTGTTGACTTTGACCAATTGACTTTGACCTTTTGACTTTGATTGTAGTTGACTTTGACCAACATGACTTTTATGGGCTCAACACTCTCTCTCTCTCTCGCCCCCCCTCTCTCTCTCCATCCCCCTCCCTCTCTCTCTCTCTCTCTCTCTCTCTCTCGCTCTCCCCCCTTCCCTCTCTCTCTCTCTCTCGCTCTCCCCCCTTCCCTCTCTCTCTCTCTCTCTCTCTCTCTCTCTCCCCATTCCTCCCCCCTCTCCCTCTCTCTCTCTCTCTCTCCCTGTACCTCGCACCCTCTCTCTCTCTCTCTCTCTTTGTCTGTCTCTTTCTCCCCCTCTCTTTGTGCCCCCTCTCTCTCTCTCCACCTCTCTCTCTCTCTCTCCCTCTCTCTCTCTCTCTCTCTCTCTCTCTCTCTCTCTCTCTCTCTCCCTCCCTCCATCCCTCCCTCCCTCCCTCCCTCCTTGCCTCCCTCGCTCCTTCCCTCCTCCCCCCTCTCTCTCTCTCTCCCCTCCCTCCTCCATTCCCTCTCTTTCTTTCTCTCTCTATATCTCTATCTCTCTATCTCTCTATCTCTCTATCTCTCTATCTCTCTATCTCTCTATCTCTCTATCTCTCTATCTCTCTATCTCTCTCTCTCTCTCTCTCTATCTCTCTATCTCTCCCCCATCCCTTCCTCCCTCCCTTCCCCTGCCTCTCTCCCTCCCTCCCCCCCTTTGTCTCCCTCCCTCTCCCTCCCCCTCTCCCTCTCCCCCTCCCTCCCCCCTCTCTCTCTCTCTCTCTCTCTCTCTCTCTCTCTCTCCTTCCCTCCCCCCCTCTCTCTCTCTCCCTCTCTCTCTCTCCCTCCCCCTCTCCCTCTCCCTCTCCCTCTCCCTCTCCCTCTCCCTCTCCCTCTCCCTCTCCCTCTCCCTCTCCCTCTCCCTCTCCCTCTCCCTCTCCCTCTCCCTCTCCCTCTCCCTCTCCCTCTCCCTCTCCCTCTCCCTCTCCCTCTCCCTCTCCCTCTCCCTCTCCCTCTCCCTCTCTCCCCCTCTCCCTCTCTCCCTCTCTCCCCCTCTTCTCCTCCCCCTCCCCCTCCCCCTCCCCCTCCCCCTCCCCCTCCCTCCCCCTCCCCCTCCCCCTCCCTCCCCATCCCCCTCCGCCTCCCCCTGCCCCTCCCCCTCTCCGCGTCCCGCGTCCCCCTCCCCATCCTTCTCCCCCCCTCTCTCTCTATCTCTCTCCCTCTCCCCCTCTCCCTTTCCCTCTCCCTCTCCCCCTCTCCCTCTCCCTCTCCCTCTCCCTCTCCCTCTCCCTCTCCCTCTCCCTCTCCCTCTCCCTCTCCCTCTCCCTCTCCCTCTCCCTCTCCCTCTCCCTCTCCCTCTCCCTCTCCCTCTCCCTCTCCCTCTCCCTCTCCCTCTCCCTCTCCCTCTCCCTCTCCCTCTCCCTCTCCCTCTCCCTCTCCCTCTCCCTCTCCCTCTCCCTCTCCCTCTCCCTCTCCCTCTCCCTCTCCCTCCTCCTCTCCCTCCTCCCTCTCCCTCTCCCTCTCCCTCTCCCTCTCCCTCTCCCTCTCCCTCTCCCTCTCCCTCTCCCTCTCCCTCTCCCTCTCCCTCTCCCTCTCCCTCTCCCTCTCCCTCTCCCTCTCCCTCTTCGTCCCCCTCTCCCTCTCCCTCTCCCTCTCCCTCTCTCTCTCTCTCTCTCTCTCCTGGGAACACCCTACCAGCTCTCTTGAAAACATCCTCTGCTTTGTTGTGGATCATCTTCTGGTCTACAAACCTAGTGCATCATCTGCAAGCTTGTCATTGCATACCTTAACTCTAATGTCAACTCATGTCCGGGCCATTGCTCTCAGGCTCGGACCACTACACCCTAAGCACACACGCTTGCCACCTCAAAACCCTAAAATGATGAAAGCCTAACTTCTTAGGCACATCAAATAGAAGATGAAAATGGCACGATTAGAAAAAAGGAGATCGAAGAGATTGAGAAGAGCCTTCGAAAAGATCAAAGCCTTGGAAGATCAAATCAAAGACATCAATGAAGATAGAAATGGAGAGATTGAAGGAAAGAGAACTATGGCTCAAGAGGCAACAAATTGGGTAGAAGAGAAAAAGATCATAAAAGAACAAATGGAGGTGCTCAAAGCATCAGTAGTAGCCTTGAACCTCGAAGAAGGTGAATTTACAACACACACAAGCAAAGGGCTTTAAATGGAGCTCATTTAAGCCTTGATCGCAAGCATTGACACCAAGCTTAAGGAAACCAAAGAACAATGGGTTGAAGTAGTGAAGAAAAACATAAAAAAAGAGGCAAGAGAAAAACACAAAAAGAAGAATCTCTTATTGTACACACCACCATTGAGGAAGAGAGGATGCAACGAGCTCGATGCCTTAATATGCAGGTCATGCATATATTAGAGAAAGAAGGCTCCACCTCCAAGATGGATCGGAACACACTATGTAACAAATTGATCACAAGGATTAGAAGGCCCTCCCATTCATCAAATGTTGGGGAGCAATAAAAGATCTTTCAAAGAAGAGAGCTCCCATTTTACAGTTCCCCTCCGAAGCGGTAAGATCCACCTTCAATTGCAAGAGAGTGGTTTTCAGGGGGCTTGAAGGTCCCCCTATCTACCTAGATGATGATCTGACACCCATGCAAGTAGCACATCATCATGCATGCATGCATGCCAAGAGTACACAAGGCTTGTAGAGAAGGGAAGAAGGCTTCATATAGAGATAGTCTGGTCACCATTGATGGCAAAGCAATGCTATAGGGATTCACAATTTATGAGACAATTGAGGAGATATATCTTGCAATGTGGAACTGCAATGGTAATTTATGGACACATCCAAAGAGGCTCGAGGAGGTGAGCAAAGATAGAGATATTATTTTGCTGATAATGACACATGAGAACCCCAATAGGAGCCTAACCCAGGTGCATGGCTTCTAGTGGGAGTCTATATATAGAGATTGTACATGCCACCACACTATGAGAGGCTCAAGGGGAGTAGCGATACTCTTCAAAAATGGATTTCATAGCAAGATACAGATCATCGCACGAGACTCAGAGGGAAGATACCTTTGGATCCGATTACAGCTTTCATAGGAGAGGATCATCTACATTGCATTATGCTACTTTGCATCCTCTGGCTGGGTTCTCCATCATGGATGAGGAGGAGGGCTCACCTTATACTTGTATATTAGAGGAGATCATGGAGTAATCTACTGTAGGGGAAGTATTCCTCATGGGAGACTTCAATGCCAGGGCGGGTAATGATCAATGTGAGGCTTTTGACCCACAAGATCTAGTCATATTATACACTCTACAGGAGGGATCTATTGCATGCCTTTAGCTGATTCTACACACACACACACTCTACTATAAGCACATACTCAGACTCGAGTCTAGACATCGCCTCATTATTTATAATGGGTTGAAATATTGGCCTACATCAAGGAGATTGACATGCATACCACACTCAGTTATAGATGGAGGGAGTATCGTAGATTGTATCATGGGACCCAAGGAGGCCACCCACATACTTAGATCTTTCACCATCCCACCTATACCCATTGGATCAGATCAGGCATATCTTGCACTATCCCTCAAGGGGGACATCCACACACACACACACTCATGAAACATCCCCCACACACTACCGTCCACTTCACACACAAGCTTGCTCACATATACTCAGCCCGAGTTGAGGAAAGCCTTCTTTCGCTTCATCGTGCCACCCCACTACCTATACTTACTGCACATACAACATCCATCCTTCAAACATTTGCCATTGGTTCATTCCTGCACACCACCCATTCTGGTCACACATCTCCCCCTTGGAACCATGCCTTAGAATCCCTGATATGATGATCAGTGCAGGAGTCTCTATTGTCGACTATGAGCTCAAAGAGCATTGGGAGATATCATAGAGAGGGAGGCTAAAAGACATATCGAGACCTTCACATTCCAAAAGAGACAGGCCTTTGAGGAAGCATAGGAGCTTGAGCTATACCGCTTATTTATGAGCAGAGATTGTGTTGCTCCATGGCACACTCTACAAGAGCCACAGTCAACCGCACTTATTGGAGATCTGCATCTTTGGCATGAGCATGCTTAGAGACTATATGAGATACCTAAAAAGCCTCACATTCCCTAGCCACTTGGACCACACCCTACTCCTTCCTCTTTCTTCACAACAAAGATGATCCAGAGGGCCTTTGAGGGACTACAACATGGGTGTTTGACTGACCACATAGGACTAGAGAGTGAGCACCTCATATATACTGCCTCCACTATCACTCCAATGATTGCACATGTCTTCAATCGGGCTATAGGGGAGGGCTTCCTAGAGGAGTGGATGAGAAACACCATTGTACCCATTCATAAATCTTGGGATACCTAAGATCTTAGGAACTATAGGACTAACATGATTGGTCACACCATAGCCAAGCTTTATGGGGTACTTCTTGAGATAGACCTCAATTCATATGCAGAGATGGAGGGGCTAGACACACGTGGTCATGTATGTTTCTCATGGGCTTTCTCCATTATTGATCACATCTTCATTTTAGGTTGCCTCATTGATAGGGCAAAGGTGTAGAAGAAGAGATTATATTGTTTCTTTGTGGATTTTTGCAAAGCATTTGATATTGTGCCATGAGAGAAAGCTCTTTTGGTGACTCCAAGGCTTGGAGATACCATCAGAGATTATTTGAGCCATCTACACACTCTATGGGTGGGTGATTGGGAGGGTTCAATGCCTAGGGGGACTATCAGAGGCCATTGCTAGCTTAATGGGTGTTAAGCAAGTCTTCTGTGTCTTATGGTATCGTATCGCGGCCAAGGCAGTATGGCCTAGTGCAGTATCGCCTAGTGCAGTATCGCCTGGAAGTGGTATCGTCCAGATTGACACTAGCATTTGGTCAAGCAATTTGAGGCATTGGGAGAGCCACTCAAGGAGAATCTCTGGGACTTATAGAGATATTGAGGAGGGTGAATGAACCTGAGGTCAGGAAGAGTGCTAAGTAGCCGAAGAAGCGTCATATCTTCTGTGGGAAGTGCTGCCCAGGTTAGTCATCACTCCATCTACTCAGAGACTTCTAGTGATTCAGAGGAGGAAATACCCATGGCTTCGGAAGACATGCAGGGTCCAACACCTAATAGGAATTTCATGTCTACTGTTGAGGGAGATTACCGTACTTCATCACAGTATGTGTCTACCAATGCCCAGGAGATCCCCATCTACCTGGATGGCTTAAATAGATCTGTGCCTAGGATGGTAACTTCCATGAATGCCACGATTGTACCCCGACCTGCTGTCAAGTACGAGGGAGGAGCGTATGTAGACAAACTTGGTCATATCTACATTGTGACTGAATTTCTTGAGAAGATCAATGAAAGGGGAGAGTTTGCGGACCCAGACAACTCCGAAAGAACACACCCTGAAGAGTTAGTGACTACCCCTAGGGGCAAGTCCCGAGTATCACGAGTCTTGAGAGGAGATTTGATACCTCAAGACGACTACTTGTTGGAGGTCTATATGATCCACAGATTAGACTTGTTGCTTCAAACAGACTTACCTGCTCTAGGGAGAGAAGAAAGCCCCATGACATTCTATGAGCTAAAAGACCTAGATGATGAAACTAGACTCACATACTTGGATAAGGATCAAAGGAGATATTGGCCTGTGAGTGCCTTAGACAGGGCTCGACTGAGATATTTGGGTGCGCCTGTATTTCCTCAGAGAGATCAGGCAACTACCTCACAAAATCCTTTTGGGAATCAACAAGAGACGGAACATACCACATCAGGACAGACCAGCCAACGAAGTGTGCCCAACCGTACTCACGTACAATTTGCAACTCCAGGAGTGCAAACACACAATCATGCCCACGCAAGGATAGGTAATCAGTGCCGACCACCAGTCAGACCACGACCACCGGTAGGAGGACAGCCTGGAATACCTCCAATAAGACTAGCTGTCCCAGTCTTCCCTGTAATGCCCAGACCGCCTGAACAATTGAGCAGACTGAGACCTATCGAAGTGGCAAAGTGTGTGAGAAACCATTATGATGGAATGGGGGAACCCTATGATCACATTGCAGAATTCAAACAAGTTCTAAGGGCTGAGCAAGTGGATGACTTCTTTGTGCAATTTGAGTCTTTTGGACTCACCCTCACAAGGACAGCTCTAACCTGGTTCCAACCCTTAGATCCCAATGAATTTGGAAACATGGAACAATTCTTTCAAGAATTTATTGGGGAGTTCACAAAGAGAGGGATTAAACACAATTCTGCGTCTTTAATCCATAGCTTTAAACAAAACCCTAATGAAACTGTGAAGACTGCTGCCCGAAGATTCAATCAATATGTAGATAGATGCCCAATGGCTGAGAGACCCACTCAACAAAAAATGATTTCATTATTTTTAGATGGACTCACTAACGGAACTCTAAGAACACTAGTGTATGTGAAGAGGCTACAAACATTGAGTGAGTGCCTTCAAGAGTGCATTGATTTGGAAGATAACCTAGCTGAGGACCTTAAAAGTACATCCAACCTCACTAAATCAGAAGATTCAAGGAGCACCATCACATCCAACTCCAGTAACATGGAAGAATTAGCAGAATTATTAGCAAAGAAACGAGGAGTCCAGGGGCAAAGAGCTTACCAAAGCCCAGCTCAAAGAGTGCCTATGCTACGAAGATGTAACTTATGTGGAGGAGAGCACCCCACACACTTGTGTGTTCGAGGAGGGGCTGGTGCACAACCTATGTATCCATACCACAGGCAGCAACAACAAGGGACTTCTTGGTACTGCCACATAGAACAAAAATACACCAACCACACTATTGAGAACTGTCCCTTCAATAGGCAAGCACACCCTTTTCAACCACCGCAGTATCGACCATATGGATACCCTCCTAGGGAGCCAGGCAGAGAGATACCAAGATACAACCCGTATCCTACACCAGCAGGAGCATCAAGGTCATATGAGCAGGCACCATATCCACCACCACAACCAGTGCTAGGACCCCAACTGTGGAAACCTCAACAAGTAGTATCGGTGAAGTATGCTCAACCAGAAGAAAACTTAGAAAGAGCTATAGTACCAGCATCGACAATGACCCATGTAGAACCCACAAACCCTGGATATGAACCGTCACCAGGAGATTACCACCCATACGAAGCCAACATGTTAGAATACGAATCTGCATATGATGCTGCTTATTATGGACATGAGGGCTATGATCAGACTTATGGAGCAGAGACAACCACCTTATTGTATACGGCTCCTAAAGTACAACCAACCATGAGACCACCCATTAGACCACCTGTGCAAAGAGGACCATGCTATAGATGCGGAGGAGACCATTTCATTAGAGAGTGTCCGCAACCTTATAACCCTCCACCAACTAGGATTTGGGAAGGATATTGTAGTGATTGCGGAAAGGAACATCTTTTCAGAGACTGCCCCAAGAATCCAACAAAAACCCAAGATACTGCACCAATCAACGTGATTGAGGTCATAGAAGGATTTGGAAGTGATAAGGAGTACACGGTGCCACTAAAGATCCATTACTAGAGCCCAAACGAAGCAACAAAAAGGAAAACAACCAGAAGAGAACCCAAAGAGCAATAAAACGGTAAGATCTAAAATTCAGGTAGTTGAAGATTCTGAGGATCCATGTGAAAATTCCCAGAACACAAAAGTACAAAAATGGAAGGAAAGACGTCAGAAACTCAAAGAGAAATGGGCAAGAAATAAGAGTCAAGACAGTAAGAAACAAAACAAGGACTTGAAGGTGCATACAGAACAAAGGACTCGAAAGGAGATCCCTGAGCCATCACGCCTTAGCTCAGAGAAGGAGAAGCCAGGATCAATGCTAGCTGACCCAAAGCTAGATGACTTAGACATGTGGTTGAAAGCTTACCAAGCTAGAATCAAAATGGGCCCAAATATAGAGCAACATGAAAAACTCTACCCTCAAGGGGAATTAGAAAAAGAAAGATTGGCAATATGCAGGAAACTTATAGAGGTAGCACAAGCAACCCTAGAAAAGACTATCCCAATTTTACCAGAGACAAGGATTGCACGTAGTCTATACGAAGAATGCATCAAATCCAAGGATAAGGAACCTGGAAAGGAAGATGAACAAGGTGAACGAATAAAAGCACAAGATGAACCTGTGTCAATGATACCAGACCTAGAGGCAGATTGGCCAAAAGACTTGTGGAATAGAATCCGAGAAGAGCACTGGAAGAAGAATGGAGCCAGTCTGCCCCCTTTTGATGAAATAGATGTGGAAGATTGTCAACCCCATCCCAACCTGGAGGAAGTATATGAGGACGTATCAAGAATCGATAGAGGTAGAGAGGAAACCCTGAGCATCTCAACATTGCATAATTACATGGGAGAATACGAAAGGGACTCTATAATAATACGAGCACCCACAGTACATGGGAAGGGAAAAAGAAATTCAGAAGAGAGTTCACACAATCTAACAGAACTAAAGAAAACAAAGGTGCAATGCAAATTGACGGTGGAAGAGTTGCTTCAACTTAAACCACAATTATGGAGGCAGTTAGCAAACCAATTAGAACCACAACCAGAGAAAGGAGAAACAAAAGGAAAGCAAATCAACGATACAAATTCCAGTTGATAAAGTGGGGAAATTTAGTGAAGGAGACGAAGGTAATACATGTCTACCTGTCACCCACAATGGGTACATGACCAAGGCTATTCTAGATACGAGAGCCGGGGTAGGAATTGCCACCAAGGAGATATGGGAAAAGTGGGGAAAACCTGCCTTACGACCCACACACATGAAACTCCAATTAGTAGACGGTCATGTGGAAAGACCCTTAGGAATATTGGAAAGAATCAAATTAACCACTTGTGGAGTAGAATTTGAACATACATTAGCCATTTGTAAGTTCGAGAAAGTGAACAACTATGAAATGATATTAGGGCGACCCTCCATGAGACAAATGCGGGTAGTACAAGATTGGGGAAGAGATTCGTTATACCTGCAACATCAAGGAAACACCACCAAGATAAATTTGCACATGTTTGTCTATCGAGATGTCCCTCCACTATAATGGAATCCAGTACACAAGGAAGAAGATGACCTATCCATTCAAAGCGCTGGATCAAGTGATCAATCTTGGATACATGAAGATGCCCAGTTATGGATGTGTAAAGAAGCGAAGAGAGAGGAGAGTAAAAAACAACTGTGGTCGATAGGACACCCTAACTATCGATTAGTAGAAGACCCAGATTACATGCCTCAAATCTTTCCTAATGAGATCTTCGAGCTGCATGGATGGATGGAAATTTTAGCAACCTTAGATGTGTGCGTAAATGAAGAAGTTTTGACGATGAACGAATGCATAGATGAGGAAGGCTATGATGTAAATCTCTATATGGTTGTTCTTCAAGAAGTAGAAGAAGGGGAAATCTTGGAAAAAGAATGGAAAGAGGAATATGAAAGCATAGAAATGGAACCAGAATTTGACTCCAAAGAAAGCTACCTAAACACTATTCAGAACAAGAAGGAACAGGAACCAACAAAAATCTTAGCAATAGAAGCTGCTCCGGCAATACACAGGCAGAGGGAAGACATGAGTAAGGTAGAGCCGGACCCAAATCTTTTTGAAGTTCTCGAACATTTTAAAAAATACAAAGTAGAAGAGAGAAAAGTAGCCATTCAAATGCCTAGACGAGAGGCACGAGACGGAGAAGCGTACGACAACAAAGAACAAACCAAAAAAATTGTTGTAAGAGTAGAAGACGGAGAAGAGTGGTGCACATATATTGGAAAAGATGTATCTAAAGAGGAGGAAGAGGAACTCATACACCTCATCCGAGAGTACCAAGACGTATTCGCATGGACCTACAAGGATCTCAAAGGCATAGAACCCACTATTTGTTCCCATCGAATACCAATGACGACAGACGCAAAACCATCCAAACAACGCCCTTATACATATAATGCGGTTTATGCAGCAAAAATTAAGGAAGAAATAGACAAACTACTAGCGGCAGGATTCATATATGAGATAGAACATACCGAGTGGGTATCGCCATTAGTAGTTGTGCCTAAGAAAAATGGAAAATTGAGAGTGTGCATAAATTTGAAGAAGGTGAATGCAGCCACCATACGTGACAACTACCCATTACCCATCACGGACCATCTATTGGAGAGGGTAGCCGGAAAGGAGGTCTATAGTTTCTTGGATGGATTCTTCGGATACAATCAAGTAGCTATTGCAACTGAGGATCAACATAAGACCGCATTCACAACCGAATGGGGAGTTTATGCTTTCCGAGTGATGCCTTTTGGACTCACTAATGCACTTGCTACGTTCCAACGATTGATGTGTCATGTTTTCAAGGAATTTTTGAGAAAAAGCATGGAAGTATACGTAGACGACCTTTGCACGTACTCCAATCAAAGATGCGATCACATCCCGAGTTGAGGAAGATATTCAACAAATGTAGACAGTATAGAGTCTGTTTAAACCCAGAAAAGTGTGTCTTCATGGTGAGGCAAGGAAAGATCTTAGGACACATAGTTTCAAGAAATGGAATATCTACGGATGAGGACAAAATTAAAGTCATCCTAGACCTACCAAGACCCAAGAATGCAAAGGAAGTGCAAGCCTTTATGGGACACTGTGGATATTACCGTAGGTTTATTCACATGTATGCCATAATAGCAAAACCCTTGTATGGTCTCTTGACTCAATTTAATTGGACAGAAGAGTGCGAGAAGGCATTCAACGAGCTGAAAAAGAGGCTTAGTACAGCCCCAATTCTGAAAACACTAAACTGGAGCAAGCCTTTTCATATTCATGTTGATGCTTCTAACTATGCCATTGGATGCATCCTAGCCCAACCAGCTGATGAAGGGAAGCTTGATCATCCAATTGCCTATGCTAGTAGACAACTGAATCAAGCGGAACGAAATTATACCACTACTGAACGAGAAGGGTTAGGAATGGTATACGCAGTGAAGAAATTCAGACACTACCTCTTAGCCAACAAGTTCAAGTTCTTCATAGACCATCAGGCTTTACTGTACTTAGTCAATAAGCCTTGTAACACAGGAAGATTAGTACGATGGTTCTTACTACTAATGGAGTTCGACTTCGAAGTGGTAGTAAAGAAAGGAAACACTCACGTAAGAGCAGACCACCTTTCTAGGCTAACACATGGGGAGCCACCAAGTGGAGTGCCTGATGATCTGCCAGATGCTTATTTATTTAACCTAGAAGTATGTCCAAAGTGGGCAGAGAGACTGATTCCTATACTCACCCATGGCCCACAACACTCAATCAACAAGAATAGCAAAAAGGAAATTCTCCAATCAAGGAATTCACACATTATTGCTGGAAGCGTGTACTATAAGGAACCCAATGGAGTATTACTAAGATGTGTCGAGGAGGACGAACAAAAACAACTAATCGAGCAAGAACATGTAAACAAATGGAGAACACACCAAGGGATTCATGGAACAATTCGAGAACTAAAAAGATTAGGAGTGTACTGGCCTGACATGCCCAAGAATGTTCATGACTACGTAAGTAATTGTGTAGAATGCCAAGAGACGAGCCCAGAAGATCATATGTCCATACCATTCTCAACCATCGCACCCAATTGGGGCAAGACATTGGTTAAATTCTTAAAACCAAAAGAGCATGAAGCAGGAGCTAGTTTAGCAAGAAAGCAATCCCTAGAAGAAATGAGTAAGGATTATATATGTTGATATATTTAGGTAGTGATGTGTGTGAACACTCTAGGACTGCCGGGGCACTTTTTTCCCTCTTTAGGAGGTTTTTTTCCCCCGGCTTGTATATACGCCTATTGCCCTAATGGGCTACTTATCTTTGTACATTCTCTAGTAATACATTCAGTCTTGCGTGTTGTGCTCCAAGCTTCTTCTTCTTCCTTGTGCTGTTCGTGTGCTTCCACAGACGTCTAACTCCAACAATTGGTATCAGAGCAGGTCGTCGCTTCTTCTAGGGCGCCGTCGACACTCCTCCGTTTGCAGTCTCAGATTCGCACAAACTTTGGTGAGCATACTTAGGGTGTTTCCGAGATCAAAACAGCTTTGCTGTGTGGTGCCAAAATCGCGATCTGAGCTCGTTTCGGCCTCCGAACGCACTATCGCAGTGCTTGTGCAGGCTATTTTGTCCTTTTGTGCCAAAGGTATATACCAGTTTCTGTTCGCCAGTTTAAGCGTCTCGAAGTCTACTACAGGTCTAGCAAAACTCGTTTGGGAAATTCCGTTCAACTTTTTGAGATACAGTCAATTTTCTGCATCAAGGTATTTTAGTCACCGGCCATGGCTGAAAGCAGTGATGTATTCCGTATGTTGGCTGTTGAGGATAAGTTGGATGGTACCAACTACCCATTATGGGCTTATATGATGCGACATGTACTGGTTGCAAAAGGATTGTGGAACATTGTGCAGGGTGTTGAAAGACGTCCTGTTACACCTGTAACGACAGGTACTACAAATACAGGTGTTGGAGCTGATGAAGATGGTGTCGAAGATGATATTTCGTAGATTCCTGTTCGTGCTGCTGTTTCTGTTGCACCTACTGCAGAGCAAATTCGTTGGGATGGCAGAGATGCCCAGGCACATGCATTGATAGCTTTGTCTGTCAAACGTGCCATTGATAGCTTTGTCTGTCAAACGTACCAATAAGACTCTACTGAATATGCTCCGGCAATTGATCTTGGAATGTCCGGAACAATGGGACCAGCTCTTATCTATCGTTTTGTGGGCATACCGAACCATGTATAAAGTGGCTACCAGAATGACTCCGTTTAAACTTGCTTATGGACTGGACGCTATTGCGCCAATGGAAGTGGTAGTGCGGAGCCTACGCATCGCCTTATCTCAGAAATTGTTGCCGGAAGAATCTTTTCCATTTCAGTTGGATGTGCTTAGATCGTTGGATGAACAACGTTGGGAAAGCTTCATGATTCTTCAAGAAGTTCAGCTACGCCAAGCCCGTACTCATGATCGCTTTCTAAAAACCCGTGTCTTCACAACTGGCCAACTCGTTTTATTCTATAATGCTAAAGCCAACAGATTTGCTGGAAAATTTAAGTTACGGTGGTTCGGTCCATACCGGATTGCTGAGCAAGTGGGACCTGCCACTTTTCGATTGGCGACCTTAACAGGTGTTCTCCTTCCAAAAGTGATTAATGGCTCTAAGCTCCGCCCTTATCACCTGATGTTTAGTAACTCCTAAGGTGTACTCCATCATTTTTTTCTTTTTCGCTTCCTACTTGCTTTCTTTTTCTACTCCCCGTGTTTTGATTGACCATTTGACTGTAATCCTTTCATTTTGGTGATCTAATTATGATTAGTAGCTGCCTCTATGTCCCTGCTTCTGTTCATGCATCATGCCTTAATTATGAAGGATATCTCTCCAATACTGCGTTATGAGTAGGTCTTTGCCGCTTGATTTTTTTAGTATTCCTTTTTAATCTTGTTCTTTCCACTGTTAATCGCTATTGTGATTGTGTGTTTGCGCCCTTTGTGTACTCTGTGTTTCCGTGTATCTCTGTGTGCGCCATGGAAGTTCTGGCTAATATAGCAACCTTTCATGCAGGTCTCACTCCAGAGGTGAGTGAGTCCTTATGCACTCGGGGTTTCTTGGCCTTCGCTGAATTGCCTTGGCATTCAGTGGAGTGTCACCCCTTTCACGCGCAGATTATTTCTGCCATCGCCACCACGCCTGCTATGGAGCAATGTTGGCCGATTACATGTTTAAGCCCTCGTGTAGTCATCACTCTCGACACGTTTGCTGAGGGATTCCAACTCCCTCAAGAAGGATTAGAGAATGGTCCACCCCTTCCTCTTGCCACCATGACCGAACTATTTCCCCGGTACTCATCTAATGAGTTTGCCATCCTTTGTCGACCCGAACCAGAGCGTACTACTCTGCAATTCTTGGTCACCGTGCTAAATTTGCAAGAACGTACCTACGGTATATCTCAACCCTTTTATTCCATGATAGATATGGCTTCCCATGAACCTATGAATTTCACGGCATTTTTCTTTAGGCGCATTCACCGTGAATGTGTAGCGGTAACAAAGAAAATCGCCAAGAATGATATCCCTCGCACACACTTACCCCATATCTTAACCTTCCTCTTTCTGGTGATACAAGCCATGCAACCTCCTCCAACCACTCCTTTTCTGTTACATGAAGAATCTACACAAATGGTCGAAGATGAAGATGATGACAATGAAGATTTGCTTCAGTCCTTTCACCGCAAACGCAGATGCATTAGTCCCTCCCAAAGTCAGGTATAGGGTTCCACTGCGGGCCACGAAGTTGAGGTATTCCATGATACTGCCACTTCTTTACATGTTGAATCCGTCCCATCCTCTTCTCTCAAGCAGCCAAATCCAGATACTATCATAGAAGATGTCGCCAAAGTCTCCTCGCGGGAGGAATCTCATCACCCGGATGTGGAGGCTGTAAAGGAGATCGAAGCCGCTACTAGAGGCACAGATTCTCAATCCCCCTCATCACCAGCCGCTGTAGCCAAAGCAGATGCAGTCATTACCGAAGCTACTGAAGGAATGGAATGCCAATATCCTTCATCCCCAACCACTGAGGCCAAGCCGAAGCAATCAAGGAAGTCACTAACACTGCTCAGGATGTTATTGATGCTGCTGAGGAGATACATCAGCATGAGACTTGAATTGTTTTGGTTCCAAATGCCCTTATTCCTCTTCCTCTGTCGATTACCCGTTCCGAGCATGTAGAAGTTCTTCATGGTGCAACCTCCACTGCCATTCGAGAGGCATCAGTAGCTCAATTATCTTCTCCTGATTACTCTCCACCACCCTCTCCTCATCTGCTCTTTGCTTCGTCGTCACAACCTCCTTCTTCTCTTCCTCCCCCGACAGTCATGTTCACCGAATTGGAGTCTATGGGTCACCTCCTTATACAATTTTCCCAGCAATTGCCCATCCAAATGAAGTTAGCTACTCAAAATATTTGGCAAGAGTTGCAGGGTAAAGTTGATGTGCTCGAAGGCGATATTGCTCCACTCCAGGAAGAAGCAAATGTAGTCAAAGCAGAGAATCATGCCTTGTAGATTCAGCTTCAGCAACTCCAAGCACGGTTAGCAGAGCAAGATAATCTGATTTCCCAACGGGACAACACACTTGCTGAGTTGAAGGAGAAGACCGTTCTTCTAGCTGGGCGCGATGAAGAAATCGTTCAATTAGAATAGATGCTGCAAGACAAAGAAGATGCTCGTGTGGCCCTCGGCAATTTGCTGGAAGAAACACACACAGACCTTGAGCTGGTGACACAGAAGGGACAAGAAATGGCCGACTTGGCCATGTAGAGTAGTGAAGAACTCAAGACAGTGTCCACCGAACTTTTCCAGAAGAGTCGTGATTTGGATGCACAGACGGTCCGGACGATTCAGCTAAAGAAAGAGATGGAAGGTATTATGAAAGAGAGAGATGCCTATTATAAAACTATCCAGTATCAAGCTCAGGAACTGGAATGAAGAGAAAAATAATTAGGCACTTAGGCTAATAGATTATTGAGGATTGATGCAAAAATTGCAGATATGAAGTTGAGACGAGATGCTGCATTAGCTAATGATTTTTATCTTCAAGAAACATTTTTGCAGACGCAGATAGAATTGCTGATGAGTCAAGTAGTTGCTGCTAGCTCCGTTCGAACAGATGCACAACTGGTCGAGCCTCATATTTTGAAGACTATGCTGGACTCATTAAAACAAAAGATTACTTGCACTTTTAAATTAGCCCGAACCCTATATATACAAGGCATTATTGATGAGCCTTAGTTGTATTCTTCCTTTTTGGGTTCAAGTCCACCGTGCCTGCCAGTGTTAGGCCGTCGGATTGGAATATGTAATTTTATTTTTCATACTCGCACGCACTGAAAAGGCGTAGTGAACAGATGTAACTTTCTATTGATTAATGAAAAGGCAAGCATGGCGTTCAGTGACAGAGAGGATCGCCAGACTGTCTGTCTGGGTGACCACGCTGGAGCTTCCGTATTGCAGATACGCCAAATTTTGAGTATTGTGTCTTGTTCTTAAGGTTTTAGTGGTTAATTATTAACACAGTAATGCTCCGGTTAACATTAATAAGTCTGTGCGAATTCATAGTTGTCAATTCGCGTGATAATCGTACTGTGTAGTGATAATATTGAATTGAAAGACAGTTAACTATTTAGTTGAATGTTGAATTGGGAAAATTAAACAAAGGGCCTCTGCATTGTTAGACCCCTATCCATTCCCAAGAACCCAGAAATGAGATTAAAAGTGGCTTACAGAAGCGCTTTTAACATCTCTCTCTCTCTCTCTCTCTCTCTCTCTCTCTCTCTCTCTCTCTCTCTCCCTCCCTCCCTCCCTCCCTCCCTCCCTCCCTCCCTCCCTCCCTCTCCCCCTCCCCCCTCTCGCTCTCTCTCTCTGTCTCCCTCTCTCTCCCTCTCCCTCTCTCTCCCTCTCCCTCTCTCTCTCTCTCCCTCTCTCCCTCTCCCCCTCTCTCTCTCTCTCTCTCTCTCCCCCCCTCTCTCTCTCTCTCTCTCTCTCTCTCTCTCCCTCCCTCCTTCCCCCTCTCTCTCTCCCTCTCGCTCTCCCTCTCCTTCTCTGTTGGAGTTGGAGTTCTGTGAAAGCACACGAGCAGCATAAGTGTGTACTTCAGTTAAGAAGACTCAAGGACTTGTGCCAATGAGACTGTACCTCAATTGCAACACAAGTGCATATAGTAGGAAATTAACACACATTTAAATGTCAATCCGATCGAATGACCTAACCAAGTGTATGGGGACATGTGCACACATGATGGAAAATGAAGTAGTGAAGCTTGCATGCATAAGAAAAGACTAATCCATCTCTCACACTCTCTGAAATGCTGAAAGTGTCTGCCGCGATACCTCTTACAGAAATTTTCAGAAAATCAAGGATTTCTTCCAGCTCCGAACTCCGAATATAGGCAATAGGGTACTCCTTTCGAAGCTCTTGACGAGACGCATCTATTGGAAGTGGTTTCACTCGATTCTAATAACTCTGCTTCAAGTTATGGCCAAAATGATGAACGGCGGGAAGCACCTACACTCATGCCACAACTCCTACTAGTTCGCACACACTACAGTAGCTCAAAAACAGTGGGGAGGGGTAGACCACAGTCATACACACACATTCCAAGCAATACACACACATACAAGATCAAAAAGAAGATAGAAATCTGCACGAAAGAGGCAAATTCGAAATTTCAGAAGAGCTCCTCCTTCACCATGGCAAAAAGTCTCTACAAAGAGTCACAAAGTGACTTATATACATGTGCCCTTAGTTTGGTCCTTTCACACAAGAGACCGGCACTTTATTCCAAAAAAAGTAAATTTCCTACTAATTTACAAAGGTATTTTACAACAAGTTGGGGTTATGCAACTAGAGGACTTCTCTAGTGCATTTACATGGTTTTCAGGGAATTCTCTAAGACCTTGAAGAAGAAAAATTGTGCCCATTACTTTGAAAATTTTGGGGCTCTTCACATGTGCTCCTTTGCTCTGCAACACTCTCCCCCTCTTTGTCTCTGTCGTCCCTTGACAGGCTTTACTTCTTATTTGTCTCTATCATCGCGCGCATCCCTTGGTCAGTTTTGCCTACTGGTTAGACTGGCATTACGTTTTAAAGGCCCTGTTCGATATTTGTCTTGACATCCTCTAGGCCTGATGCATTTGGTTTTCCTATTAATTCTGGTTGCCACGCACGCCATTAGTAGACATATGAGGATGTAGCTCTTAAGCCTTGATCTGAATCTTCTGTTGCTGAAGAGGTTGAAGCACGCTCATGGCTATGGAACCGCCTGATATCTTCTTGCACTTCTTCATGGATACTTGTTGGCCCTCGTTCCTCTTTCCAGCTGCGTGCTTTTCCTTGGTGTGTGTGCCCTTGCGGGGCTCTGTGCAGAGAGTGGTCCTTTTGATCTTTATTGAGCAGTTTTGGACTTTGATTTCCTTCTTCTTTTCTTTTTGCTTGATTGTCCCTCTACACATCCCTCCTCCTGAACTCTGTCGTCCCCGACAGGCTTTTTGTGGCGATGTGTGTATGTCTGAATGGTCGTTTGCTCTCGTTGATTCAGTAGATTAGCGTGACAAATCATGACTTCTTTCCACTATTGGGACTTTACTCCGTCTTCTGGTGCTTGTCGATGATCCGCAAAGAAACTCGTTTCATAAGCCACCAGACGCGCGTTCAAGTTTGAAGTCATTTTGACAAAAATTTCAAAATCGATATCAAAGAAGCCGGTGAAAAATGCTTCCTCGAAAGTTTGCATATATGTCGACGGCAAAAACATGAGTCGAGAATAATACGCCATGAGAGTTAAGCGGCTTGGAATAGTAGAGAGATCAAAAATTAAAGCTTCGGATCCTTGCGTAATGCCGATGAAATTCAAAAAGGTGTATTTTGCGTGTTGGAACACCTTGATTACCGTAAGGAGCATGCTGAATATCTTATTTGTCATTTTGATAGCTAATCAAGAATTGTAGCATATCTGGCAATCCAAAATTCCATAGTTTTTACCATATATTCCTCTGTCGATAGGTAATTATGTGGCGGACTAGGTAATAATGGGTAGTTTAGCCATTGATTATTTATATTTCCCTGGCGCTGACCTTCCCAAAATTGCGTCCAGGCTCTCCTATGGGGTACTGGACAAAAAGATGGATTGACTTGAAGCACATATGGGGATGCTTCCCACTATACCCGCAGTGTAGGAATCTTTTCCAAAATTTTCCTCCTCCAGATGGGATCCACCTTCTCGAACTCCTCTTGAGTGTAATTGAAAGTATTTTTGTGGAACTGGAGGTTGCTATCCGGCTCTTTATTAGTGGCGGTTCGTATATAATGCCGCGTTTGTTCCTTGAGAAGACCATATGGTACATTGAAGGGCTTCAAAATTTGCTCTAGTTGTTTGTTTTCTATGTGAGCTTCCTTCATGATTTGTATTATTTGGTCTTCAAAATCAGCAGTGAGCTGGGACACCATTAGTGCCCTTTCTGGTCGGCTCAATTCTGCAATGTCCCGATTATCATGATCAATGTGGACCTCCTGAGCCTCCCTTATCAGTGAATGATATGAGGGGGGAGAGAGAGGACGTACCTCATTCTCCACAGTAGCCTCTGCAGATTTCGGAACTACTGGTGTCCCCTGCTTTTCTTGTTGCTCTAACTGCTCTTGAAGCTGTTTAATGACTTCATCTTTCTGCTTAATTTCTTCCCCAGCCTTTGCAATGGTGTCCTGGTGTTTGAGCAATTCTTGTGCCACGATATTCATATGATCGGTGTCTTCCTTACATTGCCGCAGATAACTATTCTCCGCTTTTTTGGTTCTGAGGGAGGCCATATCATCCATGTATCGTTTTTCCCATTCGACAATTGTAGCTTGCTCCTTTGTGAGTTGATCTTCATACCTAGGTATTTTGTCCTCCAATTCTTGGATATTCTTTTCGGGCTTGGCTTGCACTTCGACGGGCTGATCACTTAGAAGAGCTGTCATTAGCTCTTTATTTCGTTGCCTTAAGTTCTCAGCTTCCTCCATGTACACTTTGAGCTGAGATTCTAGGATTTTGCTTCTGGCGTTTGTCCGTGCCTTCTCGGTCTCATTGGCTTCGAATTTTCTTGTGAATTCCTGAATCTGTTCTTTCAATCTTGCATTCTCCATCTCTAGCATATTGTATTTCGTTTTGACTTTGTGAAGTTCATTTTCTTTTCTCAAAACTTGTTCCTTCACTGTTTGTAACTCTGTGGAAAGATTCTTACCAAGTTTTTGAAGTTCCTTCTTGTCTTGCATTGCCTGGTCATAATCTTCATCAGCTTCAAGCATCAATTGTTGTGTGTCTAGTGCGGTTCGAATCATGTCTTGCACCACGGGCTTGAGCTGAGCGATATCGACATTCAACCACGTCTTTGGTATGCTTGGGGTTTCTCCGGTTTGCACATCTTTTCCTTTTTCTACATGGATAGTTTTGTTGTGTGGTTGCCGCATGTGTAATTGTATGTTTTGTACGTTGGTTTGTTCATCCAGATTACGAGCTTTGGTGGCACTCCCTTGGAATGTGATATCCATTGGGGAGGGTTCTGCCACGACTCTGATAGGCGTGAAAGGTTCTTCCTCTTCTATTTTGTTTTCCTATGTCTCCTTGACTTGGATGTTTGTAGTTTCATTTAATGTTATAGTATGCTTTCCTTCCTGTTCTTCCTTCTCACTTGTGATACTTTGATCAACACGGGTGGCTTGATCATCCGTATTAAGGTCTTTTGGTTCCTTGTTGTAGTCAACTTCATTCAGTTCCACCCATTGTCCATCATCTTTCGATTCACTTTGAATGTCGACATCTAATAACGAAGTATTCGGCTCTTCCTGGGCCTCCGATGATGAACTAGAATTCTCCAATCCTATTTCTCGGGACCTATGGACTTTGGTGAGTTTTCTTTTTGTATCCAATTCCTGTTGTGATTGCTGATAGTGATGACCTTGCACCGGTAAATTGATTTGCCCTTCTGTATATTGATGGGTCTCTTCCAGGGCTTTAGTCAAGTCTTCCTCTGTTATTTGTCTTTGTCCTTCAATAGTTGTTTTGGGGAGCACATGGATTCTTTTTGTCATTGGGGCTTCCTCTTCCACTTGTTGGGCTTCTCGGAGTCTTTTTGTGCCTCTCATTTTGGGTTGAGAGCTAGTTTTTGCCACTTCCACAATCTTACTTCCTTTTTTCTTTTTAGGGACGGTGGCGACTTTGGCGTACTGCGCAAGAGCAGTTGAAGATGGCATTTCCTGTAAATGTTCTCTCATGCCCAAAGCATGATAGATAGATGGTCAAGGCCACACTGCCATTGAGAAACTTTTTATTCTTCCATTGTTTCTTTGCTTCGAACAATCTTTCTTGAATGTATGGAGTCAAATTAATTTGGTTTCCAATCTGCTTGATGGCATGGGAGAGTAATTGTACAATAATCTTTTGTGGTGCCGTGTATCGGTGCATGTTCAGAAAGCAGAAATGCTGGTGGATTAGTCTGACCCCCTCTTCTATGTCAACCCGATTAATGTCGGTAAATGTTCTGGTCTTTGCACCTCGACTTTCTTCTTTTACCACTGTAGTCCCATCTTATTCCCATTCAAAGGCTTCCTTAATCAAGTCATGGGTGAATTGGATGATTACCCATTCGCCTCCCTATCCATCACTCGAGCCTTTGGCACCAAGGGATCATGCAGCGCTGGCTGTAAAGTATTCATGACCTGTGTGCATCTTTGGAAGTCGGGCTTATATATGGGCAATTCAAAATACTTATAAATGCCCGCTTTCTTCATAATGTCTTCGATGGAAGGGAGTGTATGTAGTACTTGGAAATCTTGGGACATGATTGGAAATTGATGATCCATATCCATAATTTTAATTGTTGCGATGAACAGGTACTCCCCAGTTGGTTGATCTTCACGGAACCAGTGTCCTTTTGCCTTTGTGATACTTTGTGGTGGAAACTCCATCACTTCCTCTTGTACAGTTGCTTCAGAATCTTCAGAAGCCATCTGCACTTGTAAGGAAAAGTGTGTTAGCTTCAAAAGAAGGTATGCAACTGGCAGTGCATTGTAGTGATTATTGTCGTCCATCACTCCATCTCCCCATCATTCCATGAGTGAGGTTTCTTACCGCATGTTCTTTATAACTTATCCTGAAAGAAGACAAGCGTTAGTGTAGCCGAAGCATTTATTTAAGTTCGTGGTATGTTCATTCCTAAGAGAGTTGAAGCTAAGAGCTAATCTCTCGTGGAGAATGTCCACCACTAATTTCATCATGTGCATCATGTGCCGAATGTGTGGCCTTGTAATGTGGCCCTTATGCATACTTTAGGTGCATTGGATACTTCATGAGTGCAATTGAGGTCTTTGTCATCTCGCTGGTTCGCTCCTTGTAGTCCCTTGGGTGTCCAAATCCATTTCGTGACCATTGAGAGGGGTCGTTTGGTTTCGTTAATTCTTTCGGCTTCATGTTTTCTCTTTGGTTTCTCTAGCTTCCGAATGATATTGGTATTTCTTTTCCAGTTTCTTGGGTGAATCTGATGTGGTTTTGTCATGCGCCTTGTCTGATGTATTACTTCTTCCTGAGTTCTTATTGCCTGCTTAGCTGTCTGTGTGACCTTCTTGGGATCCATATCTGAATTCGTGATCTCTGAGCTTCAATTAATGGCTTGGGGATCCATATCTGCAATAGTCCTATTGGTGAGGACTTTGGCATGGCTGACGTTGTGATTTCTGCTGCCTTCTTAAAATGGGGTGCTGACTTCTCCCAGTTCTGCACCTGATCCTTGCGTACCCACTTGTATTTGTGTTGTCCTTTATATGAGTATCTGCTTGTTGCTTTCCAATAAGGTGATCCTTTGGCTAGTTGAGGAGATCCAGGAGAGTTGGTTTCTTTTGTGGCTGGCTCTTCCTCAACTGAATGTGATGATTTTGACTCTACTGCGGACATCGTTGGGCTTGAATTTTCTGTTGCTTCTAGATTGGTTCCCGAGATATTCGCTCTGGGACCATTCTTTAGTGTCTTTTCCTGGTATCTCTCCGGACTCTCGATGACCTTTGGTGAAGTTAAAAGCTTCTCTCCTAACAAACTGAAAATTTCCTTATGCCCTATTTTGGCAGAAATGTAGCCTTGAGCTAGGTTGATGCTTACCTCATTTTCAATGATCGAGTCTTGTCCTAGAATTAAGTCTTCTATTAAATCCTCATCTTTGCACACTAAGACTCTTTGTTCCATGGAGGAATTTCCTAGGTGGAGGGATACATTTGTTGTTCCAATGCATTCTACGGTTTGACCTCCAATTCCTATCAATCGGGCGCTTGTGGAATTCATACTCAATTGCAGATTTTTTATGACTGTATTTCGTATGCAACTAAGTCCTGCTCCTGAGTCTATCAAGGCGTCTATCAACTAGTACTCTGTCTTACCAATCCCTAGGTTTAGGTAAGGTTGCGTCTTGCACACACCCGTAGTATCAAGATTATTGACTTGGTAATTAGCCATAGGGATAGGCTCTTCTCCTTGGAGATATCGTTCATCTCGTTGCCTAATCCACTCTTTCCGTTTCCTAATACACTCTAGTGCTTCTTGCCGAGCTTCCTCTCTAATTCGTTCTTCTTCCCTTTTCCTATTTTGGGCACCTACTAATCGTGCTAGCATTTGATCAGTCAAAGGCTCCATGAATCGTCTCACTCTACATCCGTTGATGTAGTTAGGAAGGATATCTCCATCTAGGGTGGCTAGATTGACTGCACCACCAGTTGATATTCTATTTATGATCAAAGGTCCATATCCGCGTTTTTGTAACTTCTTGGCATGTTGTTTTAAGGTGTATACTAAGACTAAGTCTCCCTCTTTAAGTCCCTTGTCTTTTATATGTGCATCATAATATGCTTTTTGTCTCCTTTTAGCTGCATAAATTCCTGCCACTGCTTGTAACCTAGTCTCATGTAATTTCTCGATTTGGTCCAGTTGTTGGGATAATTCATGTCCGTTCCACTCATACTGTTGGGCCACTTTCAACGTTGGTACCAAAAAGTCAATTAGCAAAATTGCATTTTCTCCATACACTAAGTTGAATGGGGTAGTTCCAATAGCCGTTTTATATGCAACCCTGAAGGCCCAAATTGCATGATGCAATTGTTTGTCCCAATCAGACCTCCCATTATTGACAATCTTTGTCAATACTGTACACAGTACCTTGTTGGAACTTTCGGCTTTTCCATTGGTTTGGGGATGGTATGGGGCTGATTTTTTATGAATCGCTAAAAACTCATTCATTAGCGACTCGATTACTTCATTGAGGAAGTGCGTTCCCCGATCACTCACAATCTCGATTGGTAATCCAAAACGGGTGAAAATATGCTCAAAGAGAAACTTGGCAGTGGTTTGAGCATCATTCTTTCTAGTGGCTTTTGCTTCTACCCATTTGGTCAAGTAATCAGTGGCTACTATGATGTACTCCGCATGTGATCCTTTGGCTGGTGGGTTGATGGGTCCTATAAAGTCAATACCCCATTTTGAGAATGCTCTTGCACAGACCATGGGTCTTAGTGGCATGTCATCTCTCCGAATTGGGTATTTAGCTCTCTGACAGGTCTTGCAGCTTCGCACATATGTTTCAGCATCCATATGTAGAGTTGGCCACCACAAGCCTGCAAAGAGAATCATTTTGATAGTTCTTTCAGCTGAAAAATGACCTCCAGCAGCACCCGCATGTGCCATCTCTAATATGGGTAGATACTCTCCCTCGTGCACACATAATCTAAGTTGGTTGTCTTTACCTCGCCTAAACAATTGTCTCCCCATGAGTATATTATTGGAGTTAGACGTCTGCAGAAGCACGCGAACAGCACAAGGAAGAAGAAGAAGCTTGGAGCACAACACGCAAGACTGAATGTATTACTAGAGAATGTACAAAGATAAGTAGCCCATTAGGGCAATAGGCGTATATACAAGCCGGGGGAAAAAAACCTCCTAAAGAGGGAAAAAAGTGCCCCGGCATTCCTAGAGTGTTCACACACATCACTACCTAAATATATCAACAAATCCCCCCTAGGAGTGATGCGGTGAACAAGGAGCTGGCACTCATGTATAAGGAAGTGCCAAGCTATGTGGAAATCACTCCACAAAAGGAAGTAAGCCCAAAGCTTTGCGAAAATCTTCAAACTTCTCCCTAGGCAGAGCCTTCGTGAAAAGGTCTGCAATGTTCTCCTGCATGGGCACATATGCTAAGCTGATCTCCCCAGCAGAGAACCTCTCCCTGACATAGTGATAATGCACCTCAATGTGCTTAGTGCGAGCATGGAACACAGGGTTCCTCGCAATTGCCAATGCGCTCTGACTGTCAGTGAAGATGGTGGTGGCAGAAGACTGGCCAACACCCAAATCAGCCATAAGGCGTCTGAGCCACACACACTCAACAGTCGCTGTGAAAGCTGCCCTATACTCAGCCTCACAACTGGAAGTAGCCACAGTAGGCTGCTTCTTGCTCAACCAAGATATACATGAGCTGCCAAGCATGAAGCAAAAACCACTGGTGGACACACGAGTGTCATAGCAACCAGCCCAATCTGAGTCAGAAAAAGCATGCAAATCTGGCGGTAGTGATCCCCCCTTGGGATAAAACAACCCAAGTAGCCGAGTACCACTCAAGTAGCGAAAGATGCGCTTAACCGCTTTCGAATGCGTGACTCCTGGGCAATGCATAAACCTGCTCATCTGTGAGACAGCAAACTGAATATCTGGCCGAGTAATGCATAAGTAAATCAAGCATCCAACAGCCTGCTGATAGAGAACAGCATCAAATGCATCTCCAACATCATGAAGACTCAATCGTAAACCTGTCTCCATAGGAGTGGCAATAGGCTTACAGTCTTCAAGGCCAAAACGTTGCAATAATGTGTCAATATATTTCATTTGACACAAAGCCATTCCACCATCAATGTGCATAAACTGAATGCCCAAATAGTGATGCAAATGCCCCAAATCAGACATCTCAAATGAGGCATGCAAATCAGCCTTAAAATCAGCAATATGTGTCTCAATAGGACCAGTGAGCAGCATGTCATCAACATAGACAACAATGATCAGAAGCACATCATTAGCACGCTTAACATATAAGGTGCTTTCAGTTGGACTGTTCTCAAAACCATGTGCAATCAGATAGGCATGTATCTTCTCATACCAAGCACGTGGTGCTTGCTTTAAACCATATAACGCCTTCTTTAACCTGCACACCTGGTTTTCATGCCCTTTCTGCACAAAGCCATGGGGCTAAAAAACATACACTTCTTCATGCAAGTCACCATTTAGAAATGCTATTTTAATGTCCAACTAATGTACATTCCAACTATGATGGGCTGCAAGTGCACAAATGCTCCGAACAATAGTCATACGGCATGTAGGTGCAAAGGTCTCATCAAAATCAATGCCTCTTTCCTGCGCATAACCCTTTGCAACAAGCCTAGCCTTATACCTGTCAACTGTACCATCAGGTTTACGCTTCAGCTTGTATACCCACTTAGTGCCAATGGCCTTCTTGCCAGGAGGCAAGTCACATAAAGACCATGTACCATTCTTCATTATAGCATCATATTCAGATTGCATAGCAGCCATCCAATTTTTTGAATTTTGTGCTTCATCAAAAGAAACAGGCTCATTCTCATCACAGAGACTAGATGCAGCCATAGCATAGCAATCTGATGCAAAGGAGGCACTATGAGAGCCTGAACGAGTACGATATGACAAAGGTGCATCTAATTTGCTGTCACGCAAAGTCTGCACCAGCCATTTTGGCATAGTTTTTGCCTGCTCAATATCAGCTCTCACATCAGCAAGTGCATCATGTAAATCTGCATCAGAAATGGAATGATCTGCATCATCATATGAAACCTGCAAAGGCTGAGAAGTTGCCTCATTAGGACCAGCACTAGACTGTCCACCTGTAAAAAGAGGCATCAAAGTATCATACATGTCTTTGGAGCTAACAGATGTCTCCTTAGTACATGAAAGCAATGGCTGAATAGCATCTTCCACAAAGACAACATCACGGCTAACCAGAATGCGTTTAGTCTGTGGATGATACATACGATAGCCTTTACTTTCAGAACTGTACCCAACAAAAATACATTTTACTGCCTTATCATCCAATTTTCTGCGATGTTGTTCAGGCACTAATGCATATGCCAAACAACCAAAAACACGCAGATGAGCAATAGATGGCTTGCGGTCATGCCAAGCCTCATATGGAGTGATAGACTGCAACGCTTTAGTGGGACACCTGTTCAGTACATATGCTGCACACATGACAGCCTCAAGCGAGAAACTATGAGGTAAAGCCTGACTCTTGACCATACACCTCGCCATCTCCATGAGAGACCTGTTCTTCCGTTCAGCAACTCCATTCTGTTGAGGTGTATACGGCACTGTACACTAGTGTTTTATCCCACGTTCAGCCAGAAATGCATTAAAATCTGAAGACATATATTCCCCCCCTCGATCAGAACGGAGGGTGCCCATTTTACATGCTGACAGATTTTCAGCCAAAACCAAAAACTGTTTGAAGCACATGAACACTTCGGACTTTGCTTTGAGTGGATATACCCATGCATGCCTGGAAAAATCATCAATGAAAGTCACGAAGTAGAGGTAATTTCCAAAAGAGGGTGTCTGCATAGGACCACAGACATCACTATGTACAAGCTGCAATTTCTGCGTAGCCCGAACTGAACCATCTTTTGGAAAGGAAGAACGCTTCATTTTGCCCAAAATACAGCCTTCACAAACATGTTTTCCAGGTGCCTCAAGTTTGGGCAAAGAGGACACCATTTCAGATTTCTGCAGGTTCAGATGACCAAAGCGTGCATGCCAAAGCTTTGCATTTGACATAGCTTGAGAATCATGAACTGCACATGCCGAATCATTCACAGATCTTTCATAGTCTATGGGCTTATACAGCCCACGACATAAAATGCCAGAAGCAATAATCACATCGCCATTTGAGAGATCATGGACTGTACACCTGTCATCAACAAATTTCACAACCAAGCCAATCTTGGCTAATGCAGAAACTGATAACAGATTCTTTTTGATCCCTGGCACAAATAAAGCATTTGACAAAGTGAAAGAACTACCATCAGTAGTAGTCAGAATGATCTTACCAACTCCCATAACAGGATAAGAGGAGTTATTGGCGCATGTGACAGTATTCCCTGTAGGGGCAGGATCGAGTGAAGAGAAGAAACTGCGCTACGAGGTAATATGTTTAGTCGCCCCACTGTCAAAGTACCAAACATCTGAGTCTACTACAGACATGCACTGATCAAGAGAAGATGGGTCAAAACTGTAGACAGTAGTAAACACCCATTCTTCTTCCTGCACAAGATTTGCAGACTCTGTTTTTGGTGTAGAGGCCTCTGCAACAACCATTCCAGCCTCTTTCTTCTTTGCCTCTTTAGCAGCCAATTTTGGACAGTTCTTTATGATATGATAATTGCCTTTACAGTACTTACAAAACAATTTCTGCTTTTCTGATTTTTTCTCATCTTTGTCTTGGTTCTTTGAATGTGCAGCATTTGCAGATTTCTGCTTATTAGTAGAAGAGCTCCATTTTCCTTTGCCCTTCTGACTAGCCAGGAAAGCTTGATCTGCAACACGCATAATGGACCTGTTCTACCTGGACTGATCTTCCTGCAACAGAACAGAGACTAATTCCTCAAATGACTAGGCATTCGGATTGCCTTTCATCATCAACCGAAGAGTAGAGGCAAAACTCTGATATGAATCAGGAAGACCATTCAGAACGGTCTGCACAAGTGAGCTATCTGGTATAACCTCATCAGCAGAAATCAATTGTTCCTTTAGGTCTTTGATCTTTGTAAGAAAACTGTCCATAGAATCACCTTCATTCATGTGCTCACTCTCCAACTGTTTTCGGAGGTAAGGCAATAACTGATGCTGATTCATGTGGAGGGATACATCTGAGCAAGACACCAGTATGATCTATGTAATACAGTTGACCCACAATCAACCGGAATCGACGACTGTAGACTACAATTTTACGGTGCAGAGTAGCGGGAGTATTGTTGGTGCATTTTACCCAAGCCTACATGCTTGATATGTTTGATATTATCCTCATTTGTAAGTCACATGAGTAGTCATGTGAATACCTCTTGTAAAAGAGTACTTTTTATCTCTTGTAAATGGAAAAAGAAAAAAGGAAAAGGATGGCTTACCTCATCCATGATGTAAAAGCAAATTCGTGGCTCTAACTACCTAAAACCATGAAATTTAGAGCTAGGGAATCTCTCCTAACTTTGGGGATCACTTTTAGGTGGAGCCATTGGAATTCGAATTCAAAACTCCCTCCAAGAATAGCTATAAAAGGAGCAAGAAGGAAGAGGCGATTAGCAAGCCTTGTACGTGACCACTTGATGTCATTTTGTAGAGATTGAAGAGCTTACTCCATAGCTCTATCATTCCACTCCCATTGTGCAAAGATTCATTGCCAATGTGGTTGTAATCATATGTGAATCTATACATCTATCACCATTTACTTCTCTCTTTTGTTCTCTATTATACTCACTCAGAGTAGTACCTTCAGAAGGTCATATCTTGAGTTTCACTCAACCTTTTTCCATGTTTTAAAGTGCGTTGGATAGCTCTTACTGTCTAGTTTGTACATAAAAATTTTCATGGTCATTGAAGTAATAATTTAGGAGATATATGCATTTTACTGCTCACTGGTCTATCTCTGCAGAGCCCCGAGAATTATGGGAATGTTCCAGAAATTGATGAAACTTGTTCTCAGTGCTCAGTCCATCATTTGAAGAGTTTTAACTGGGATTGGGAAGCTTGCTAAGTCTATTTGCTATACCCAAAAGGAATTTTTCTAATTCCTACCAGGTTGAGAGCACTGTTCATTTTTTCGAGCAGGTGTATGTCCAAAAATAGCAAGTTTTGGGAGCTAGTCATTTCGCAACTAGTCTGTCTTGACTTAAACTTTTGGGATACATGTTCCAAAGTACTTGGCTGATATTTTGGTGGATTTAGGAAGCTCAAAGGGTCTACTAATCAACTTTGAAGTCTCAGTTGGCTGGTGTGAAGCTGGTTGTAGCAGCACCTACTCATCTTTGGATTGCATCCACCATCTCTCTTCACAGTGGTATCAGAGCATAGTCAAGCAACATGGGAGATGGATTTCCATCAACAATTGACAAATTGGATCGAAACAACTACCCCGCATGGTCTCTAAGGATGTAGGCTTACCTTCAAGGGAGGAATCTATATGGAATCATATCCGGAGATGAAGCAATGCCAACCATGAGGAACAAAGGGCAACCATCACATGAAGAAGTGGAAGGACTTTCGAATTGGTGTTCGAAGGATGCACTTGCAAGGTCCTATATTCTAAACTCAATCTCTGATTTTCTTTTACCTCATGTCAAGGGATGCAAGACATCAAGAGAAACCTGGAATGCACTTGCTTCTTTCTTCTCTTCCAACACTCGAGCAAGGAAGAACCAATTGTGGATGTAGTTCACAACAATGAAGAAAAGCCCGAAGCAAAATGTGACTGATTATGTCACAAAGGTGAAGGAGATTTCCGACCAACTTGGAAGCATTGGAGAGGTAATTGAAGAGGAGCAAATCATAAGACAAATCATGAATGGAATCAAAGAAGACGACAAGTGGGAGTCATTCACAACAGCCATGGATTTATACATGGATATGCATGTACTCGACCTCAACACACTCATGGGCCAACTCTTCAATCATGAAGCAAAGATTAGCAAAGGTGGTGAGTCCTCAAGAGGTAATCAAACTTCTGCCTTATATTCTGATAAAGCTAAGGTCAAGGACAAGTCAAAGAATAGGAAGAATGAAGATGAAGGAAGCTCTTTCCAAGCAAACTTTGCAGGTAGAGGAAGAGCTAGAGGAAGAGGCAGAGGTGGAAAGCAAGGCAGGGGGAGATTCCAATCATCTCAACCTTGCAACATATGTGGCTTATCTAACCATACTACTGAAGAATGTTTCAGGAACCCGAGGAACTCAAGAGGAAGAGGATTCAATAGAGGTGGCTATGGATCAAATAGAGGTAGATACAATGGAGGCTACAACAACAACAACTACTACAACAACAATTACAACAACAACAACAACTATCAAAGTGGCCATAGAGGAAGAAGAGATTACAATAACTATGCAGAGGACCAAAGTCAAGAAGATTCATTATTGATTATGAATCTATCAGCGAAGAAGGGTAAGGATGATGATCACATATTTTACATTGATTCGGGATGCTCGAACCATGTAGCAGGAAATGTGGCTTTACTTTCTGATTTGGAAGATCCTCATAACAAGCATGAAGTGCAGACAGAAGATGATACAAAGCACTCAGTGGACAAGATAGGTAATGTGAAGACATCAGATGGGAATATGAATCTCTTAAGCAAAGTCTTGTATGTCCCTACAATTACCAAAAATTTAATAAGTGTTGGACAGATTGTTGAAAAAGGATTGCAGGTTAGATTCAACCAATTTGGAGCATATGTTGAAGACCCAAGGCAAGGCTTTCGAAGGATTGCCAAAGGAGAAAAGACTGGAAGGCTTTTCACTTTTGAAGTGGAAGATACAAAGAACATAGCTTTGTTTAGCTATGGATCTCAAACTCTTACAGAGTTGGAGATATGGCACAAAAGGCTTGCTCACATTGGTGAGAGGACACTCAAACAAATTTGCAGGGACCAAAGTGTACTTGGTTTGCCTAATATCACAAGGCAACACATGATTTATAAGTGTGAAGCTTGTCAACGCGGCAAGGCTCATAGACAACCTTTCAATAAGAAAGGATATATGTATCAAAATCCTTTGGATCTAGTGCACACAGATGTGTGGGGTCCAAGTAAGGAGCCATCTATATCAGGCTCAAGATATTATGTGTCTTTCATAGATGATTGTAGCAGGTGGACCATTCTGTTTTTCATGAAGCACAAGGATGAAGTGTTTAATTGCTTTAAGAAGTATATTGCTCTTGTTGAAAATCAAACAGGTAGGACTTTGAAAAGACTCAGATCAGATGGTGGAGGAGAATACTTCTCTTCTGAATTTGATGCCTTCTTGTATGAAAGAGGCATTAAAAGGGAAGTCACTACAAGGTATACACCCGAACTCAATGGTGTAGCAGAGAGGAGGAACAGAGCTATTGTCGAAGCTGCAAGGTCCATGCTCAACGAAAAGGGATTGCCGAACTACCTATGGGCAGAGGCTGTGTCGACAGCCACATATCTCATAAATAGACTTCCATCTAAGTCACTAGATGGAACCACTCCATATGAAGTGTGGAATGGAAGAAGACCTAGTCTAGAGCATTGCAAAATCTTTGGATGCTTAGCCTATGCTCACATTCCTTCTCAAGTAAGAGGGAAATTGGATCCCAAGGCAAAGAAGTGCGTATTTATTGGTTATGACCAAAACCAAAAAGGATATAGATTGTACAATCCAACCAATAAAGGATTTTCTGTGAGTAGAGATGTAATTTTTGATGAAAAAAAATCATGGTTTGATGATGACAGGAAAGTGAAGCTCCCGTATGACTTGGATGAAGACTTTCCATCACTTCAACCAAAGGAGCCAAAGCAGATTGAAGAAAGTGATTCGGAGATTGACCTAGAAGACTTGGAAAGACTAAAGCTATGGAAGAACAAAGGTAAAGCAAAGATGCAGGATGCTACATATGGACCGGAGAGCTCACATCAACCACTTAGAAGGTCTTCAAGGGAGAAGAAGAAACCACAAAGGTTTGGTTATGATACTTCTTTGGTCACCAAGCACTCAATCTACATTGCAAAGGATTCAACCAATGAAGAACCTACCACATTCGAAGAAGCACAAAGCAAGAAAGCTTGGAGAGATGCAATGGATGAAGAAATGGAAGCCTTGAAGGAGAATGACACTTGGGAGCTTGTACCTAACAAGCCATCTATGAAGATAATCGGATCTCGATGGATATACAAAATCAAGAGGAATCCAGATGGAAGTATAAATAGACACAAAGCAAGGTTAGTTGCTAAAGGGTTTGCTCAAACCCATGGTATTGATTATGAGGAGACTTTCTCTCCTGTTGCAAAAATGCCTACAATTAGGGTTCTCATTAGTCTTGCTGCATCTAGAAATTGGAATCTTTATCAACTTGATGTAAAGAATGCTTTCTTGAATGGATGGATTTCTGAGGAAGTGTATATGGCACAACCTCCTGGATATGAGGATGCACATCATCCTAACTATGTATGCAAACTAAAGAAAGCTTTGTATGGATTGAAGCAAGCTCCAAGAGCTTGGAATTTCAGATTGGTGACTTATTTGCAGGACCAAGGATTCAAAGCTAGCAAGGCGGATACCTCTTTGTTCATAAAGAGGAATGGATCTGAAGTGATCTATTTATGTGTGTATGTTGATGATATTATTATCACAGGCAATGATCTTGAAGGAATCAAACAGGTAAAGAGTCAAATAAAGGAGGAGTTCAAAATAAGTGACCTCGGACCACTCACTTATTTTCTTGGATTGGAGTTGATCTACTCAGATTCAGGTATATACATCACACAAAGGAAGTATGTCCATGACATGCTCGTCAAGTTCAAGATGCAAAATACCAAGTGTGCAGGTACACCTATGGAGCAAAATCATAAGCTTAGTGCTTATGAAGGAGAGCCAATTGAAGACATCACAAGCTATCAAAGCTTGGTTGGAAGTTTGAACTATGCAACACTCACAAGAGTGGATATATGCTATAGTGTTAGCATATTGAGTCAGTTTATGCATAAGCCGAGAAGACCACATATGGAAGCGGCCAAGCGAGTCCTCAAGTACCTAAAGGGGACCATGAATGAAGGTTTGTTCTATTCATATACTTCAGATATTGAGCTAAAGGTCTACTCAGATGCAGATTGGGCCGGATCTAAAGATGATAGAAGAAGCACATCAGGGTATATATCATTTGCAGGTTCAAAAATCATTTCTTGGTCATCGAAGAAGCAACCAACCGTGGCATTATCTTCTACCGAAGCTGAATATAGAGGTTTGGCTAATGCAACTCAAGAAATCATGTGGTTAAAGTCTTTGTACACAGATCTTGGACTTCATTCTTCAACACCTCACATTTTTGGTGACAACACAAGCTCACTACATCTAGCAGCTAATCCGGTATACCATGCTAGAACCAAGCATATTGAAGTCCACTACCATTACGTAAGGGAGAAGCTAATGAGCAAGGATATTCAACTATCCTATGTCTCTACAGATATGCAATGTGCAGACATGTTGACGAAAGCTCTTGATGGTACGAAGTTAAGTAGATTCAAGTTGATGATTGGCTTGCAGGAAATCAAGGACAATTGAAGACTTATTTGAAGGCCAAGCATGTTAGGCTTGAGGGGGAGCTGTTGGTGCATTTTACCCAAGCCTACATGCTTGATATGTTTACATTATCCTCATTTGTAAGTCACATGAGTAGTCATGTGAATACCTCTTGTAAAAGAGTACTTTTTATCTCTTGTAAATGGAAAAAGAAAAAAGGAAAAGGATGGCTTACCTCATCCATGATGTAAAAGCAAATTTGTGGCTCTAACTACCTAAAACCACGAAATTTAGAGTTGAGGGAATCTCTCCTAACTTTGGGGATCACTTTTAGGTGGAGCCATTCGAATTCGAATTCAAAACTCCCTCCAAGAATAGCTATAAAAGGAGCAAGAAGGAAGAGGCGATTAGCAAGCCTTGTACGTGACCACTTGATGTCATTTTGTAGAGATTGAAGAGCTTACTCCATAGCTCTATCATTCTACTCCCATTGTGCAAAGATTCATTGCCAATGTGGTTGTAATCATATGTGAATCTATACATCTATCACCATTTACTTCTCTCTTTTGTTCTCTGTTATACTCACTCAGAGCAGTACATTCAGAAGGTCATATCTTGAGTTATACTGAACCTTTTTCAGTGTTTTAAAGTGCATTGGATAGCTCTTACTGTCTAGTTTGTACTTGTACATTTTCAGGGTCATTGGATTAATATTTTGGGAGATATATGCATTTTACTGCTCACTGGTCTATCTCTACAGAACCCCGAGAATTATGGGAATGTTCCAGAAATTGATGAAACTTGTTCTCAGTGCTCAGTCCATCATTTGAAGTGTTTTAACTTGGATTGGGAAGCTTGCTAAGTCTATTTGATATGCCCAAAAGGAGTTTTTCTAATTCCTACCAGGTTGAGAGCACTGTTCATTTTTTCGAGCAGGTGTATGTCCAAAAATAGCAAGTTTTGGGAGCTAGTCATTTCGCAACTAGTCTGTCTTGACTTAAACTTTTGGGATACATGTTCCAAAGTACTTGGCTGATATTTTGGTGGATTTAGGAAGCTCAAAGGGTCTACTAATCAACTTTGAAGTCTCAGTTGGCTGGTGTGAAGCTGGTTGTAGCAGCACCTACTCATCTTTGGATTGCATCCACCATCTCTCTTCACAAGTATTAGGAGGGAGACAACCATTAGTAAGAAAAGTCATTAATGTATCATAGTATGTAGGGGCAATAGGATATTCTGCAGATTCTTCAGGAGCTGTGTTGGTTACATAAATAGCTGGCATTATGTCATCGACACCTTCCAGAGTCCCACCACAATCCAGCCGGGATAAAAAGTCCGCCAAGACATGTGCCGTACCTGGTCAATGAATAACTTCATAATCAAACTCTTGTAGTAGTAAAACCCATCTAGCAAGTCTACCACCTAAGTGTTGTTGGCGAACCAAATACACTAGTGTGGCATGATCCACATGGAAAGTGAATCTGCATCCCAGCAAGTAATGCTGGATCTTCTTAACAGAGTACACCAAACCAAGACACTCTCGTTCTGTCACGGAGTAATTTCTCTCTGCAGGAGCTAATCGGCGACTCGCATAGTACAGTGTTAGGCCGCCAGATTGGAATATGTAATTTTATTTTTCATACTCGCACGCATCGAAATGGCGTAGCGAACATATGTAACTTTCTATTGATTAATGAAAAGTCAAGCACGGCGTTCAGCGAGAGAGGATTGCCAGACTGTCTATCTGGGCGATCGCGCTGGAGTGTTGTGTTGCAGAGTTGCAGAGATCTTGAGTATTGTATTCTGTTTATTGAGTTACAATAATTAATCATTAAACATAGTAACGCTACATTAACATTAATAAGCCTGTGCAAATTTGTAGTTGTTAATTCGTGTGATAAAGGTACTACGTAATGATGATCTCTGAATTGAAGGATAGTTAACTATTTAGTTGAATGTTGAATTGGGAAAATTAAACAAAGGGCCTCTCTACTATCAGACCCCTATCCATCCCCAAGAACCCAGAAATGAGATTAAAAGTAGCTTAAGAGAAGCGCTTTTAACATTGGTGCCGTCTGTGGGAAGATGGGAATAGATTTGGAATAACCAGTAAGGGCAGAGCAGTACTCAAGATGAGCAATGGAGAATAGTAACCGCCAGTTGAAGAAGTGATATATGCCGATTACTCGCTCTCGTGAGTCCTATCCGAAGTATAGAAGCGACCAACATCCGTGGACAATTCCTAGTGTATTAGGAACACCCCTCGGTAGGAGAAGTGAAGGACAAGCAAATACAGAAGAAGACAGTGCGCGGCAGGAAACAGGTACACCTTCGAGTGAAATTCCGGTGTGTTCTGGTACCACTCCGGTCTGTTCCGGTGATACTTCCTTACGTTCAGAAGATAATTTACCAGTGGCTGGGTGTACATCGACCTAGTGTGGAGATAGGCCAATACCTATTAGCGATCATTTGTGGCTTTTCGATGAGCGTTCGGGTCTTTTCAGAGGAAGTTCATTGCTTTCGAATGCACGTCCGATGCTTTATGGTGAAGGATCCATGCACTTTGGTGCGGGATCCATGTTTCTTGGTAAAGGATCTACATTTTTTGGTGAAGGCTCTATGCTCTTGGGTAAGGGATCAACGTTTTTCGATGAAGAACCAGCGCTTTTCGGTGAAACCTCAGTGTCATTCGGTGGCACTTCGGTTGAATTGGGTGCCAGTTCGGGCATCTTCGATGAGCATTCGACAGTGGAAAGTGGTCAAGCACAAGGGATAGTACTTCCGTAGACAGGAACCATGAGTACTTCTGGCCAACAACAACAACAACAACAACAACAACAACAACAATAACAACAACAACAACAACAACAACAACAACAATAGCAACAACAACAACAATAGCAGCAATAACAACAGAAGCCACAACCACCTCGACCGGTCCCAACCAGAGTGACTTATAGGAAATTCGGTGGATTTTCAGGGGATGACCCCGATGCACACGTTCGCACATTTGAAATCAGTTATGCAGTGTTGAATCACCCACCAGATCCAGCGTATAAGGCCATCGTGTTTCAGGCCACGCTGGTTAATGAAGCAGCAAGGTGGCTGACAGAATATGATATTAATCATTTCGGTAATTATGACGATGTGAGGGACGCGTTCCTAGAGAGGTTTCGCTTGAAGAAGAACCCTGTAGAAATTTTCGATTATTTGCAGAACAATCGGCAGAAACCACACCAGAGTGTCCAGGAGTATGCGACACTATTCAGAACTCACTTGCGGCAGCTGCCACCGGTGCATGCCAACCTGCCACATGATGTCATAACACGATGGTTTATCAACGTCTTGAACCCACGGTTAAAACAAATCATGATCATTCACTATGTGGGCAGAATGACATTGGACGTTGTCATTGCAATGGACTTGCAGTTGAAGCATAAAGTTGGAGGATTTACGGAGGATTTGGAATGGTTGAAAGAGCAAGTAAGAACGTGACGGAGGATCCGTCCAAACAAGTGTACTGTACTAAGTGTAAGAATCTACGTCACACCAGTTCCACATGTGCTCTCAACCAAATGTATTGTGCCATCTGTAACACGACAAGGCACTCAACAAAAACCTATGCATATAATGCAAAGGTGCAGGGTAGAGCGGCAGTAAATGCCATAATACAGGAATCGGGCCAGCCCGCCACCCATTATGTACCGCCACAGTTGCGAACAACCCAGCAGCAAGGATATAGGAACTATCCGTGTCAGCGCAATAACGATTTTAATCAAAATCGTTGGCATGCGGGTACATCGGATGAAGGTACCTCTCTCCCACCCCCTCGTTGTCATTTTTGTGGCGAAGTTGGGCATATTCGTAGATTTTGCAAAGAAGTTGCAGAATATGACAAAAGAAAGAAGGAAAGATGAAATCCGATGACAAATATGGTTTATATTTCCCCGGTTGATTCACAAGCAGTCACAGTATAGATAAGATCGGGAAAACAATTGCAACCAGTAGCTGAAGTTTTCAAGCCCAAAATTCGTGAGCAACAACGGATTTTTACAAAGGCCAGTCAATGGACAACTAAGGAGTCGGCGGTGTTCCATGGCCCAGTTCTGGTAACTCAGTCTCCTCTACCATATATAAGACTGAATACATAGAATTCCGTCCCGGTCATAGCAGAATCACAACCTGAGTCGGTTATGACCACAAAACAAACAGAACAGGTATGAGACGTTATATCTAAGGCTTCAATCACACTTCCTCTGGGACAGTTGCTCGCCCTAATTCCTAGTGTTAGACAACAATTTCAACAGCAAGTCAGCCCCGAACCTTCTTGTACTCTGGCAACTGGGACCATACAACCCGAGATGGATCCTACGATGGATCATACAGTACCGCTGATCACAGTTTGGTATAAAAACCAGAAGATCACACAAGTGTTAATTGATGGAGGGTCTGGTGTGAATATTGCGACATCTGCACTCTGTAAGAAACTGGGTTGGACCTAGATTGAACCAGTGCAGTTCTTTGTGCGAATGGCGGACCAATCCAGAGTCCGTCCGGTTGGGCTCGTGCGTAATATTCCTATAACCTTGTAGGGAACTACATTTAAAATGAATTTTGTAGTCTTGGAGTTACCCGAATCTAGCCTCGACTTCAACTTACTTTTCGGTTGACTGTGGCTCAAGCAAGCCAAAGTCGTGCAGGATTGGTCAGCTCAAGAGTTAATTTTTAAGAACAATCACCGCAATTATGTCGTGACATTGGATGCTATGCAACATTTTGACTTACACGCACGCCCATATGTCGTAGAGCCAATCCATATGTTGGATGGGCTATCTGATAATTAGGAGGAGGGTTTCCTCAAGACAAATAAGGACCTTATCCCATTGGGCACTCTAGACTTACAGTCGGTAGCAGATAAGTGGAGTCCGACAGCTTGTATGATTGTACCAATGACCGGAGAAGCAGAAGGAGATGATGGCATAACTATGGATGAAGTGACCTTAGAAAAATTTTTGCAGCCAGGTGATGATTTGGTAAAGCCCCGACAGTTCTATGTACGAGAGGATCAGTTGATAACGTACAATTTGGGTGATACGGTTAACCCAAAACCAGTCAAAATTGAAGTAGGATTAGTAGATAACTTCCGGGACGATTTGATATAACTCTTGCGCGAATTCTTAGATGTCTTCGCTTGGGATTATAGGGACATGAAGGGTCTTGACTCACGGATTTATCAACACCGGGTGGTCCAAAGCCAGATGCACGACCCTTCAAGCAAGCCAGCTACCGAATGAATCAGCATTATGTAGCCCAAGTAAAAGCACAGCTAGATCGCTTGCTGAAGGTTGGATTCATTGTTCCCATTGAACATGCAGAGTGGATCTCACCAATAGTGATAGTGCCAAAGAAAATAAATAGTTACGCATTTGTGTCGACTATCGGAAGCTTAACGCAGCCACCGTACCAGACCCATTCCCTCTTCCTTTTCTAGATACAATGCTTGATGAGGTAGTAGGTCACGAAATGTATTCTTTCCTCGATGGCTACAGTGGATACAATCAAGTGATGATGGCAGAACAGGATATACCGAAGACAACAATCATCACCAATTGGGGTGTCTATGCCTGCACCGTAATGTGGTTTGGTTTACGGAATGCCCTGAGTACATTCCAAAGATGTATGCAGGAAGTGTTCTCACCTTATCTGACAACGTTCATGCAAGTCTATCTGGATGATTTTCATTGTTTGGTGATGCTTTAGCACACCTGTATCATCTACGATGTTGTTTTGAAAAGTGCCAGGAGTACCGACTATGTTTGAATCCTACCAAATCAGTTTTTGCGGTCTCCTGTGGAAAGCTGCTCGGTATATCATCTCTAAACAAGGAATACAGGTAGATCCTGATAAAGTAGCAGCCGTGTTGGAGGCACCGGTCCCAAAGACACCGAAAGAAGTTATGCGGTTCCTTGGCCAGATCTGGTGGCATGGCAGACACCTATGGTGGTTGGCTCATCTCGCGACGCCACTTAACCAACTTATGACCAGCGCTCCGTGATAGTATGAATGGACCAATGAGTGTCAAATGGCATTTGATCATTTGAAGGTCTTATTGACACAAGCTCCGATCCTGCAACCGCTTGATTGGGAGCGTCCGTTCCGTGTCTTTGTGGATGGGTCCGATATCGCGATTGGTAGTGTTTTGATGCAACAAATTGACGAATGGTTTCGGCCTGTGTACTATGCGAGTCACCGATTAGCTCCTATAGAGAGAAATTACTCCGTGATAGAATGAGAGTGTCTTGGTTTGGTGTACTCTGTTAAGAAGTTCCGGCATTACTTGCTGGGATGTAGATTCACTTTCCATGTGGATCATGCCGCACTAGTGTATTTGGTTCGCCAACAACACTTAGGTGGCAGACTTGCTAGATGGGTTTTACTACTACAAGAGTTTGATTATGAAGTTATTCACCGACCAGGTACGACACATGTCTTGGCGGACTTTTTATCCCGACTGGATTTCGGTGAGACTTCGGAAGGTGTCGATGACACAACGCCGGCTATTTATGTAACTAACACAGCTCCCGAAGACTCTGCAGAACTTCCTGTTGCCCCTACATACTATGATACATTAATGACTTTTCTTACTGATGGTTGTCTCCCTCCTAATACTCCCGCTACTCTGCACTATAAAATTGCAGTCTATAGTTGACGATTCCGGTTGATTGTGGGTCAATTGTATTACATAGATCATAATGGTGTCTTGCTCAAATGTATCCCTCCAGATGAATCAGCATCAGTTATTGCCATGGCTCACTCAGCACCCACTGGAGGACACTTCACAGCTGATCTTACTCATCACAAAATCTTGCAAAGTGGACTCTGGTGGCCTACCATGTATAGAGATGTTGTTCAATTTGTGCAACAGTGTGATGTCTGTCAACGGTCTAGACAGCCCTTGTAGCGATCTTTGGAGCCTTTTCAAAAGTGGGGTTTAGATTTCATCGGCCCAATTACACCCTCGACTACCCTTACCAACAATCGATATATTTTGACGTATACAGAGTATGCCACTAGGTGGGTGGAAGCTTGGGCTTTACATTTTGCTATAGCTGTTTCGGTGGCCAAATTTTTGATGAAGGATGTCTTCCCTCGATATGGATTACCTCTAGAAATACTGACGGACTAGGGTACCCATTTTGCAAACAACTTAATGCAAGTGCTAACTCAGACTTTCCAGATTGTACACAAATTCAGCTCACCTTACTATCAACATGCCAACGGTCTGGATGAGAGTACCAATAAGACTCTCCTAAATATGCTCCAGAAATTGATCTTGGAATGTCCGGAACGATGGGACCAACTCTTAGCTGCCGTTTTGTGGGCATACCGAACCACGTATAAAGTGGTTACTGGAATGACTCCGTTTAAACTTGCTTATGGACTGGAAGCTATTGCGCCAATGGAATTGGTAGTGCCGAGCCTGCGCGTCGCCTTATCTCAGAAATTTCTGCCAAAGGAATCTTTTCCCTTTCGGTTGGATGTGCTTAGATCGTTGGATGATTAACGTTGGGAAAGCTTCATGATTCTTCAAGAAGTTTAGCTACGCCAAGTCCGTACTCATGATCACTTTTCAAAAACCCCTATCTTCACAACTGGCCAACTCGTTTTATTCTATAATGCTAAAGCCAACAGATCTGCTCGAAAATCTAAGTTACGGTGGTTCGGTCCATACCGGATTGCTGAGCAAGTGGGACCTGCCACTTTTCGGTTGGCGACCTTAACAGGTGTTCTCCTTCCAAAAGTGATTAATGGCTCTAAGCTCAACCCTTATCACCCGACGTTTAGTAACTCCTGAGGTGTACTCCATCATTTTTTTCTTTTCTGCTTCCTACTTGCTTTCTTTTTCTACTTCCCGTGTTTCGGTTGACCATTTGACCGTAATCCTTCCGTTTTGGTGATCTAATTATGATTAATAGCTGCCTCTGTGTCCCTGCTTCTGTTCATGCATGCATGCCGCAGTTATGAAGGATATCTCTCCAATACTGCGTTATGAGTAGGTCTTTGCCGCTTGATTTTTTCAGTATTCCTTTTTAATCTTGCTCTTTCCACTGTTAATCGCTATTGTGATTGTGTGTTTGTGCCCTTTATGTACTCTGTGTTTCCGTGTATCTCTGTGTGCGCCATGGAAGTTCTGGCTAATATAGCAACCTTCCGTGCAGGTCTCACTTCAGAGGTGAGTGAGTCCTTGCGTACTCGGGGTTTGTTGGCCTTCGCTGAATTACCTTGGCATTCAATGGAGTGTCATCCCTTTCATGCGCAAATTATTTTTGCCATTGCCGCCATGCCTGCTACGGAGTTGTGTTGGCCGATTACATGTTTAAGCCCTCATGTAGTCATCACTCTCGACACGTTTGCTGAGGGATTTTGACTCCCTCAGGAAGGATTGGAGAATGGTCCACTCCTTCCTCTTGCCACCATGACCGAATTGTTTCCCTGGCACTGAACCAATGAGTTTGCCATCCTTTGCCGACCCGAACCAGAGTGTACTGCTCTACAATTCCTGGTCGGTACGCTAAATTTGCAAAAACGTACCTACGGTATATCTCGACCCTTTTATTCCATGATAGATATGGCTTCCCGTGAACATGTGAATTTCACGATATTTTTCTTTAGGCGCATTCACCGTGAATGCATAGCGGTCACAAAGCAAATTGCCAAGAAGTCACTAACACTGCTGAGGATGTTATTGAAGCTGCTAAGGAGATAAATGAGCATGAGACCGGAATTGTTTTGGTTCCAAACGCCCTTATTCCTCTTCCTCCGTCGATTACCCATTTTGAGCATGTAGAAGTTCTTCATGGTGCAACCTCCACTGCCATTCGAGAGGCATCAACAGCTCAATTATCTTCTCCTTATTACTCTCCACCACCCTCCCCTCATCTACTCTTTGCTTCGTCGTCACAACCTCCTTCTTCTCTTCCTCCCTCAACAGTCAGGTTCACCAAATTAGAGTCTAAGGGTCACCTCCTTATACAATTTTCTCAGCAATTACCCATCCAAATGAAGCTAGCGACTCAGACCATTCAACAGGAGTTGTAGAGTAAAGTGGATTTGCTCGAAGTAGACATTGCTCCCCTCCAAGAAGAAGCCATTGTAGTCAAAGCTGAGAATCATGCATTGCAGAGTCAGCTGCAACAACTTGAAGATCAATTCAAGGAAAAGTATAACCTGCTTGCTCAGCGTGACACTGACATCACTAATTTGAAGCAAGAACTTACAGACAAGACAGATGCCATGACTGCTTTAGGGAATGAGCTTCATAGTACAAGGGATGCCCTTAGTGTGTTAGAAGAAGCTTCTCAATCCCTTGCGGCCAATGTGCTTAAAGCAGAAGCTGAGTTACATAATGTCACTGAGAGATTGTTTCAGAGAGATCAAGCGTTCACGGAGGAGATCGCTAAGTATCTACGGTTGAAGAAAGAGCTCGAAGGTGTGCAGAAGGAGAGAGAAGCTTACTATAAGACGATGAAGTTTCAAGCTGAGGAACTAGAAAGATGAGAAAAACAATTAGGCACTCAGGCTGATATATTATCGAGGATCGATGGCAAAAATCGCAGATATGAAGTTGAGACGAGATGCTGCATTAGCGAATGATTTTTATCTTCAAGAAACATTTTTGCAGACGCAGACATAATTGCTCATGAGTCAAGTAGTTGCTGCTAGTTCAATTCGAACAGATGCACAACTGGTCGAGCCTGATATTTTGAAGACTATGCTGGACTCATTAAAACAAAAGATTACTCGCACTTTTAAATGAGCCCGAACCCTGTATATACAAGGCATTATTGATGAGCCTTAGTTGTATTCTTCCTTTTTGGATTCGAGTCCACCGTGCGTGCCAGTGTTAGGCTGCCGGAATGGAATATGTAATTTTACTTTTCATACTGGCACGCACCGAAAACGCATAGCGAACAGATGTAACTTTCTATTGATTAATGAAAAGGCAAGCACGGGGTTCAGCGAGAGAGGATTGCCAGAGTGTCTGTCTGGGCCAGCGCGCTCGAGTGCTATGTTGCAGAGTTGCAAAGATCTTGAGTATTGTATTCTGTTTATTGAGTTACAATAATTAATCATTAAACATAGTAACGCTACATTAACATTAATAAGCCTATGGGAATTTGTAGTTGTTAATTCGTGTGATAAAGGTACTGCATAATTATGATCTCTGAATTGAAGGATAGTTAACTGTTTAGTTGAATATTGAATTGGGAAAATTAAACAAAGCGCCTCTATACTATCAGACCCCTTCTTGAAGATAAATGTACAAGCTCATTTTCATATCAGCCATTCTTGGATAAATTTACCAAATATAAAGATAAAGGAAAAGTAGAGAAAAAAAAGTAAAAAATAATAAAAGAAAAAGTCTAGTCAAAACTTCATGATGAGTAAGAGATACAATATCTTGCCTTGTAGTTAGTAGCATGTAGTGGAGAAAGTGGTGAGTTAAGAAGGAGGCACAAACTTCTTCACATGCTCATTGGTTATAAAAGTGAAGTGGGAGCACATTCAAAACAAGGAGAGAAAGAGGAAAGAGCTCCCAGTAGTCGAATCTAGCCATTTTGTCATTTTGGTTTTCCCTTAGACTCCTTCCAGCCGCACGTCAGTTTGTACACAGCTCTCTTGCAGAGCTCATATCTCAGTGCATATGTAACCATTTTGTGCGTTTAAACATTCATTGGAAAGCTTATCTCGTGTACTTTTTGATATCAAATATCTCTTTGAAAGCTTATGTAGTTTGTGAGATATCAGTGAAAGAGTGAAGTCCAGTTTTTGAGTATACCTATGTAGATAGGTAGTCTATTTTGGTCGGTTCAGTTTCCCGACCAAAACATATCCAAATTGCGTTATTTTTGTCTTGTTGGAAAGCCCTTGGCATCTACTTTGACTGTCTCAAATATCCGTATCAGATCATTTATACTCTATGAGACATCTGTTACAGAGTAAAGTCTAGTTTTATAGTGTACTTATGTGTGGAGGTGGTCTATATTGATGAATTGACTTCCTAATCAAAACTCATCCAAATTACTTGATTTTTAGCTTGTTGGAAAGATATTTGTGTCTACTTTCTCTGTACCAAATATCTTTCTCAAAGGATATATATTCAGACAGCTATCAGTCCGAGAGTGAAGCTCAGTTCTTGAGCATACGTGTGTGGACAGGTAGTTCATCTTTGACAATTGTGTTTCCTAATCAAAACTTGTCCAAATTAAGTCATTTATAGCTTGTTAGAAAGCTCTCTTTGTCTACGTTGATTGACTAGAGCATCAAGTCCATTTGAGTTTTGTGTTGAGAGCAGCAAGCTATCTAAGGTGCAGATGTTTGTCCAAGTGCTGGACATACAAGGGTTCACTACACACTTCCATTGCGCATAGGAGAACTCATTCTCAACAGTTGGTATCAGAGCAAAATTGGTGTTGAAGCTTCATCAACAGAGCTGGAGGTGAAGCAAAGCAAAAGAGGATATATAAAACAAGGAGGAGCTTCACAAACGCAAGAGCAAAAGGACTATAACTATTCGAGGTAACTCTCAAAGTCTTTCATACTCTTCAATGTCTGACTTGGGTCAACAAGTAGAGAAGTTGGATAAGGATAACTATCCAGTGTGGAGGTTTAGAATTACCAACTACCTAATGGGCAAAGGCTTATGGGGTATTGTGAGCGGCCATGATGCTCAACCTCAAATCAATCAAGCTATGGCCACCGAAGTCCAAAGGAGGCAAGCAAAAGAATGGGAGGAGAGGAATAGGAGAGTTATGCTCCTCATTTCGCAAGTCATTACTAATGCCATGGTAGGTCATATTCAACATCTAGAGAAAGCTAAGGATGCTTGGGAAGCTCTTGAAAGAATGTATTCAACAAATACCAAAGCTAGGAAACTTCAACTCAAGAATGAGTTGAACACAATCAAGAAAAGTTTGAGTCAATCCATAGCTGAATATACTTTGAAGATTGAGGAGCTAAGTGATGCTTTAGCTTCTATTGGCACAACGGTTGAAGACGAAGATCATGTGTGTTATACTCTCAATGGCTTGAGAGAAGATGAAAGATGGAAGCCTTTTATAACTTCCATTAACTTGAAAGATGTATATCCAGGTTTTGAACAACTAATCCCTCATCTTGTCACATAAGAGCTTAGCTTCGGTGGTCCCAAAGGAAAGGACAGCCACAACCAAATGTTATATGCAGGTCGAGGCAAAGGAAGAAACTCAAGAGGAGGCCCAAGAGGAAAAGGAAGAGGTCACAACCACTCCAACTACAATCAAAAAAATTAGGAAGACAACAAGGATGCATCAAATGCCAACACACAAGGAAGAGGTCGAGGTAGAAGTAGAGGAAGAGGCTGAAGCTCCTACAATTCTCATAAAGGTATAACATGCTATCATTGTGGTAAAGTAGGACACTATGCTAGTGATTGTTGGCTGAAGAATGGAAGACCAAATGGAGGCAATCAAAGGAACCAAAGCAACTATGCAAACACCTCAAGTGAAGGAAGCAAGGACACACTACTTGCAATGAGACATGAGTATAGAAGCTCTTGTGAAGATGACAAGAAATGGTACATTGATTCAGGTTGTAGTAACCATATGTCATGCCAAGGAGGTTTGTTCACTAATCTACAGGTACCAAGTGGAAAAGGATGTGTTGAAACAGGTGATGATACTCAACACATGATTGAACATATTGGAGATATAAGGCTTGGAGATACAAGTGGAGCAAAGGTACTATCTAATGTTCTTCATGTTCCTACAATTTCAAAGAACTTGATTTCAGTAGGACAAATGGTAGAGAAGGGTTATCATGTCATATTCAATGAGAATGGGTGCTTCATAAAGAATCCAAAGGAAGGCTTCAAGGTCATTGCTCGAGGTAGAAGAGAAGGAAGGATGTTCACTTTGGATGTCCAACATCCACATGGTAAGAGGTCTTCCAGAATTTAATAGCATTGGACTACATGAGTTATGTGAAGCTTGTCAACTAGGAAAGCAAACGAGGCAGCCATTCAAGAGGAGCAATTATGTGGCTCCAAATGTCTTGGACTTGATACATATGGATGTATGGGGACCAACCCAAGAGGCATCAATGGCTGGTAATAGATTTTTTGTCACCTTCATTGATGATCACTCAGGAAAGGTATGGCTGTTTTGTATGAAGCAAAAATCAGAGGCGTTTTCTATATTCAAAAGATTCAAAGTTGAAGTTGAAAAGGAAACAGGAAGGTCTATCAAAACCTTAAGGTCCGATGGTGGAGGAGAATACTTCTCCAAAGAATTTTCAGATTTTCTACAAGAGAATGGGATCAAAAGGCAATTCACTTGTAGGTATACACCACAAAAAAATGGAGTAGCTGAGAGGAAAAATTGGCAAATTGTTGAAATTGCAAGATGCATGCTGAACGAGATGAAGGCACCATTTTACTATTGGGCTGAAGCTAGCACAACCCCATTTACTTGATGAATAGGCGCACAACATCGGGAATACATCACTTGACTCCAGAAGAGGTATATTCCGGTAAGAAACCTGATCTTACACACCTCAAAGTTCTTGGATGTGTTTGCTTTGTTCACATTCCAGCAGAAGTTAGAACAAAGATGGAACCAAGATCAGAAAAATGCATTTTCATCGGCTACTCGACGGAGCAAAAAGGATACAAGTGTTACAACCCTAGAACAAAGGAATTAAGAGTCTTGCGAGATGTGGTCTTTGATGAACTAAGACCATGGTATGATGATAAAGGAAAGGAAAAGATTCTTGAAGAAGATTGTGATGATTATGCAGGAACAAATCAAAGAGAAGTTCAACAATCAAGCACAAAGGCTTCAGGTCCAGAGGCATCTACATCAAATGAATAATGTTCAACATGGAGGGGGAGTCATTCTTTGTCCCCAAATTCAGCTCATAGTAGAGCCAAAGAGGCAAGTGCTACTCCAAACACTGAGGTAGATGCAAGTGAAGAAGAATATGAAGAGGTAATCACTCAGATTGTAAAGCTTAATAGGTTAAAGAAGCAACTCGCTAAAGGCAATGAAAGAAGATCTTCAAGGACAAGGTATCCAACTCAAAGGTTGAGTTATGATAGTTTTATGGTGACACATTTTGCATACATGATGCAGGTTATCAAAGACAAAGAGCCTGAGACATATGAAGAGGCTTGCACACAAAAGGAATGGAAGCAAGCTATGAAAGAGGAGATCAAAGCTCTCAAAGATAATCACACATGGGAGCTAGTGCCAAAGAAAGAAGGTATGAAGATTGTTCCAAACAAATGGGTGTTTAAAGTAAAGAGGAATGCTGATGGTTCACTAGCTAGATATAAAGCTAGATTAGTTGCCAAAGGATTTAAACAAACACAAGGCATAGATTATGATGAAGTTTTCAGCCCCGTTTGCAAAGATGGGAACTATCAGAACCTTAATAGCAATTGGTGCTTCAAGGAGATGGCCATTATATCAACTCGACATAAAAAATGCCTTTCTCAATGGAGAACTACAAGAAGAGGTATACATGAGTCAACCGGTTGGATTTGAAGATGAAAACCATCCAGATCTTGTTTGCAGGTTGAAGAAGGCACTTTATGGCTTGAAGCAAGCACCAAGAGCATGGAATCAGAGATTGGTAGAGTATCTAACTAAGTGTGGATACAACCCAAGTAGTGCAGATCCTTCGTTGTACATGAAGAAGGAAGAATATAGAGAGGTATATATTTGCATATATGTTGATGACCTCATCATAACAGGAAACGATGTTACAGGGATTAAAGATATCAAAAGGAAGCTTGGTAAGGAGTTTAAAATTTCAGATCTTGGGGAGCTGAAATACTTTTTAGGAATTGAAGTTGTTTATGGAAAGAGTGGCATCTACTTGATGCAAAGGAAGTACTTGTTGGATGTTCTTTTCAGATTTGGAATGAGTGAATGCAAACCACTCACTCAACCCATGGACACAAATACAAAGATTTGTTCAAATGATGGAGAACCATTGGAAGATGTAATGACATACAGAAGCATTGTAGGATCATTGATCTATGCAAACATTACAAGACCTGATTTGTCTTATGTTGTTGGTGTACTTTCTCAGTTTATGCAAGCACCAACAAGTGAACACTGAAATTCAGCCAAGAGAGTGTTGAGATACATAAAGCATACAGTTAATCATGCTTTGTTTTACAAGTTTGATGAAGAATTGCAGGTCAAAGGCTTTAGTGATGCTGATTGGGTAGGCTCAAAGGAAGATAGAAGATCAACCTCAGGTTATGTGTTCATGATAGGAAGCAAACCTATCACGTGGAGCTCAAAGAAACAACCTACTGTTGCACTTTCATCTATGGAGGCTGAATACAGAGGATTAGCATTTGCCACATGTGAAGCAATGTGGATTAAAAAGATTTTGGCTGATCTTGGAGTGCAAGTTGGAACCATCCCTATATATGGTGATAACATGTCAACTATCTACTTGGCAAGCAATCCTATGTTTCATGCAAGGAGCACGCACATAGAGGTCCACTACCATTATGTAAGGGAGAAGGTGCTGAGCAAAGATGTGGAGATAAAGTTCATTAGAACCAAAGAGCAGGTTGCATATATTTTTACAAAGTTCTTGGATGCTTCTAAACTCAAAGGCTTCAAGGATGTGATAAATTTGCAGGACATGGATGAAGATAACTCCCAAATGAGCTTGAGGGGGAGTGTTGAAGATAAATGTACAAGCTCATTTTCATATGAGCCATGCTTGGATAAATTTACCAAATATAAAGATAAAGGAAAAGTAGAGAAAAAAAGTAAAAAATAATAAAAGAAAAAGTCTAGTCAAAACTTCATGATGAGTAAGAGATACAATATCTTGCCTTGTAGTTAGTAGCATGTAGTGGAGAAAGTGGTGAGTTTAGAAGGAGGCACAAACTTCTTCACATGCTCATTGGTTATAAAAGTTAAGTGGGAGCACATTCAAAACAAGGAGAGAAAGAGGCAAGAGCTCCGAGTAGTCGGATCTATCCATTTTATCATTTTGGTTTTCCCTTAGACTCCTTCCAGCCGCATGTCAGTTTGTATACAGCCCTGTTGCAGAGCTCATATCTCAGTGCATATGTAGCCATTTTGTGCGTTTAAACATTCCTTGGAAAGCTTATCTCGTGTACATTTTGCATATCAAATATCTTATTGAAAGCATATGTACTTTGTGAGATATCAGTGAAAGAGTGAAGTCTAGTTTTTCAGTATACCTGTGTAGATGGGTAGTCTATTTTGGTCGGTTCAGTTTCCCAACCAACACATATCGAAATTGCATGATTTTTATCTTGTTGAAAAGTCCTTGGCATATAATTTCATTTTCTCAAATATTTTATTCAGATCATTCATACTCTATGAGATATCTGTTAGAGAGTAAAGTCCAGTTTTATAGTGTACTTATGTGTGTAGGTGGTCTATGTTGATGAGTTGAGTTTCCTAATCAAAACTCATCCAAATTACTTCATTTTTAGCTTGTTTGAAAGCTATTTGTGTCTAATTTCTCTGTACCAAATATATTTCTCAAATGATATATATTGAGAGAGTTATCAGTCCGAGAGTGAAGCTCAGTTCTTCAACATACCTGTGTGGACAGGTAGTTCATCTTGGACAGTTGTGTTTCCTAATCAAAACTTGTCCAAATTAAGTCATTTATAGCTTGTTAAAAAGCTCTCTTTGTCTACTTTGATTGACTAAAGCATCAAGTCCATTTGAGTTTTGTGTTGAGAGCAGCAAGCTATCTAAGGTGCAAATGTTTGTCCAAGTGCTAGACATACAAGGGTTCACTACACTTCCGTTGCGCATAGGAGAACTCGTTCTCAACACCCTATCCATCACCAAGAACCCAGAAATGAGATAAAACGTAGCTTGACAGAAGCGCTTTTAACACAGAGAGAGAGAGAGAGAGAGAGAGAGAGAGAGAGAGAGAGAGAGAGAGAGAGAGAGAGAGAGAGAGAGAGAGAGAGAGAGAGAGAGAGAGAGAGAGAGAGAGAGAGAGAGAGGGAGGGAGGGAGGGAGGGAGGGAGGGAGGGAGGGAGGGAGGGAGGGAGGGAGGGAGGGAGGGAGGGAGGGAGGGAGAGGGAGAGGGAGAGGGAGAGGGAGAGGGAGAGGGAGAGGGAGAGGGAGAGGGAGAGGGAGAGGGAGAGGGAGAGGGAGAGGGAGAGGGAGAGGGAGAGGGAGAGGGAGAGGGAGAGGGAGAGGAGAGAGAGAGAGAGAGAGAGAGAGAGAGAGAGAGAGAGAGAGAGAGAGAGAGAGAGAGAGAGAGAGAGAGAGAGAGAGAGAGAGAGAGAGAGAGAGAGAGAGAGAGAGAGGGAGGGAGGGAGGGAGGGAGGGAGGGAGGGAGGGAGGGAGGGAGGGAGGGAGGGAGGGAGGGAGGGAGGGAGGGAGGGAGGGAGGGAGGGAGAGGGAGAGGGAGAGGGAGAGGGAGAGGGAGAGGGAGAGGGAGAGTGTTGAGAGCAGTATGGGCACTCAAGGACTAACTAGACAAGGAAGCCAGGGAACCCAAGGATTGACGAGACAAGGAAGCCAACGGAGAGAGTCAGAACAAGGTGAAGGAGTAAGTAGACAAAGCAGTCGACGCAAATCTGGCAGATAGGCCCTTCAATTTTTCCAATCTACATCTTTTAACAGTGATTCTCATCACTAACAATCATTGTAAATACCATTTCATATTTTTGTAGCTCCATTTTGTGCAAGCCAAGGAGTCCTTGAGCTTGAGGAGCCTTAGAAGTACCTACATATCAATTTTCGTATTTTTTAGACTCCGTTTGAGCCCTCAAATTGGCCCTGGAACCTAATTTTTAACTAGGCCGGACACTAGGTCTGGACAGGGCCAAAAGCTAGTCTAAAACTATAAAAAGAGCTAGAGAGCTCATTTTTGGGGTTAGATTGTAATTGAAACGGACTTGTAAGAGCATTTTGAAAGTAATCTAAAAAGCTCCATTGATTCTCACTCTTTGTCTTGCCTTGTGTGCGCGTGTGTGTGTATGTGTGTGCATGCTTGTGTGCTTCTCACTCACACACTTGTGCCGCCACTTGCTCGAGGTCTTCATACCATCCTCACGTCTTCCCGGATTGACATTAAAGGAGGTGCTACTCATCACTGAGCTACACCAAATTTTGGCGCCGTTGCCGGGGATCGAGCTTTGAGGACGAGCGTGTGATGGTAAGACGTAGAGTTGACGCGTTGGAGTTGTAGGTATTTTCCTCACTCTCATCGTTTTTCTTTTACTTTCTTTACCATCTTCATTTCCATCATCATCATCACCACCTACCACCTCCATATCCATCATCGCGAAAATTTCAGTTTTTTGACTATATCCCCACTTTCACCTCATTTCCCTCATTTCACTTGTGAGAGAGAGCGAGAGAGCGAAATTGCATGTGCTGCTTTTTGCATGTTTTCTGAGCTATCTTGCAGGTACAGGTCACATCACCATCTCCAGCCTTCCGCGCAGGTACGGAACTCGACGAAACTGTCTCGCAGTCGCCGCCTTCTGTCCATCGCGATTGACAGAAATTTTCACTTGTTGGTAAATCTGAGTGCACCACAGTGAACTAGAGACCCTGCACACCACATTCCCACTGAAATTTTTGAAACTCTTGCAAAATTTCAGTCCATCGCGATTGACAGCCCTGTCCATCGCGACAGACTGCCTGTCCATCGCGACAGACTGCCTGTCCATCGCGACAGACTGCCTGTCCATCGCGATTGACTCAAACCCCTGTCCATCGCGATTGACTGGGTGTCCATCGCGATTGACTGGGTGTCCATCGCGATTGACTGAAGTCTCTGACCATCGCGACCGACCGACTGTCCATCGCGATTGACTGAAAGTCCCTGTCCATCGCGACAGACTGCCTGTCCATCGCGACAGACTGCCTGTCCATCGCGATTGACTCAAACCCCTGTCCATCGCGATTGACTGGGTGTCCATCGCGATTGACTGAATTGAGTGTCCATCGCGACCGACTGAATTCTCTGTCCATCGCGATTGACTGAGTGTCCATCGCGATTGACAGCCCTGTCCATCGCGATTGACAGCCAATTTTAGTCAAAATTTTTAAGGTTTGTTAATTGAAAAATTGGGCTAATTTTGGTCACAAATATCATACTCTTGAGCACATGGGGAAGTCTTAGGAAAACAACGTGGGGAAAACCTGTTGCACAGTGATCCTGTTTGAACCCTGTCGTAACCCTAGAACCCTGAACGGTCACAACTTTTCCATACGAGATCCAATTTTTGAGCTCCAGGGCTTGTTGGAAAGCTCGTAGCATATACTACACGCCCTCAACTGTTTTTTATAAAGATAATGCATTGATTTTTAGACAGGGTATTTTGAAGTTGACCATACCCAGGGGGATCAAAAGTCAAGGGTCTTTAGAATTATTATCCTAAAAGTCACAATGCAAAAATGTGTTTATGTTACATGAATAAAAGTGGTTGGTTGTGTCCTTTGAATCTGAGCATTGAGCTAACTGTGGGTCTTTTATAGGTCCAGTGAGAGCAACTGAGAGCATACAAAGCAAGGGTTCTTTGCAAGTTTGAGAACCGGGTTCTTGAGCACCATAAAGCCAGGGATCAACAAGTAAGGTTGGATTATTCTCTACTACCTCTGTCATTTCCTAGCTCAAGCTAAGAACGAGTAGAGATAGGAGTAAGTTAGGGCGACGATAGGCAGTTATCAAGTTGAAGACTATTAAGGAACTCAAGTTCAAGCTAAAAACTTAGTTACTGTACTGTCGATAACCTAAAGGAAAAGAACCTAACGTGGAACGATCAACCTGAAATTACGAAGAACACTCAAGTATTCCGACGACGTGATATCAGACAAGACCATAAACACAATAATTAACTAAAAAGAATCAAGTGACTGGTACCAATTGATTGGCAACGAGGTTGTACTCTGAAAAAAAAAAAAAAAAAAAAAAAAAAAAAAAAAAAAATTTGGGCTAATCAGTTAGGCATATGAACCTTAGATCAGGACGACACCTAGCACGAGAGAGACAAAGCCTTAGGTCTTCAGAGGCTAGTGTCAATCACACTGCAAGGTCTTGGGCCCAGCAGTTGAGCCACCGTTCAAACTACCCTAGCTCTGAGACCAGTGAGTCAGAAATGTCCCAAGGCATGGACAGACCTACGGGAAGTTCAGGAGTGCCTTATTTGTACAGGGTAGAAGGCCCTTACAAAACACAGCTGGAATACCTTAGGACCAACCGATTAGGTGCGAGCATCTATGAGGATGGCCTAGGAAGATCTGTGGTCCAGATTAAAAACCCTGACCAATCCATAGGACTAGAACACCCAGCTGTCAAGTTTGAAAATGGTGCATACCTGGACAAGGAAGGAACTATATATGTTGTCACTAGTCACCCTGATAGGACAGATGACTTCGGGAATGTAATCTCAGAAGCGGACTTAGGTGACCTGGAACAAGGGAACATGGGTGCGGAACCTAGAACCCCTCGAGGTAAATCAGTTCTCACTAGGATTATCACGCCTGAATGGGTCCCCCAAGACAACAAGAGCATAGAGCTGCTCCTCAATCGAGAAACTGATGAAGCCTTCTGGAGGTATAAGTCTAATCAGCCGACAGACATAGGAAACATCATGATCTACGAGCTTAAGGATCCGGATAGCCCAGGCAGAGTGACCTATTTAGATCAGGCTTCAGAGCGGATCTTCGTGGTGACAGAAAATGATAGGCATGCCTACACTTGGAAGGGTGAATTTATTTTCCCCCAACCAAGATCAAATGTATCCTATGGTCACCCTGGGGCTGGAATGTCCCAAGCTCATGGTACGCAAAGAGACAGAAGTAGGGATAGACCAGAAGTAAGTTTCGCCAACCCGGCAGGCAGAGAAAGAACGAGAATAGAGACGAATAGGGTAGAACCTGAGATGCATAGAGCCCACAGGAACCAAAGAAATGTAGATGGATTCCCTCTGCCGAGGCCTAGAGAGCACACAAGAACTTTGAGACCCACCCAGCTAGTTAAGTCCATGAAGAATTACTTTGACGGCACAGGAGATCCCTATGATCATGTGGCGAAGTTCAAGCAAGTCTTGAGAGCTGAACAAGTGGAAGATCTGTTCACGCAGTACAATGCCTTCGGTCTAACCCTTAGGAACACAGCACTCACATGGTTTCAGCCATTAGATGAGCGTCAGTTCAGGAGCATAGACCAACTCCTAGAGGCATTTATCGTAGAGTTCTCTAAGAGTGGCATAAGGCATAATACCTCCTCATTGATTCACAGCTTCAAACAGACCCCCCAAGAGACTGTCAGACTTGCAGGAAGAAGATTTAGACAATATCTCGAAAGGTGCCCTATTTCGGAACTACCCACATCTGCTAAACAAGTAGCCTTATTCCTTGATGGATTGCTGAGTACAAAATTGAGATCCTATGTGTACCTGAAGGACCCTAGGACTATAGAAGAGTGTGTACGCATGTGCATTGACATTGAAGATAACCTAGGGGAAGAACTAGAGCTTTCCAAAATCTACAAAGATTCAGATAGCGCTTCTAGTCACTCTTCCACGCAATCCACATCAATTGAGGAACTAGCAGAGAAAGTGGCACAAAAACTAGGCGTCTCTAGCAAACAAATTCCTAGGTTTGCCCCTGTGAAAAGATGCTATACTTGTGGTGGCGACCACATGGCGAATGTCTGCCCTATTATGGCTCAACCCCAAGTAAACCCTAGTAGCCAGTACTGCACCATAGAACGGAAGTACACAAACCACACTGCGCAAGATTGCCCTTACAACAAGCAGACTGTTAGACAACCCTACCCTCAGCCTTACCAACAAGGAAGATACCAGAACCAGTACCCTCCACCACCACAATATGCTAGACCCCAACAAACCTACCAACCACAATATCAAGCCCAACAGAGACCCCAACCGGTACTAGCTCAACAGCCCCCAAGCCCCGCTAATGTGATTCCAGTGAAGTATGCTGTGGCAGAAGAAAACCTGAATAGAGCCATAGTACCAGTAACCCCATTGATCTCAGAAAGTGACCCGAGTGACCATAGCTTTGATTCTACACATGTCGATAGTCCCCAAGCTTATTACATGCAGTCTCCAGAACATGGTGAGTCATACTATAGTGAAGAACCAAGTGAACCTAGTTGGGAGTCGGATTACACGAACGTCATGTATGCAAACCCCAACCCTAGGCCTCAACCTAGGCAGGTACGACCACCCTTTCCTAGAGGACCATGCTACCGATGTCAGGGGGATCACTTCATTCGTGATTGTCCCTTACCTCCACCTCCACAAAATCAGTCAGTGACTATCCAAGGCTTCTGCCAAGATTGTGGAAAAGAACATCTCTTACGAGATTGCCCTAAGAACCCCAATAATATGCCAAAAATCACTCCTATCAATGTGATTGGTTTGGTTGTAGATTCCTCAGGAAGCGTCACTTCCACTGCACCAGTGCAGGTAGTCACTAGAGCTCAGGCATTGCAGCAAAACCAAGAGACAAGCCAGGAAAAGGGCCCAGAGGCTAGTGAAACCGAGAGCGTAACAAAGAAAAGGACTAGAGCATGGAAAGATAGTCGAGAAAGAATGAAAAGACAATGGGCAAAAAAGATAAACGAACTTGAAGAAAGCATAAGAGAAACCAAAGCGAGGATAACTGAACTCACAGCTCCAACTCCCTCTCATATTACCCCGCCCTCACCACTCCCATCTCCATCCGACCCACCACCGTCCCCACCGCCTCATCAAATCCCACCACCCCCTAGAGTAGGATCAGTCCTAGCTGACCCCACTCCCGAGGACCTTAATATGGTGCTTAAAGCATATCAGGCCAGAATCCAAGAAGGGCCAACCATCACCGATCATGAAAAGTGCTACCCTAGAGCCGAGCTAGAGCTTGAACGAACTAAGATTTGTGCCAAAATGGTGGAATTGGCTCAGACCATGTTTGAGGCCAGTCGCCTATTTAACATTTCTAGTTCAGCTAAGACGCAGTTACACTTTGATGGACTGCTGGAAAGAATAGAGAAGTTAATTGCACAATCAGAGAAGGAACTTGCCCCTCAACGAAAGGAGAGGGCAAGCGAACGGATAAGCCAACCTCTTCAGGAAGCCCATGTGCCTCCTCAAGAAGCTTATCTTCCCCCCCAAAGGTCACATGAGCCTCCCCCGAAAATTTATGTACCTCCACAGGCGACCCACATTCCTTCTCAGAGAGCGTATGAACCTGTTCGGAAAAGTAATAGAATAAGTAACCCTCCCCAGGAAGTTTGTGCTCCAGCCATCTATGGGAACGAGGACAGAGCCAACGATAGAATAAGCCCTCCTTCCCAGGTTGCTTATGTGCCCAATTCTACGGAGCCAGACACTTCTTCTTCTATGAATCGGTTTGCACCAGACTTCCTACGAGAGATTCAAGAAGATAAATGGGATAACGAAAGTGAGGTCGCCCCTCCTTTTGAACTTGTGGACGATGCACACGACCAATTCCCACAAGACATCCCATCCATTTACGGGGAACATGAGAGTACTCAGTCTCACGAGAGATTGGACTTTGAGTCTAATTCCATACAAGAGCTACCCCACTTCACAGGCCCATGGGAAGCAAAGTCCACATGTATGAGAACACCCACAGTCATGGTAAGGAATGACGACTCAGTCATACCAAGGAACACGGAGGCAGTAACTAACACCAAGATGCAACGCGATTGCACTTTGGAAGAACTGCCTGAGAATAGACTAGACGCGCGGAAATGTGCAGCCAGTCGAGTAACTGAAGTTGCAAAACCTCATTCCCGGGTAGGATCCCATAGGACAGTGCCAGAAATTCCTTTGGATAAGATAGGAGATATGTGTGAAGGTGAAGAAGGGAACACCTATCTTCCCATTACCTACCAGGACTACACCACTAAGGCAATTTTGGACTCAGGTGCAGGAGTTGCAATTGCCACTACTTCCCTTTGGAAGCGTTGGGGCAAGCCGGCACTCAGGCCAACGAGGATGAAATTGCAGATGGCCGATGGTCACATAGAGAGACCCCTAGGATTGCTAGAAGGAATAACTCTCACCACTTGTGGTGTTGAGTTTGAGCATAGCTTTGCTATATGTGACTTCAGCAAAAATCATGCTTACGAGATGATTTTAGGAAGACCATTCATGCGACAGTTGCAAGTGGTACAGGATTGGGGAACCAATTCTTTGTACCTGCAGCACTTAGGTGTTACAACCAAAGTCAATCTCAAGGATTATTCTCATAGAGATGTCCCTCCTATCCAATGGAATCCCATCCATAGAGCCAAAGATGATACAGAATCTGTGCATTCCATAGGATCAGGATCCTCCTGGATGCACGAAGACACTCACTTATGGATGTGCAAAGTGGCGGTGGAGGAAGAGAAGAGAGAAAAGGCCAGAGAAATAGGTGCAACCGAAACCCATAGACCCATTCAAGACCCAGCCTATGCACCTGTAGTTTTTCCAGACGAGGAATTTGAACCTCACGGTTGGGCAGAAATCTTAGCAACAATGGACGTAGCCATCAACGAAGAACAATGGACACCTCACTGTGATGAGGATGGCTATGATATTTCAGTCTTCTCCATAGAGCCAATCATGGGAGAGGCAGTGTTAGAAGAATGCGAACCGAGCCCTGATGCATTTGAGGATGCAAATGACTCCGATCTAGAGTCAATCATTATGGACCCTCCATTTGCATCAGATGAAGAATATTTCCATGAAGTAGAATTTCAACCCCAAAGGCATGGAGAGGTTACAAATGATGTAAGATTAGCAACACATACGACCCCGAAGGAAGAAGGAAAGAAACGAAAGAAGAAAGAAGTCTCACCTGAGGAGGAAGAATCTTTGTTTGAGGTCCCCGAAAATTTTAAGAAGTATGAGATAGATGATAGGAGAGTCATGATAAGAATGCCTAAACGAGAGGCGCAATCAGGAGAGGCCTATGATAACAAAGAAACCACCAAGAAAATAGTAGTGGCCATAGAAGAAGGAGAGGAGAGATGCACGTATATAGGCCATGACCTGACAGAAGAAGAAGAGCACGAATTGATTGCCTTGCTAAGAGAATACAGAGATGTATTCGCTTGGAGTTACAAGGATCTGAAAGGGGTTGACCCGGACATATGCTCGCACACCATCCCCATGACCTCAGATGCCAAACCCTCCAAGCAAAAGCCTTATACATATAACGATAATTACGCTGCTAAGATCAAGGAAGAGATAGATAGACTGGTCGAAGCTGGATTTATCTATGAAATTGAGCACACTGAATGGGTATCCCCCATCGTAGTGGTGCCCAAGAAGAATGGCAAACTGCGTGTGTGCATTAACTTGAAAAAGGTTAATGCCGCCACAATTCGAGATAACTATCCGCTTCCCATCACAGAGCATCTCTTAGAAAGAGTGGCAGGCAAGGAAGTGTACAGCTTCCTTGATGGATTTTCGGGCTACAATCAAGTAGCCATAGCTCCAGAGGATCAGCATAAGACAGCCTTTGCCACAGAATGGGGCATTTTTGCTTTTAGAGTAATGCCATTTGGGCTTACCAATGCACCAGCGACCTTCCAAAGGCTGATGTGCCATGTGTTTAAGGAGTTCCTGAGGAAGAGTTTGGAAGTCTACGTTGACGATCTCTGTGCTCATTCCAACATTAGACAAACTCATATTCCTGAACTCAGACAAATCTTTGACAAATGTAGAGAATACCAAGTCTGCCTGAACCCAGAAAAGTGCGTTTTTATGGTCAGGCAAGGCAAGATTCTAGGACACATAGTGTCAAAGAATGGCATATCTACCGATGAAGAAAAAGTGAGAGCCATAGCAGAGCTACCTAGGCCAAAGAATGTCAAGGAAGTGCAAGCTTTCATGGGGCATTGTGGTTATTATCGACGATTTATACACATGTATGCTGTCATTGCAAAGCCCATGTACGGACTTCTGACAAACTTTGAGTGGACGGATGAATGTGAGAATTCCTTCCAAGAGCTTAAACGAAGATTGTGTTCAGCGCCAATCTTGACCACACCAGATTGGAGTAAGCCATTCCATGTTCATGTGGATGCATCCAATTATGCCATTGGATGTGTGCTCGCACAACCTACTGGTGAAGGTAATATGGATCTTCCAATTGCCTATGCCAGTAGACAATTGAATGCGGCCGAACGAAATTATACCACTACTGAACGAGAAGGATTAGGCATGGTATATGCAGTTAAAAAGTTTAGACATTATTTGCTTGCAAATAAGTTCAAATTTTTTACAGACCATCAGGCATTGTTGTACTTAGTAAACAAGCCTTGCAATACGGGAAGATTAGTAAGATGGTTTCTCCTGCTAATGGAATATGATTTTGAGGTTGTGGTGAGAAAGGGTAGAACCCACTTGAGAGCAGATCATCTCTCTAGGCTCACATCGGGAGAAGCCCCACAAGGAGTGTCAGATGACCTTCCTGATGCTTACTTGTTTAATTTGGAAGTGGTGCCGCAGTGGGCCAAGCCAATAGTACCAGTATTGACATACGGGCCTAGCCATCCAGTGGTGAACACACGGAATAGAGAGATCGTAAAAGCCCAAAAGTACCATATCATGGCAGGAAGCATGTACAAGCACACAGATCAAGGGATCTTGGCTTGTTGCGTAGAAGAAGATGAGTACGCTAAATGGTTGCAATTAGCACATGTAGGTGCGTTAGAGCAACACCATTCAAAGCAAAGAACTTTGCAGACTCTAAAGAGATTCGGAGTGCATTGGCCAACTATGGAAGCTGATGTCCAAAAGTTGTGCAAGGGATGCCCAATCTGTTGCACTAAACCACCAGTGGAACATGCCACTCTTTATCAAGTATCCATTGTGCCAGATTGGAGCGAACCACTAGTATCATTCCTGAGGACAAACGCATTCCCTCCAGACATGACTCTAGCTAGGAAAAGGAGTTTAGAACAAGAAGCTCAGGATTACTCACTCATCGGTAATAATCTATATAAGCGCGGTAAAGATGGTTACCTGAGACTATGTGTCCACGAAAGTGAATATCTGAAGATCTTGGAAACTGCTCACCAAGGTGTAGCAGGAGGACACTTTGGACCAGATCGGGTAATCAAGGCGATACTATTTGCGGGCTTCTGGTGGCCTACCCTTCACATGGACGCACATACCTATGTGAAACGGTGTGATGTCTGTCAGAGGACTCAGTATCCTATACGCAAAGATGAGATGCCACTGAAACCTATGATGAGTGGACGTGCATTCTCTAAGTGGGGAATAGACTTCGTTGGTCCTATTAATCCCCCAGCTAAGGGTTCTCATGCGGAATACATCATAGTGGCAACAGATTATCTCACCAAGTGGGTAGAGGTAAAAGCTACAACCAAGAACGATGCTCAAACAACTGCCAAATTCTTGTTTGAGAATGTATTCACGAGATATGGGCTACCTATAGAGCTTGTAAGTGATAGGGGCACTCATTTCTTGAACGAAGTGATTGAAAACCTACTCCAAGAATTCTTGGTAATACACAAGAAGTCTGCCCCTTATCACCCTCAAGCTAATGGACAAGCTGAGAGCACTAATAAGATTCTATGCAATGTACTGACGAAATTAGTGAACACTAAACGTTCTGATTGGGACAAACAGCTACACCATGCTGTTTGGGCATACCGAGTGGCCTACAAAACGGTACTCCAAGCCACTCCCTTTCAGATGGTATTCGGTCAAAATGCTGTGCTACCCTTAGACTTCCTGATCCCTACATTGAGAGTAGCTCAAGAGCACGAATGGACAGGTCATGAGCTCTCCTCTAGAATTTTTGACCTTGAACGATTAGGAGAAACAAGACTGCGAGCGGCTGCAGGCATATATGCTGCCAAGAAGAGACAGAAGGCATACTTTGATGCCCACGTAAAGGATAAGGGTTTGAAAGCAGGAGATCTAGTCTTAGTCTATACACTAAAACAACACGCGAGGAAGCTAGAAAAGAGAGGCTACGGACCTATGATCATCAATAGGATCTCCACGAGTGGAGCAGTACAATTAGCCACATTAGAGGGTAATGTTCTCCCTAATTATATTAGCGGATGCAGAGTCAAGTTGTATCAGGAACCACTCACAGAGGAAATGCTCAGCCGACTCAACACTTCTAAGAAACGCAAAGAGGAAGAGAAGCGAGTTAGAGAAGAAGCTCAAGCAGAAGCTTTAGAACGCATCAGAAGGATGAAATTACGAAGGCAAGGTAGAGAGCAGTCTAGGACTGATGACTATGCAGACCAAGGATATCATATGGCAATGTGTGAAGTTGCAGGAACCAGCTCACCTAGGATAACGGATCGACGTCCTTTCGTAACCCTAGAAATAGGACAAGAAAAGAGTGCAAGGACTGTAACAGCCTTGATTGACTCAGGTGCCGCCACTAGTGCTGTTAGAGTGTCTTACTGTCAAGAGTTACAGTTAACTGTCAATCCTGTGGAAGCATATCTCATAGGATTGGGAGGCGTGGAAACCCCTTGCATGGGCGAGGTGGAACTTCCCCTCTACATTCATGATGAGGCCATGACAGTTAAAGCACTAGTGTGTCAAGATGAGGATCTCATTGAACCTCTTGTCTTGGGTCAAGACTGGATCTATGACCAAGCAGTCAACTTAAACCTAAGAAGTGGACTTCTTCACGTATGGGTCAATCATAGTCGAATTACAATAGAGTTGGATAAAGGAACACTCAAGGAACTAGGAAAGGCACGGACTCCTGGTCCCTCCAGGGGTACACATGAAGATGACCATGCTGTTCTTGTTCAAAACCCTGTGTTGCAGAGGAATGATATTTGCAAAAAAGGAGTCAGGGATGCCACGGAACTCCCTTCTTTTCCAAGGGCCAGAAGGAGGCAACGACCAAAGGTGGAGCAAAGGCAAAAGAAGCAGAGTACTACCTATGCCGGACATCAAAATCTGCGCAGCAGAATGTTCCAACAAGTGAATCAAGTGTGGGTGCGAAAAGGCGAACACCCGGTTGCAACCACGCCAACAGAACGGGCGAAGCCTCTTATTAATAACCATCGACACGTCACTAATAAGAGGTCGTCCGGAAATTCTTCGGCTAAAGTGAAATCTATTTGGGTGCCCAAAAGGTCGATGAAGGCTAGCCCACAATCAAGACAAATTTGGGTGCCTAAGGCTTGTTTGCGGGCTCAGATAGCTATACCAAGAACACACTCTACACAGCATGATCTATTCACTCGCACAGCCTACATCCACTCACTTTCAACACCAAGGCACATGAACACGAACAGAATCAGTTGTAAATGGGCCCCTAAGAGGCCTCAGGTTAAAGCTGACACACCTAGAAAGCTCTCGAGCATCTCCACGGAACCACGAGTAAAACCCATCCACTGCATTTGGCAGCCCAAGACTTGTAACAAACCCCCTGACCCTATTGTAAATCCATGACCACCTACTAACCGCTTCACTCTTATCACATCATTTCGCTTAGTTTTTAGGTCTACCTAACTCCTAACTACACACACCAACACCGAGCACTTATTAACTCCTAACCACTCCAGAACTTTAAGTGAATATTGTAACGAGGGACACCATGTCATTTTTGTGTCCATTGCAATGTTAACGTTGATTCATATATTCTCACAGAAGCAGCTGCGACATTTTCAACATGGCGGAGGCAGCAGGAACTAGCTCTCACACCGAAACAAACCCGCAAGTGGTGGACTTGGACAGTTTACCCGTTTTGCCTGAAACAGTTGAAAGACCAGAAGAGTTGCAGGCCGTCAAAATCATACCTATTGCGGACCCTCCGCGTGGCCACACCATGCCCGTGGGAAAGACTTCACATTGGTTTACCGAGGTAGCAGGACCCTTGGGGGAAGGAACGTATCTTTGGGAATCAGAGCTGGACTACAATGGAAAGCAAGGCAGATACCATTTCTTTACAAGAGAATTTGAGAAGTTACAAAATGCGGAAAGTCTACGTCCGATATGGGAAAAAGCCGGATTGAGTGCCTATTTCAGTGCCCGACTCCCAAAACCTGACTTCATGCGATGCTATTATCTCATCAACACCTTGACTCCAAATCCGAACCTCAAAGGTGCAAGCTCATTTGTGATTCCATCTCTGACAAAGGGGAATGAGCTCAAAAGGTTTAGACTATCAAACAATTTGGTGAGAGAAGCTCTGGATATGCGCGGCATGCATATTCCTACAGAAAAGGAAACCCTAGTACCGGATTACATGAAGAATCGAAGTCTCACCAAGCTCAAGGACATGGTATCCATGACGCCTAATATTGCCATACACCTTCGCATGTGCATGCAACACTTTGCTTTCCCGGCGCAGGATAGATTCACCATGCCGCACAAGAAGATTTGGTTTAGCCTGTATCTGGCAGAAACACAGGGCCTCACCATCAACCTACCCCACTGGATAATTGATCAGATACACTTAGCTCACAAACGCTGGCCACGGAAACAGGTTTTATATGGTTGCTGTGCTCTGACAAGAATCATTTATAGGTGTTTGGCTTATGACATTCCAATCCAACGAGCCCTGATGTGGAATCGGGTAGATCAGTTCCGAGGCAGGACATCCACTGGACCCCCATCTAAGAAGATGAGAGGCACGGTCCAAGTCCCATGTGCTCAGCCACGTGGAGCCACCCTAACACCAGAGGTCACCCCGCCACCCCGAAGAGTCCGACCATTCACACTCCGACTTCCAAGACGCAGCACCGATGGTTCCACTTTGTTATTTCCTCCTATCCCAACGGATCTCGAATTTCCTAGTGGTGCAGCTTTGGAAGAACTCACTAATGAAGACTTCGAACAACTACTACAAGATGTCGAGCTGGAGACAGCAGAGGCACAACAAGTGGAAAATGTACAAACGCAGGCCACAACCTCCCAAGCCCCCGTCACCCCTGTTGAAGTGGAGGAAGAAGATGACGGAGATGAGGAGCAGGAGGATGATGAGGAGGAATATGATCAAGAGCAACAAGAGGAGCAACAAGAGGTGCCAGAACTTGTAGGTGCACCTGCATATACAGCTCAACTAAGAAGGCTATACGACACTATCAAAGCAGTACAAGAAAGGCATCAGCTCTCTCTGGTATCCGGCCAAGCTTTGATGCAAGAAATGCTATCAGATGAAGGAGTGGACCAACATTTCATTGACACCCTCAAATTAGTATCAGACTCTTTAGGAGTTCCAGAGGCTGTCCACACCGCAGTCCGCCAGTCCGTAAGGTATGACAAACGCAGAGTGGACACGTTACCACGAGCAGGTAAGACTATCAGGATACCCGTCACAGAACCAGAAGTACCTATTGAGACCACAGCCACTCCCACCACCACCACTGACCTCTCCGCTGAAACCTTCGTTCAGACATCACCCATCTCACCCCAGCGTCCTCCATCACCACCTTCTCCGCCCCCGCCACCACCTCCCACCTTGGAAGAAACGACAGTCATCACCTCTACCTCCACTTATAATCCATCCTCATTCAAATCATTCTCATTTCGAGAACCCACCTCACAAGACACCCTTTTCTCCTTCGTCACCAATCCCTTGTACACTTCGTCCCATCTATCCGCTAAACCCATGACTGGCCATCCCATAATTACTAGCGTGGTTGGAAACCCAGCACCCACGGAAGGAACCCTGTGTTTCCCGACCTACCCCCCAATACGTGTACCTCCATTCCATAACCCTCACTTCCCAGCTGGCCCCTACACCTCTTTCAACCGGACCTCACCACCACAATACCCGTCCTTTGTGGAGCAGTTCTTCCGCTCTCCCATGTTTCAAAGCCACCTTCCTCCGATGTTCGCAACGACATCAATTTACACGGACACCACACTCACTTCACCTACCATACCCACCTATATGGTAGCCCCTACACACACCAACTTGTCTGATCCAATGGACATTTCACCAACCACAGCACCTCTCCCCACGATTTCCCCACCTTCCCCTCCACTACCCCCCACCTCCCCACTCACATCATTGGCACACACAGCATTCACTACCCCCCTACCCAATCCCACCTCCTCTGCATTTCAAACTTTTCCCCTTGCATCTCATAATGTAAATAGCACGTTCGACACATTACTTCAGTGTGCAAATCAGCTACAACACGACTTCCATCAATTAGAAGAACGCAATGCTGCCCTCCAGGCAGAATCTCAACGCTTCCAAGCTAGAGTCACCACTCTTGAAGCTGACTACCTGACGCTCCTAGATGAGCATGCCACACTACAGCAGGCTCACTCCGAACTGGAATCAAAGGCATCAACGGTAGATGACCAAGCAGTTAAGGAGATAGAAACAGTGCTTCAAGCGCAAATGATATCTAATGCCACGCTCAGACGCAACATTGGGCTATTAAGAAAGCATATGGCCGCAGCACTAGAGGAAAACAAACGACTTCAACAACAAAATCAGGACAACTTTGAAGCGGCTATGGAAGGAACCGTAGGAGCAACCATTAGCCCTACCAGATATAGAGCAGTTCCATCAGAAGACATCCGCATTTTGCTTGAGCAGCATGCAAATTTCCTGGAGTCATATGAGAAACTAGAGACTGAATGTGCCGATCTAAAGAAACAGTTAGCCAGTGTACCCACTGCTCAACAGGAATCGGTAATCTTGCAACAATCTACAGAAGAAATGGAGACCCTTCGGAAACAGGTGGCAGAACTCCAAGCACGCCTCCTACCATATGAACGACCACCCTCGCCCATTGAAGAACCAGAACCTGAAACAGTAGTGGAAATCCCCGTCGAGGACAGCTACGAAGAGCCCTACGAGCCTATGCCGACGCCTGGTGGTCGAACTACAGAAGAAGGACAAGACACGTTAGAAATTCAAGTTCCAGATTGGGTCAGAAGGGTCGAGAAAGTGGGTAAGACACATGATGATCGTGTGGCCGTGCAAATGCAATCTCTCACGAATCTGGAAGAAACGGTCCTTCGGTCTTCCTACTTTCAACAATTATCCCATCAACGGTTAATCACAACATCAGAAGCGCAATACATGCCTTATTTTGTCTTACTACATGATTATAATGCAGAAGTCAAAAGACATACTGGGAAGGAGCCCACATTCGCTACTCAATTTGAGATAGGGGATTTACCGACCGACGCACGTGCTGGCTCGATTTTCCAACCTAATTGGCGTGCACGTTTACTCACCGATTACCCTGAGATGATGAGTACCTGGGCCACCATGCCACTCTATATCAAGTATAACCCATGCTATTGTCCAGTGGTACGTCGCAGATCCTGGCAAGCATTTGCAATCAAGGTACGCAACAATAAAGAGTGCTCCGCTTGGGTTAACTACCCGTATTTTGCTCCCCCTCGAGGACCTCCAACTGTAGCCTACATGATATCAACTATTCGGCACTGGTCCGCACGCCTAAACAATGTACCTGATATAGCAGCGAAAATGTGTATGAAGATATTTGAGCTCATGACCATTGTCTTCAAAACCTTTCGGAATGTCCAAGCTCCATACATCTCCGCTCCGGGATTCGCTCAAGGCAACAAGGATTTAGTCTACGACATGAGCCAAACCCCCTCGGTCACTGTTATCTTTGCTTGGCATGCACGAATCAAGTACTTGCCCGCATGTTTCAAGCAAACATTTGAGGAAATGTTCTCTACGGGCTTCTGGGAATACAATTCCGAAATTTTCATTCCCAGACCCACACATTTGCTACATCTATTCGCAGTAGAACAAGCGATCCATGCAGATCAGTTACGTCTGCCACATCCGGATGTTCCAGGACCAATCGATTGGGATCGTATGATGACAGATTTGGCCAGAGGACTACGCTTACAAGAACACCAGCTTGCCACTCAGGTTGCGGAATATTACATCCAACACCCCCAGCAACAAGGGTCTGTCAGGGACGACAGACGCGAGAGAGGGGGGGGTGTTGAGAGCAGTATGGGCACTCAAGGACTAACTAGACAAGGAAGCCAGGGAACCCAAGGATTGACGAGACAAGGAAGCCAACGGAGAGAGTCAGAACAAGGTGAAGGAGTAAGTAGACAAAGCAGTCGACGCAAATCTGGCAGATAGGCCCTTCAATTTTTCCAATCTACATCTTTTAACAGTGATTCTCATCACTAACAATCATTGTAAATACCATTTCATATTTTTGTAGCTCCATTTTGTGCAAGCCAAGGAGTCCTTGAGCTTGAGGAGCCTTAGAAGTACCTACATATCAATTTTCGTATTTTTTAGACTCCGTTTGAGCCCTCAAATTGGCCCTGGAACCTAATTTTTAACTAGGCCGGACACTAGGTCTGGACAGGGCCAAAAGCTAGTCTAAAACTATAAAAAGAGCTAGAGAGCTCATTTTTGGGGTTAGATTGTAATTGAAACGGACTTGTAAGAGCATTTTGAAAGTAATCTAAAAAGCTCCATTGATTCTCACTCTTTGTCTTGCCTTGTGTGCGCGTGTGTGTGTATGTGTGTGCATGCTTGTGTGCTTCTCACTCACACACTTGTGCCGCCACTTGCTCGAGGTCTTCATACCATCCTCACGTCTTCCCGGATTGACATTAAAGGAGGTGCTACTCATCACTGAGCTACAGAGAGGGAGAGGGAGAGGGAGAGGGAGAGGGAGAGGGAGAGGGAGAGGGAGAGGGAGAGGGAGAGGGAGAGGGAGAGGGAGAGGGAGAGGGAGAGGGAGAGGGAGAGAGAGAGAGAGAGAGAGAGAGAGAGAGAGAGAGAGAGAGAGAGAGAGAGAGAGAGAGAGAGAGAGAGAGAGAGAGAGAGAGAGAGAGAGAGAGAGAGAGAGAGAGAGAGAGAGAGAGAGAGAGAGAGAGAGAGAGAGAGAGAGAGAGAGAGAGGGAGGGAGAGAGAGGGAGGGAGAGGGAGAGACGGAGAGAGGGAGAGACGGAGAGAGGGAGAGGGAGAGAGAGAGAGAGAGAGAGAGAGAGAGAGAGAGAGAGAGAGAGAGAGAGAGAGAGAGAGAGAGAGAGAGAGAGAGAGAGAGAGAGAGAGAGAGAGAGAGAGAGAGAGAGAGAGAGAGAGAGAGAGAGAGAGAGAGAGAGAGAGAGAGAGAGAGAGAGAGAGAGAGAGAGAGAGAGAGAGACAGAGAGAGAGAGAGAGAGAGACAGAGAGAGAGAGAGAGAGGGGCAGGGAGAGAGGGAGGGAGGGAGGGAGAGAGAGAGGGAGAGAGAGAGGGAGAGAGAGAGAGAGAGAGAGAGAGAGAGAGAGAGAGAGAGAGAGAGAGAGAGAGAGAGAGAGAGAGAGAGAGAGAGAGAGAGAGAGAGAGAGAGAGAGAGAGAGAGAGAGAGGGGAGGGAGGGAGGTGTGGGAATTGAACTCGCGGCCTTTCAAGTAGGAGTGTAATTGGCTAACTGCTTGCCCCAAAAGCCATGGTTGAGTATTACTTCCTAATCCTCCCTCCTAAGGTGTGATTTAGCACCTCATGCGTATCATATCTTGAGTCTAACACTCTCTTCCCCTTCTAGAGATCATTGTCCTCAATGATCAATCCTTGATGTCCCTTTGAATTGATGTCCTCACCCTCACAAAATCTCTTGAAGCTTCTTTTTCACAACCTTGCTCGTGAACTCTTGCTCTCAACCTTGGTCTCTTAGACCTTGCCTTTTGGTTTAACTAATGCTCCCTTTATTGGCCACTTGCCTATGGAACTTCCTTGTTTGCAACCTTTGTCTCATGATCCCCTTCTTCTCAACCTCAGTATCTTGAGCTTGGTTCTCACTCATGCTAGGTATCTTGGACCCTCAATCTAGTCCTCCCATTGGAAATTTCTTTCCGAGAGATTTCCAACAGTATTTTAGACGACTAAATCCACCCTATGGATTGGACGATATATTATAATCTTTGTTGGGATCATATTTGAAAGTAACTGGCATGCCTTCCATCCATTTGCCCAACTCTAATTATAAAGCTCTGATACCGATTGTGGGAATTGAACTCATGACCTTCTAGTTAGTAGAATGATGGGCTAACCACTTGCTCTAAAAGCATGGTTGAGGATTACTTCCTAGTCCTCCCTCCTAGGGTGTGGTTCAACCATCTCCTTCCTGTCATGTCTTGAGTCTAACAGGAGGGATAGAGGGAGGGAGGGAGGGAGAGGGAGGGAGAGAGAGAGGGGGGGGAGAGAGAGAGAGAGAGAGAGAGAGAGAGAGAGAGAGAGAGAGAGAGAGAGGAGGAAAGGGGTGTCATGCCCCTTTGCCTCCTCCCTAGTTTTCTATCCAACCTTTGATGGTGCTTGGGTGGTTTATCTTGGTATCACAAATTGTGTTTAACTATAAGCGGAGTAGTAACCATGCATGCCTCTTGATGGTGGCGTGGCTGGGAATGCCTTGATCATCCGGGCAACGAAGCATCAAGTAACTAAGTGTTGAGCCTTCCCTTCCTCTTGTTTCATGGGAACCTCAATCGTCCCTCTCATCGTGGGTAGATGCTCGGGAATGGGAGCGCTCCCCCATCAATCCATGGCAGGTCTCATACCGTGACAACGTGGTGGGCCAATATCGGCCGGCCCATCGCTTATCTTGCCTGATCACTCAAAGGGGCTTTGGATGTGTGTGGCAATGGAGAGCCACAATGCCTCTTGACAAACAGTAACCTTGTACTTGATGACAACACACCGTCAACCGGACTACCTTCGATGACCATCCCTTCTATCTTTTGGGTTAGGTCCGACTTCCACTATGCAACTGGCCTCTAGGTCACTTACACTTAGTCCTGCTCAATCTTGGGTTACTTACGGGGATTGCCCCTTTAACTTCGTGGCAATCCATCTCCTTATAGGTTAGGCAAAGAAGGTGTTCCCTTGGAGCTGAGTGTCATATTTGGTATTAGAGCTTCTGCTCTCGGTTGCTGGGTGCATCCACCATCGGTAGTGTTGGTTTTCCGCCCATTATCAAAAAGGGCAATTTTTTTTTTACATGAGATACATCATCATCGGTCCTTGCTTGGATGTTGACTTGTTTTGGCACAAATATGAGTTATTTTATGGACATCACAATTTTCCATCAGCCCCTACATGGACTGTTGATAGAGGGCAGCAGATGGACACTTCAGGCTTGCGTGGCACTGGTCATGGGGTCGGTGTGGTAGGCCACATCAATCTTTTATGAATCTATGTAAAGGCACAATGTTTGCCCATCAATGTGTTTATGGGTTCAACCCGCTTGCTGGGCCACTCTTGTTCGCTCATTCCCACATTGGTTGGACCCACATTGAGGATTTCATGACGACCACCGTGAGGCTGAAGGCCTTTGCCATTACAAAACAGGCTTGGATCCTTAGGGCTCACTCACCTCTTGAGTGAGACCTGCACGAAAGGTTGCTATATTAGCCAGAACTTCCATGGCGCAGACAGAGATACACGGAAACACAGAGTACACAAAGGGCGCAAACACACAATCACAATAGCGAATAACAGTGGAAAGAACAAGATTAAAACGGAATACTAAAAAAATCAAGCGGCAAAGACCTACTCATAACGCAGTATTGGAGAGATATCCTTCATAATTGAGGCATGCATGCATGAACAGAAGCAGGGACATAGAGGCAACTATTAATCATAATTAGATCACCAAAATGGAAGGATTACAGTTAAATGGTTAATCGAAACACGGGGAGTAGAAAAAGAAAGCAAGTAGGAAGCGGAAAAGAAAAAAATGATGGAGTACACCTTAGGAGTTACTAAACGTCGGGTGATAAGGGCGGAGCTTAGAGCCATTAATCACTTTTGGAAGGAGAACACCTCTTAAGGTCGCCAACCGAAAAGTAGCGGGTCCCACTTGCTCAGCAATCCGGTATGGACCGAACCATCGTAACTTAAATTTTCCAGCAGATCTGTTAGCTTTAGCATTATAGAATAAAACGAGTTGGCCAGTTGTGAAGACACGGGTTTTTAGAAAGCGATCATGAGTACGGGCTTGGCGTAGCTGAACTTCTTGAAGAATCATGAAGATTTCCCAACGTTGTTCATCCAACGATCTAAGCACATCCAACTGAAATGGAAAAGATTCTTCCGGCAACAATTTCTGAGATAAGGCAACGCGCAGGCTCAGCACTACCACTTCCATTGGCGCAATAGCGTCCAGTCCATAAGCAAGTTTAAACGAAGTCATTCTGGTAGCCACTTTATATGTGGTTCGGTATGCCCACAAAACGGTAGATAAGAGCTGGTCCCATTGTTCCGGACATTCCAAGATCAATTGCCGGAGCATATTCAGCAGAGTCTTATTGGTACTCTCAGCCAGACCATTGGCACGTGGATAGTAAGGTGAGCTGAATTTGTGTACAATCTGGAAAGTCTGAGTCAGCACTTGCATTAAGTTGTTTGCAAAATGGGTACCCTGGTCTGTCACTATTTCCAGAGGTAATCCGTATCAAGGGAAGACATCCTTTATCAAACATTTGGCCACCGAAACAGCTGTGACAAAATATAAAGCTCAAGCTTCCGCCCACCTAGTGGCATAATTTGTACAGGTCAAAATATATCGGTTGATGGTAAGGGTAGCCGGGGGTGTAATTGGGCCGATGAAATCTAAACCCCACTTCTGAAAAGGCTCCAAAGGTAGAACCGGTTGAAGAGGAAAGAAATGTCGCTGCAAGGGCTATCGAGACTGTTGATAGACATCACACTGTTGCACAAATTGAACAACATCTCTATACATGGTAGGCCACTAGAGCCCACTTTGCAAGATTTTGCGATGCGTAAGATCAGCTGCAAAGTGTCCTCCCATGGGTGCTGAGTGAGCCATGGCAATAACTGATGCTGATTCATGTGGAGGGATACATCTGAGCAAGACACCAGTATGATCTATGTAATACAGTTGACCCACAATCAACCGGAATCGTCGACTATAGACTGCAATTTACGGTGCAGAGTAGGGGGAGTATTAGGAGGTAGACAACCATTAGTAAGAAAAGTCATTAATGTATCATAGTATGTAGGGGCAACAGGATGTTCTGCAGATTCTTCGGGAGCTGTGTTGGTTACATAAATAGCTAGCGTTGTGTCATCGACACCTTTCGGAGTCTCACCAGAATCCAGTCAAGATAAAAAGTCCGCCAAGACATGTGCCGTACCTGGTCGGTGAATAACTTCTTAATCAAACTCTTGTAGTAGTAAAACCCATCTAGCAAGTCTACCACCTAAGTGTTGTTGGCGAACCAAATACACTAGTGTGGCATGATCCACATGGAAAGTGAATCTGCATCCCAGCAAGTAATGCCGGAACTTCTTAACAGAGTACACCAAACCAAGACACTCTCGTTCTATCACGAAGTAATTTCTCTCTACAGGAGCTAATCGGCGACTCGCATAGTACAGTGTTAGGCCGCCAGATTGGAATATGTAATTTTATTTTTCATACTCGCATGCACCAAATTGGCGTAGCGAACAAATGTAACTTTCTATTGATTAATGAAAAGTCAAGCACGGCATTCAGCGAGAGAGGATCGCCAGACTGTCTATCTGGGCGATCGCGCTGGAGTGTTGTGTTGCAAAGTTGCAAAGATCTTGAGTATTGTATTTTGTTTATTGAGTTACAATAATTAATCATTAAACATAGTAATGCTACATTAACATTAATAAGCTTGTGCAAATTCGTAGTTGTTAATTCGCGTGATAAAGGTACTACGTAATGATGATCTCTGAATTGAAGGATAGTTAACTATTTAGTTGAATGTTGAATTAGGAAAATTAAACAAAGGGCCTCTCTACTATCAGACCCCTATCCATCCCCAAGAACCCAGAAATGAGATTAAAAGTAGCTTAACAGAAGCGCTTTTAACATTGGTGCCGTCTGTGGGAAGATGGGAATAGATTTGGAATAACCAGTAAGGGTAGAGCAGTACTCAAGATGAGCAATGGAGAATAGTAACCGCCAGTTGAAGAAGTGATATATGCCGGTTACTCGCTCCGGTGAGTCCTATCCGAAGTATAGAAGCGACCAACATCCATGGACAATTCCTAGTGTATTAGGAACACCCCTCGGTAGGAGAAGTGAAGGACAAGCAAATACAGAAGAGGACAGTGCGCGACAGGAAACAAGTACACCTTCCAGTGAAATTCCGGTGTGTTCTGGTACCACTCCGGTCTGTTCCGGTGATACTTCCGTACATTTAGAAGATAATTTACCAGTGGCTGGGTGTACATCGACCTAGTGTGGAGATAGGCCAGTACCTATTAGCGATCATCTGTGGCTTTTCGATGAGCGTTCGAGTCTTTTCGGAGGAAGTTCATTGCTTTCCAATGCACATCCGATGCTTTATGGTGAAGGATCCACGCTCTTTGGTGTGGGATCCACGTTTCTTAGTAAAGGATCTACGTTTTTCGGTGAAGGCTCTATGCTCCTGGGTAAGGGATCAACATTTTTCGGTGAAGAACCAGTGCTTTTCGGTGAAACCTCAGTGTCATTCGGTGGCACTTCGGTTGAATTGGGTGCCAGTTCGGGCATCTTCGATGAGCATTCGATAGTGGAAAGTGGTCAAGCACAAGGGATAGTACTTCTGTAGACAGGAACCATGAGTACTTCTGGCCAACAACAACAACAACAACAACAACAACAATAGCAACAACAACAACAATAGCAGCAATAACAACAACAACCACAACCACCTCGACCGGTCCCAACCGGAGTGACTTATACGAAATTTAGTGGATTTCCGAGGGATGACCCCGATGCACACGTTTGCACTTTTGAAATCAGTTATGTAGTGTTGAATCACCCACCAGATCCAGCGTATAAGACCATCGTGTTTCAGGCCATGCTGGTTAATGAAGCAGCAAGGTGGCTGACAGAATATGATATTAATCATTTCGGTAATTATGACGATGTGAGGGACGCGTTCCTAGAGAGATTTCGCTTGAAGAAGAACCCTGTAGAAATTTTTGATTATTTGCAGAACAATCGGCAGAGACCACACCAAAGTGTCCAGGAGTATGCGACACTATTCAGAACTCACTTGCGGCAGCTGTCACCGGTGCATGCCAACATGCCAGATGATGTCATAACACGATGGTTTATCAACGGCTTGAACCCACGGTTAAAACAAATCATGATCATTCACTATGTGGGCGGAATGACATTGGACGCTGTCAATGGACTTGCAGTTGGAGCATAAAGTTGGAGGATTTACGGAGGATTTGGAATGGTTGAAAGAGCAAGTAAGAACGTGACCGAGGATCCGTCGAAACAAGTGTACTGTACTAAGTGTAAGAATCTACGTCACACCAGTTCCACATGTGCTCTCAACCAAATGTATTGTGCAATCTGTAACACGACAGGGTAGAGCGGTAGTAAATGCCATAATACAAGAATCGGGCCAGCCCGCCACCCATTATGTACCGCCACATTTGCGAACAACCTAGCAGCAAGGATATAGGAACTATCAGGGTCAGCGCAATAACAGTTTCAATCAAAATCGATGGCATGCGGGTACATCGGATGAAGGTACCTCTCTCCCATCCCCTCGTTGTCATTTTTGTGGCGAAGTTGGGCATATTCGTAGATTTTGCAAAGAAGCTGTAGAATATGACAAAAGAAAGAAGGAAAGACAAAATCCGATGACAAATATGGTTTATATTTCCCCGGTTGATTCACAAGCAGTCGTAGTATAGACAAGATCGGGAAAACAATTGCAACCAGTAGCTGAAGTTTTCAAGCCCGAAATTCGTGAGCAACAATGGATTTTTACAAAGGCCAGTCAATGGACAACTAAGGAGCAGGCGGTGTTCCATGGCCCACTTCTGGTAACTCAGTCTCCTCTACCATATATAAGACTGAATACATAGATTTCCGTCCCGGTCACAGCAGAATCACAACCTGAGTCGGTTATGACCACAAAACAAACAAAACAGGTATGAGACGTATCTAAGGCTTCAATCACACTTCCTCTGGGACAATTGCTCGCCCTAGTTCCTAATGTCAGACAACAATTTCAACAGCAGGTCAGCCCCGGACCTTCTTGTACTCTAGAAACTGGGACCACACAAGCCGAGATGGATCCTACGATGGATCATATGGTACCACTGATCACATTTTTGTATAAAAACCAGAAGATCACACAAGTGTTAATTGATGGAGGGTCTAGCGTGAATATTGCGACATCTACACTCTGTAAGAAACTGGGTTGGACCCAAATTGAACTAGTGCAGTTCTTTGTGCGAATGGCAGACCAATCCAGAGTCCATCCGGTTGGGCTCGTGCGTAATATTCCTATAACCCTGTAGGGAACTACATTTAAAATGACTTTTGTAGTCCTAGAGTTACCCGAATCTAGCCTCGACTACAACTTACTTTTTGGTCGACTGTGGCTCAAGCAAGCCAAAGTCGTGCAGGATTGGTCAGCTCAAGAGTTAATTTTTAAGAACAATCACCGCAATTATGTCGTGACATTGGATGCTATGCAACCTTGTGACTTACACGCACGCCCATATGTCGTAGAGCCAGTCCATATGTTGGATGGGATATCTGATAATTAGGAGGAGGCTTTCCTCAAGACAAATAAGGACCTTATCCCATTGGGCACTCTAGACTTACAGTCGGTAGCAGATAAGTGGAGTCCGACAGCTTGTACGGTTGTACCAATGACCGAAGAAGTAGAAGCAGATGATGACATAACTATGGATGAAGTGACCTTACAACAATTGTTGCAGCCAGGTGATGATTTGGTAAAGCCCCGACTGTTCTATGTACCAGAGGATCAGTTGATAACGTACAATTTGGGTGATACGGTTAACCCAAAACCAGTCAAAATTAAAGTAGGATTAGTAGATAACTTCCGGGACGATTTGATATAACTCTTGCGCGAATTCTCAGATGTCTTCGCTTGGGATTATAGGGACATGAAGGGTCTTGACCCACGGATTTATCAACACCGGGTGGTCCAAAGCGAGATGCGCGACCCTTCAAGCAAGCCAGCTACCGAATGAATCAACATTATGCAGCCCAAGTAAAAGCACAACTAGATCACTTGCTAAAGGTTGGATTCATTGTTCCCATTGAACATGCAGAGTGGATCTCACCAATAGTGATAGTGCCGAAGAAAATAAATAGTTACGCATTTGTGTCAACTACCGGAAGCTTAATGCAGCCACCGTACCAGACCCGTTCCCTCTTCCTTTTGTAGATACAATGCTTGATGAGGTAGCAGTTCACGAAATGTATTCTTTCCTGGATGGCTACAGTGGATACAATCAAGTGATGATGGCAGACCAGGATATACCGAAGACAACATTCGTCACCAATTGGGGTGTCTATGCCTGCACCGTTGTAACATAATCCTAGTAGGAGATGGTTGAACCACGCTCTAAGAGAGAGGATTAGGAAGTAATCCTCAACCATGGCTTTTGGGGCAAGTGGTTAGCCCATCACATTCCTAACCAAGAGGTTGTGAGTTCAATTCCTTACATTGGTATCAGAGCCTAGGAAGTAGGCTTGGGCAAGGTGGAATGATCCAATGGCCTCTAAAAAAGGCGCTTGGGCATCCTCTATGTGGAAGGGTAGGAATTGTGGAAGGCGCGCGCGTTGGTTTCAATGATGGACCTTACAATGATTGGGGTGTATCTCTCAATCCGTAGGTTGGATTGAGGCGTGTAATATACCGTTGGAAAGCTCTCGGAACGAACTTTCCAATGAGCTAGCTTGGAAGTGTGAATTCCTTGGGAATCCTTGGGTGGCACTTGATTGAGTGTTCAAGATACCAAGCATGGGTGAGAACAAGGTTCAAGACTGAGGTTGAGAACAAGGGCTCGAGACACCGAGGTTGCGAACAAGAAGGTTCAAGACACCGAGGTTGAGAGCAAGGGTTCAAGAGACCAAGGTTGCGAACAAGGCTCAAGAAACTGTGCGAGGTTGAGGGACATCAATTCAAGGGCACCTAGGGGTTCAAGGGACTGATCACCGAGGCTAGAGGGATACAAGAGTAGATCATTGAGGACAATGATCGACCAAGGGGGGAAGAATGTAACATAATCCTAGTAGGAGATGGTTGAACCACGCTCTAAGAGAGAGGATTAGGAAGTAATCCTCAACCATGGCTTTTGGGGCAAGTGGTTAGCCCATCACATTCCTAACCAAGAGGTTGTGAATTCAATTCCTTACAACCGTAATGTGGTTTGGTTTACGGAATGCCCCGAGTACATTCCAAAGATGTATGCAGGAAGTGTTCTCACCTTATCTAACAACGTTCATGCAAGTCTATCTGGACGATTTTTCATTGTTTGGTGATGCTTTAGCACACCTGTATCATCTACGGTGTTGTTATGAAAAGTGCCGGGAGTACCGACTATGTTTGAATCCTACCAAATCAGTTTTTGCGGTCTCCTGTGGAAAGCAGCTCTGTCATATCAACTCTAAACAAGGAATACAGGTAGATCCTGATAAAGTAGCAGTCGTGTTGGAGGCACCGGTCCCAAAGACACCGAAAGAAGTTATGCGGTTCCTTGGCCAGATCCGGTGGCATGGCAGACACCTATGGTGGTTGGCTCATCTCGCGACGCCACTTAACCAACTTATGACCAGCACTCCGTGATAGTATGAATGGACCAATGAGTGTCAAATGGCATTTGATCATTTGAAGGTCTTACTGACACAAGCTCCGATCCTGCAACCGCTTGATTGGGAGCGTCCATTTCGTGTCTTTGTGGATGGGTCTGATATCGCGATCGGTAGTGTTTTGATGCAACAAACTGACAAATGGTTTTGGCCTGTGTACTATGCGAGTCACCGATTAGCTCCTACAGAGAGAAATTACTTCGTGACAGAACAAGAGTGTCTTGGTTTGGTGTACTCTGTTAAGAAGTTCCGGTATTACTTGCTGGGATGCAGATTCACTTTCCATGTGGATCATGCCGCACTAGTGTGTTTGGTTCGCCAACAACTATTAGGTGGCAGAGTTGCTAGATGGGTTTTACTACTACAAGATTTTGATTATGAAGTTATTCACCGACCAGGTACGACACATGACTTGGCGGACTTTTTATCCCGACTGGATTTCGGTGAGACTCCGGAAGGTGTCGATGACACAACGCTGGCTATTTATGTAACTAACACAACTCCCGAAGACTCTGCAGAACTTCTTGTTGCCCCTACATACTATGATACATTAATGACTTTTCTTACTGATGGTTGTCTCCCTCCTAATACTCCCGCTACTCTGCGCCATAAAATTGCAATCTATAGTCGACCATTCCGGTTGATTGTGGGTCAGTTGTATTACATAGATCATACTGGTGTCTTGCTCAGATGTATCCCTCTAGATGAATCAGCATCAGTTATTGCCATGGCTCACTCAGCACCCACCGGAGGACACTTCGGAGCTGATCTTACTCATCACAAAATCTTGCAAAGTGGGCTCTGGTGGCCTACCATGTATAGAGATGTTGTTCAATTTGTGCAACAGTGTGATGTCTGTCAACGGTCTGGACAGCCCTTGCAGCGATCTTTGGAGCCTTTTCAAAAGTGGGGTTTAGATTTCATCGGCCCAATTACACCCTCGGCTACCCTTACCAGCAATCGATATATTTTGACCTATACAGAGTATGCCACTAGGTGGGCGGAAGCTTTGGCTTTACATTGTGCCATAGCTGTTTTGGTGGCCAAATGTTTGGTGAAGGATGTCTTCCCTTGATATGGATTACCTCTAGAAATGCTGACGGACTAGGGTACCCATTTTGCAAACAACTTAATGCAAGTGCTAACTCAGACTTTCCAGATTTTACACAAATTCAGCTCACCTTACTGTCCACATGCCAACGGTCTGGATGAGAGTAACAATAAGACTCTCCTAAATATGCTCCAGACATTGATCTTCGAATGTCCGGAACGATGGGACCAGCTCTTAGCTGCCGTTTTGTGGGCATACCGAACCACGTATAAAGTGGTTATTGGAATGACTCCGTTTAAACTTTCTTATGGGCTGGAAGCTATTACGCCAATGGAATTGGTAGTGCCGAGCCTGCACGTCGCCTTATCTCAGAAATTGCTGCCAGAAGAATCTTTTCCATTTCGGTTGGATGTGCTTAGATCGTTGGATGAACAACGTTGGGAAAGCCTCATGATTCTTCAAGAAGTTTAGCTACGCCAAGCCCGTACTCATGATCGCTTTCTAAAAACCCCTGTCTTCACAACTGGCCAACTCGTTTTATTCTATAATGCTAAAGCCAACAGATCTGCTCGAAAATCTAAGTTACGGTGGTTCGGTCCATACCGGATTGCTGAGCAAGTGGGACCCGCCACCTTTTGGTTGGCGACCTTAACAGGTGTTCTCCTTTCAAAAGTGATTAATGGCTCTAAGCTCAGCCCTTATCACCCGACGTTTAGTAACTCCTGAGGTGTACTCCATCATTTTTTTCTTTTCCGCTTCCTACTTGCTTTCTTTTTCTACTTCCCGTGTTTCGGTTGACCATTTGACTGTAATCCTTCCCTTTTGGTGATCTAATTATGATTAATAGCTGCCTCTGTGTTCCCGCTTTTGTTCATGCATGCATGCCGCAATTATGAAGGATATATCTCCAATACTGCGTTATGAGTAGGTCTTTGCCGCTTGAGTTTTTCAGTATTCCTTCTTAATCTTGTTCTTTCCACTGTTAATCGCTATTGTGATTGTGTGTTTGTGCCCTTTGTGTACTCTGTGTTTCCGTGTACCTCTGTGTGCGCCATGGAAGTTCTGGCTAATATAGCAACCTTCCGTGCAGGTCTCACTCCAGAGGTGAGTGAGTCCTTGCGCACTCGGGGTTTGTTGGCCTTCGCTGAATTACCTTGGCATTCAATGGAGTGTCATCCCTTTCATGTGCAAATTATTTCTGCCATTGTCGCCATGCCTGCTACAGAGCAGTGTTGGCCGATTACATGTTTAAGCCCTCGTGTAGTCATCACTCTCGACACGTTTGCTGAGGGATTCCGACTCCCTCAGGAAGGATTGGAGAATGGTCCACTCCTTCCTCTTGCCACCATGACCGAAATGTTTCCCTGGCACTCATCCAATGAGTTTGCCATCCTTTGCCGACCCGAACCAGAGCGTACTGCTCTGCAATTCCTGGTCGCTGCGCTAAATTTGCAAAAATGTACCTACGGTATATCTCGATCCTTTTATTCCATGATAGATATGGCTTCCCGTGAACCTGTGAATTTCACGGCATTTTTCTTTAGGCGCATTCACCGTGAATGCATAGCGGTTACAAAGCAAATTGCCAGGAAGTCACTAACACTGCTGAGGATGTTATTGAAGCTACTGAGGAGATAAATCAGCATGAGAACGGAATTGTTTTGGTTCCAAACACCCTTATTCCTCTTCCTCCGTCGATTACCCGTTTCGAGCATGTAGAAGTTCTTCATGTAGCAACCTCCACTGCCATTCGAGAGGCATCAACAGCTCAATTATCTTCTCCTTATTACTCTCCACCACCCTCCCCTCATCTACTCTTTGCTTCGTCGTCACAACCTCCTTCTTCTTTTCCTCCCTCAACAGTCATGTTCACCAAATTAGAGTCTATGGGTCACCTCCTTATACAATTTTCTCAACAATTACCCATCCAAATGAAGCTAGCGACTCAGACCATTCAACAGGAGTTGTAGAGTAAAGTGGATTTGCTCGAAGCAGACATTGCTCCCCTCCAAGAAGAAGCCATTGTAGTCAAAGCTGAGAATCATGCGTTGTAGACTCAGCTGCAACAACTTCAAGATCAATTAAAGAAAAAGTATAACCTGCTTGCTCAGCGTGACACTGAAATCACTAATTTGAAGCAAGAACTTACAGACGAGACAGATGCCATGACTGCTTTAGGGAATGAGCTTCATAGTACAAGGGATGCCCTTAGCGTGTTAGAAGAAGCTTCTCAATCCCTTGCGGCCAATGTGCTTAAAGCAGAAGCTGAGTTACATAATGTCACTGAAATATTGTTTCAGAGAGATCAAGCGTTCATGGAGGAGATCGCTAAGTATCTACAGTTGAAGAAAGAGTTTGAAGGTCTGCAGAAGGAGAGAGAAGCTTACTATAAGATGATGAAGTTTCAAGCTGAGGAGCTAGAAAGACGAGAAAAACAATTAGGCACTCAGGCTGATAGATTATCGAGGATCGATGCACAATCGCAGATATGAAGTTGAGACGAGATGCTACATTAGCAAATGATTTTTATCTTCAAGAAACATTTTTGCAGACGCAGACATAATTGCTCATGAGTCAAGTAGTTGCTGCTAGTTCGGTTGGAACAGATGCACAACTAGTCGAGCCTGATATTTTGAAGACTATGCTGGACTCATTAAAACAAAAGATTACTCGCACTTTTATATTAGTCCGAACCCTGTATATACAAGGCATTATTGATGAGCCTTAGTTGTATTCTTCCTTTTTGGGTTCAAGTCCACCGTACGTTCCAGTGTTAGGCTACCGGAATGGAATATGTAATTTTACTTTTCATACTCGCACGCACCGAAAAGGCATAGCGAACAGATATAACTTTCTATTGATTAATGAAAAAGCAAGCACGGGGTTCAGCGAGAGAGGATTGCCAGACTGTCTGTCTGGGCCATCACGCTGGAGTGCTATGTTGCAGAGTTGCAGAGATCTTGAGTATTGTACTCTGTTTATTGAGTTACAATAATTAATCATTAAACACAGTAACACTACATTAACATTAATAAGCCTATGCGAATTCATAGTTGTTAATTCGCTGATAAAGGTTCTGCATAATTATGATCTCTGAATTGAAGGATATTTAACTGTTTAGCTGAATGTTGAATTGGGAAAATTAAACAAAGGGCCTCTGTACTATCAGACCCCTTGTTGAAGATAAATGTACAAGCTCATTTTCATATGAGCCATGCTTGGATAAATTTACCAAATATAAAGATAAAGGAAAAGTAGAGAAAAAAATTAAAAAATAATAAAAGAAAAAGTCTAGTCAAAACTTCATGATGAGTAAGAGATACAATATCTTGCCTTGTAGTTAGTAGCATGTAGTGGAGAAAGTGGTGAGTTAAAAAGGAGGCACAAACTTCTTCACATGCTCATTGGTTATAAAAGTGAAGTGGGAGCACATTCAAAACAAGGAGAGAAAGAGGCAAGAGCTCCCAGTAGTCGGATCTAGCCATTTTGTCATTTTGGTTTTCCCTTAGACTCCTTCCAGCCGCACGTCAGTTTGTACACAGCTCTGTTGCAGAGCTCATATGTCAGTGCATATGTAACCATTTTGTGCGTTTAAACATTCATTGGAAAGCTTATCTCGTGTACTTTCTGATATCAAATATCTCTTTGAAAGCTTATGTAGTTTGTGAGGTATCAGTGAAAGAGTGAAGTCCAGTTTTTCAGTATACCTGTGTAGATAGGTAGTCTATTTTGGTCGGTTCAGTTTCCCGACCAAAACATATCCAAATTGCATGATTTTTGTCTTGTTGGAAAGCCCTTGGCATCTACTTTCACTGTCTCAAATATCTGATTCAGATCAATCATATTCTGTGAGACATCTGTTACAGAGTAAAGTCTAGTTTTATAGTGTACTTATGTGTGCAGGTGGTCTATCTTGATGAAATGACTTCCTAATCAAAACTCATCCAAATTACTTGATTTTTAGCTTGTTGGAAAGATATTTGTGTCTACTTTCTCTGTACCAAATATGTTTCTCAAAGGATATATATTCAGAGAGCTATCAGTCCGAGAGTGAAGCTCAGTTCTTGAGCATACCTGTGTGGACAGGTAGTTCATCTTTGACAGTTGTGTTTCCTAATCAAAACTTGTCCAAATTAAGTCATTTATAGCTTGTTAGAAAGCTCTCTTTGTCTACTTTGATTGGCTAAAGCATCAAGTCCATTTGAGTTTTGAGTTGAGAGCAGCAAGCTATCCAAGCTGCAGATGTTTGTCCAAGTGCTGGACATACAAGGGTTCACTACACACTTCCGTTGCGCATAGGAGAACTCGTTCTCAACAGTTGGTATCAGAGCAAAATTGGTGTTGAAGCTTCATCAACAGAGGTGGAGGTGAATCAAAGCAAAAGAGGATCTATAAAACAAGGAGGAGCTTCACAAACGCAAGAGCAAAAGGACTATAACTATTCGAGGTAACTCTCAAAGTCTTTCATACTCTTCAATGGCTGACTTGGGTCAACAAGTAGAGAAGCTGGATAAGGATAACTATCCAGTGTGGAGGTTTAGAATGACCAACTACCTAATGGGCAAAGGCTTATGGGGTATTGTGAGCGGCGATGATGCTCAACCTCAAATCAATCAAGCTATGGCCACCGAAGTCCAAAGGACGCAAGCAAAATAATGGGAGGAGAGGTATAGGAGAGTTATGTTCCTCATTTCGCAAGTCATTACTAATGCCATGGTAGGTCATATTCAACATCTAGAGAAAGCTAAGGATGCTTGGGAAGCTCTTGAAAGAATGTATTCAACAAATACCAAAGCTAGGAAACTTCAACTCAAGAATGAGTTGAACACAATCAAGAAAAGTTCGAGTCAATCCATAGCTGAATATACTTTGAAGATTAAGGAGCTAAGCGATGCTTTAGCTTCTATTGGCACAACGGTTGAAGACGAAGATCTTGTGTGTTATACTCTTAATGGCTTGAGAGAAGATGAAAGATGGAAGCCTTTTATAACTTCCATTAACTTTAAAGATGTATATCCAAGTTTTGAACAACTAATCCCTCATCTTGTCACAGAAGAGCTTAGCTTCGGTGGTCCCAAAGGAAAGGAAAGCCACAACCAAATGTTATATGCAGGTCGAGGCAAAGGAAGAAACTCAAGAGGAGGCCCAAGAGCAAAAGGAAGAGGTCACAACCACTCCAACTACAATCAAAAAAATTAGGAAGACAACAAGGATGCATCAAATGCCAACACACAAGGAAGAGGTCGAGGTAGATTTAGAGGAAGAGGCCGAAGCTCCTACAATTCTCATAAAGGTATAACATGCTATCATTGTGGTAAAGTAGGACACGATGCTAGTGATTGTTGGCTGAAGAATGGAAGACCAAATGGTGGCAATCAAAGGAACCAAAGCAACTATGCAAACACCTCAAGTGAAGGAAGCAAGGACACACTACTTGCAATGAGACATGAGTATAGAAGCTCTTGTAAAGATGACAAGAAATGGTACATTGATTCAGGTTGTAGTAACCATATGTCATGCCAAGGAAGTTTGTTCACTAATCTACAGGTACCAAGTGGAAAAGGATGTGTTGAAACACGTGATGATACTCAACACATGATTGAACATATTGGAGATATAAGGCTTGGAGATACAAGTAGAGCAAAGGTACTATCTAATGTTCTTCATGTTCCTACAATTTCAAAGAACTTGATTTCAGTAGGACAAATGGTAGAGAAGGGTTATCATGTCATATTCAATGAGAATGGGTGCTTCATAAAGAATCCAAAGGAAGGCTTCAAGGTCATTGCTCGAGGTAGAAGAGAAGGAAGGATGTTCACTTTGGATGTCCAACATCCACATGGAAAGGTCATGTACATTCAATGTGGGAACAAGAAGATTTCAGAGCTGGACTTATGGCACAAAAGAATAGGACACATCAACATTCCAAAGCTGAAGGACATGAGCAAACATGAAGTGGTAAGAGGTCTTCCAAAATTTAATAGCATTGGACTACATGAGTTATGTGAAGCTTGTCAACTAGGAAAGCAAACGAGGCAGCCATTCAAGAGGAGCAATTATGTGGCTCCAAATGTCTTGGACTTGATACATATGGATGTATGAGGACCAACCCAAGAGGCATCAATGGCTGGTAATAGATTTTTTGTCACCTTCATTGATGATCACTCAAGAATGGTATGGCTGTTTTGTATGAAGCAAAAATCAGAGGTGTTTTCTATATTCAAAAGATTCAAAGTTGAAGTTGAAAAGGAAACAGGAAGGTCTATCAAAACCTTAAGGTCCGATGGTGGAGGAGAATACTTCTCCAAAGAGTTTTCAGATTTTCTACAAGAGAATGGGATCAAAAGGCAACTCACTTGTAGGTATACACCACAACAAAATGGAGTAGCTGAGAGGAAAAATTGGCAAATTGCTGAAATTGCAAGATGCATGCTCAACGAGATGAAGGTACCATTGTACTATTGGGCTGAAGCTACCACAACCCCATTTACTTGATGAATAGGTGCACAACATCGGGAATACATCACTTGACTCTAGAAGAGGTATATTCTGGTAAGAAACCTGATCTTACACACCTCAAAGTTTTTGGATGTGTTTGCTTTGTTCACATTCCACAAGAAGTTAGAACAAAGATGGAACCAAGATCAGAAAAATGCATTTTCATCGGCTACTCGACGGAGCAAAAAGGATACAAGTGTTACAACCCTAGAACAAAGGAATTAAGAGTCTCGCGAGATGTGGTCTTTGATGAACTAAGACCATGGTATGAAGATAAAGGAAAGGAAAAGATTCTTGAAGAAGATTGTGATGATTATGCAGGAACAAATCAAAGAGAAGTTCAACAATCAAGCACAAAGGCTTCAGGTCCAGAGGCATCTACATCAAATGAAGAATGTTCAACATGGAGGGGGAGTCATTCTTTGTCCGCAAATTCAGCTCATAGTAGAGCCAAAGAGGCAAGCGCTACTCCAAACAGTGAGGTAGATGCAAGTGAAGAAGAATATGAAGAGGTAATCACTCAGATTGTAAAGCTTAATAGGTTAAAACAGCAACTCTCTAAAGGCACTGAAAGAAGATCTTCAAGGACAAGGTATCCAACTCAAAGGTTGAGTTATGATAGTTTTATGGTGACACATTTTGCATACATGATGCAGGTTATCAAAGACAAAGAGCCTGAGACATATGAAGAGGCTTGCACACAAAAGGAATGGAAGCAAGCTATGAAAGAGGAGATCAAAGCTCTCAAAGATAATCACACATGGGAGCTAGTGCCAAAGAAAGAAGGTATGAAGATTGTTCCAAAAAAATGGGTGTTTAAAGTAAAGAGGAATGCTGATGGTTCACTAGCTAGATATAAAGCTAGATTAGTTGCCAAAGGATTTAAACAAACACAAGGCATAGATTATGATGAAGTTTTCAGCCCCGTTGCAAAGATGGGAACTATCAGAACCTTAATAGCAATTGGTGCTTCAAGGAGATGGCCATTATATAAACTCGACATAAAAAATGCCTTTCTCAATGGAGAACTACAAGAAGAGGTATACATGAGTCAACCGGTTGGATTTGAAGATGAAAACCATCCAGATTTTGTTTGCAGGTTGAAGAAGGCACTTTATGGCTTGAAGCAAGCACCAAGAGCATGGAATCAGAGATTGGTAGAGTATCTAACTAAGTGTGGATACAACCCAAGTAGTGCAGATCCTTCGTTGTACATGAAGAAGGAAGAAAATAGAGAGGTATATATTTGCATATATGTTGATGATCTCATCATAACAGGAAATGATGTTATAGGGATTAAAGATATCAAAAGGAAGCTTGGTAAGGAGTTTAAAATTTCAGATCTTGGGAAGTTGAAATATTTTTTAGGAATTGAAGTTGTTTATGCAAAGAGTGGCATCTACTTGATGCAAAGGAAGTACTTGTTGGATGTTCTTTTCAGATTTGGAATGAGTGAATGCAAACCACTCACTCAACCCATGGACACAAATACAAAGATTTGTTCAAATGATGGAGAACCATTGGAAGATGTAATGACATACAGAAGCATTGTAGGATCATTGATCTATGCAAACATTACAAGACCTGATTTGTCTTATGTTGTTGGTGTACTTTCTCAGTTTATGCAAGCACCAACAAGTGAACACTTAAATTCAGCCAAGAGAGTGTTGAGATACATAAAGCATACAGTTAATCATGCTTTGTTTTAGAAGTTTGATGAAGAATTGCAGGTCAAAGGCTTTAGTGATGCTGATTGGGTAGGCTCAAAGGAAGATAGAAGATCAACCTCAGGTTATGTGTTCATGATAGGAAGCAAACCTATCACGTGGAGCTCAAAGAAACAACCTACTGTTGCACTTTCATCTATGGAGGCTCAATACAGAGGATTAGCATTTGCCACATGTGAAGCAATGTGGATTAAAAAGATTTTAGCTGATCTTGGAGTGCAAGTTGGAACCATCCCTATATATGGTGATAACATGTCAACTATCTACTTGGCAAGCAATCCTATGTTTCATGCAAGGAGCACGCACATAGAGGTCAACTACCATTATGTAAGGGAGAAGGTGCTGAGCAAAGATGTGGAGATAAAGTTCATTAGAACCAAAGAGCAGGTTGCAGATATTTTTACAAAGTTCTTGGATGCTTCTAAACTCAAAGGCTTCAAGGATGTGATAAATTTGCAGGACATGGATGAAGATAACTCCCAAATGAGCTTGAGGGGGAGTGTTGAAGATAAATGTAAAAGCTCATTTTCATATGATCCATGCTTAGATAAATTTACCAAATATAAAGATAAAGGAAAAGTAGAGAAAAAAAGTAAAAAATAATAAAAGAAAAAGTCTAGTCAAAACTTCATGATGAGTAAGAGATACAATATCTTGCCTTGTAGTTAGTAGCATGTAGTGGAGAAAGTGGTGAGTTAAGAAGGAGGCACAAACTTCTTCACATGCTCATTGGTTATAAAAGTTAAGTGGGAGCACATTCAAAACAAGGAGAGAAAGAGGCAAGATCTCCCAGTAGTCGGATCTAGCTATTTTATCATTTTGGTTTTCCCTTAGACTCCTTCCAATCGCATGTCAGTTTGTATACAGCCCTGTTGCAGGGCTCATATCTCAATGCGTATGTAGCCATTTTGTGTGTTTAAACATTCCTTCGAAAGTTTATCTTGTGTACATTCTGCATATCAAATATGTTGTCGAAAGCATATGTACTTTGTGAGATATCAGTGAAAGAGTGAAGTCCAGTTTTTTAGTCTACCTGTGTAGATAGGTAGTCTATTTTGGTGGGTTCAGTTTCCCAACCAAAACATATCCAAATTGCATGATTTTTATCTTGTTGAAAAGTCCTTGGCATCTACTTTCATTTTCTCAAATATTTTATTCAGATCATTCATACTCTATGAGATATCTGTTAGAGAGTAAAGTCCAGTTTTATAGTGTACTTATGTGTGGAGGTGGTCTATCTTGATGAGTTGAGTTTCCTAATCAAAACTCATCCAAATTACTTGATTTTTAGCTTGTTTGAAAGCTATTGTGTCTAATTTCTCTGTACCAAATATATTTCTCAAAGGATATATATTCAGAGAGCTGTCAGTCCGAGAGTGAAGCTCAATTCTTCAGCATACCTGTGTGGACAGGTAGTTCATCTTTGACAGTTGTATTTCCTAATCAAAACTTGTCCAAATTAAGTCATTTATAGCTTGTTAGAAAGCTCTCTTTGTCTACTTTGATTGGCTAAAGCATCAAGTCCATTTGAGTTTTGTGTTGAGAGCAGCAAGCTATCTAAGGTGCAGATGTTTGTCCAAGTGCTAGACATACAAGGGTTCACTACACTTCCGTTGCGCATAGGAGAACTCGTTCTCCACACCCCTATCCATCCCCAAGAACCCAGAAATGAGATAAAACGTAGCTTGACAGAAGCGCTTTTAACACAGAGAGAGAGAGAGAGAGAGAGAGAGAGAGAGAGAGAGAGAGAGAGAGAGAGAGAGAGAGAGAGAGAGAGAGAGGGAGGGAGGGAGGGAGGGAGGGAGGGAGGGAGGGAGGGAGGGAGGGAGGGAGGGAGGGAGGGAGGGAGGGAGGGAGGGAGGGAGGAGGGAGGGAGAGGGAGAGGGAGAGGGAGAGGGAGAGGGAGAGGGAGAGGGAGAGGGAGAGGGAGAGGGAGAGGGAGAGGGAGAGGGAGAGGGAGAGGGAGAGGGAGAGGGAGAGGGAGAGGGAGAGGGAGAGCAAGAGAGAGAGAGAGAGAGAGAGAGAGAGAGAGAGAGAGAGAGAGAGAGAGAGAGAGAGAGAGAGAGAGAGAGAGAGAGAGAGAGAGAGAGAGAGAGAGAGAGAGAGAGAGAGAGAGAGAGAGAGAGAGAGAGAGAGAGAGAGAGAGAGAGGGAGAGGGAGAGGGAGAGGGAGAGGGAGAGGGAGAGGGAGAGGGAGAGGGAGAGGGAGAGGGAGAGGGAGAGGGAGAGGGAGAGGGAGAGGGAGAGGGAGAGGGAGAGAGAGAGAGAGACAGAGAGAGAGAGAGAGAGAGAGAGAGAGAGAGAGAGGGAGAGAGAGAGAGAGAGAGGGGAGGGAGGGAGGTGTGGGAATTGAACTCGTGGCCTTTCAAGTAGGAGTGTAATTGGCTAACTGCTTGCCCCAAAAGCCATGGTTGAGTATTACTTACTAATCCTCCCTCCTAAGGTGTGATTTAGCCATCTCATGCGTATCATATCTTGAGTCTAACACTCTCTTCCCCTTCTAGAGATCATTGTCCTCAATGATCAATCCTTGATGTCCCTTTGAATTGATGTCCTCACCCTCACAAAATCTCTTGAAGCTTCTTTTTCACAACCTTGCTCTTGAACTCTTGCTCTCAACCTTGGTCTCTTAGACCTTGCCTTTTGCTTTAACTAATGCTCCCTTTATTGGCCACTTGCCTATGGAACTTCCTTGTTTGCAACCTTTGTCTCTTGATCCCCTTCTTCTCAACCTCAGTATCTTGAACTTGGTTCTCACTCATGCTAGGTATCTTGGACCCTTAATCTAGTCCTCCCATTGGAAATTTCTTTTCGAGAGATTTCCAACAGTATTTTAGACGACTAAATCCACCCTATGGATTGGAAGATATATTATAATCTTTGTTGGGATCATATTTGAAAGGAACTCGCATGCCTTCCATCCATTTGCCCAAATCTAATTATAAAGCTCTGATACCGATTGTGGGAATTGAACTCATGACCTTCTAGTTAGTAGAATGATGGGCTAACCACCTGCTCTAAAAGCATGGTTGAGGATTACTTCCTAGTCCTCCCTCCTAGGGTGTGGTTCAACCATCTCCTTCCTATCATATCTTGAGTCTAACAGGAGGGATAGAGGGAGGGAGGGAGGGAGAGGGAGGGAGAGAGAGAGAGGGAAGGGGGAGAGAGAGAGAGAGAGAGAGAGAAAGAGAGAGAGAGAGAGAGAGAGAGAGAGAGGAGGAAAGAGGTGTCATGCCCCTTTGCCTCCTCCCTAGTTTTCTATCCAACCTTTGATGGTGCTTGGGTGGTTTATCTTGGTATCACAAATTGTGGTTAACTATAAGTGGAGTAGTAACCATGCATGCCTCTTGATGGTGGCGTGGCTGGGAATGCCTTGATCATCCGGGCAACGAAGCATCAAGTAAATAAGTGTAGAGCCTTCCCTTCCTCTTGTTTCATGGGAACCTCAATCGTCCCTCGCATCGTGGGTAGATGCTCGGGAATGGGAGCGCTCCCCCATCAATCCATGGCAGGTCTCATACCGTGACAACATGGTGGGCCAACATCGGCCGGCCCATCCCTTATCTTGCTTGATCACTCAAAGGGGCTTTGGATGTGTGTGGCAATGGAGAGCCACAATGCCTCTTGGCAAACAGTAACCTTGTACTTGATGACAACACACCGTCAACCGGACTACCTTCGACGACCATCCCTTCTATCTTTTGGGTTAAGTCCGACTTCCACTATGTAACTGGCCTCTAGGGCACTTACACTTAGTCCTGCTCAATCTTGGGTTACTTACGGGGATTGCCCCTTTAACTTCGTGGCCATCCATCTCCTTACAGGTTAGGCAAAGAAGGTGTTCCCTTGGAGCTGAGTGTCATGTTTGGTATTAGAGCTTCTGCTCTCGGTTGCTGGGTGCATCCACCATCGGTAGTGTTGGTTTTCTGCCCATTATCAAAAAGGGCAATTTTTTTTTTACATGAGATACATCATCATCGGTCCCTTCTTGGATGTTGACTTGTTTTGGCACAAATATGAGTTTTATTTTATGGACATCATAATTTTCCATCAGCCCCTACATGGACTGTTGATAGAGGGCAGCAGATGGACACTTCAGGCTTGCGTGGCACTGGTCATGGGGTCGGTGTGGTAGGCCACATTAATATTTTATGAACCTATGTAAAGGCACAATGTTTGCCCATCAATGTGTTTATGGGTTCAACCCGCTTGCTGGGCCACTCTTGTTCGCTCATTCCCACATTGGTTGGACCCGCATTGAGGATTTCATGACGACCACCGTGAGGCTGAAGGCCTTTCCCATTACAAAACAGGTTTGGATCCTTAGGGCTCACTCACCTCTGGAGTGAGACCTGCACGAAAGGTTGCTATATTAGCCAGAACTTCCATGGTGCACACAAAGATACACAGAAACACAGAGTACACAAAGGGTGCAACTATTAATCATAATTAGATCACCAAAATGGGAGGATTATAGTCAAATGGTTAATCGAAACACGGGGAGTAGAAAAAGAAAGCAAGTAGGAAGCAGAAAAGAAAAAAATGATGGAGAACACCTTAGGAGTTACTAAACGTCGGGTGATAAGGGCGGAGCTTAGAGACGTCGACTCGCATAGTACAGTGTTAGGCCGCCAGATTGGAATATGTAATTTTATTTTTCATACTCGCATGCACCAAAATGGCGTAGCGAACAGATGTAACTTTCTATTGATTAATGAAAAGTCAAGCACGACATTCAGCGAGAGAGGATCGCCAGACTGTCTATCTGGGCGATCGCGCAGGAGTGTTGTGTTGCAGAGATCTTGAGTATTGTATTCTGTTTATTGAGTTACAATAATTAATCATTAAACATAGTAATGCTACATTAACATTAATAAGCTTGTGCAAATTCGTAGTTGTTAATTCGCGTGATAAAGGTACTACGTAATGATGATCTCTGAATTGAAGGATAGTTAACTATTTAGTTGAATGTTGAATTAGGAAAATTAAAGAAAGGGCCTCTCTACTATCAGACCCCTTTCCATCCCCAAGAACCTAGAAATGAGATTAAAAGTAGCTTAACAGAAGCGCTTTTAACATTGGTGCCGTATGTGGGAAGATGGGAATGGATTTGGAATAACCAGTAAGCGCAGAGCAGTACTCAAGATGAGCAATGGAGAATAGTAACCGCCAGTTGAAGAAGTGATATATGCCGGTTACTCGCTCGAGTGAGTCCTATCCGAAGTATAGAAGCGACCAACATCCATGGACAATTCCTAGTGTATTAGGAACACCCCTCGGTAGGAGAAGTGAAGGACAAGCAAATACAGAAGAAGACAGTGCGCGGCAGGAAACAGGTACACCTTCCAGTGAAATTCCGGTGTGTTCTTGTACCACTCCGGTCTGTTCCGGTGATACTTCCTTACGTTCAGAAGATAATTTACCAGTGGCTGGGTGTACATCGACCTAGTGTGGAGATAGGCCAGTACCTATTAGCGATCATTTGTGGCTTTTCGATGAGCGTTCCGGTCTTTTCGGAGGAAGTTCATTGCTTTCCAATGCACATCCGATGCTTTATGGTGAAGGATCCACGCTCTTTGGTGTGGGATCCACGTTTCTTAGTAAAGGATCTACATTTTTCGGTGAAGGCTCTATGCTCTTGGGTAAGGGATCAACATTTTTCGGTGAAGAACCAGTGCTTTTCGGTGAAACCTCAGTGTCATTCGGTGGCACTTCGGTTGAATTGGGTGCCAGTTCGGGCATCTTCGATGAGCATTCGATAGTGGAAAGTGGTCAAGCACAAGGGATAGTACTTCTGTAGACAGGAACCATGAGTACTTCTGGCCAACAACAACAACAACAACAACAATAGCAACAACAACAACAATAGCAGCAATAACAACAGCAGCCACAACCACCTCGACCAGTCCCAACCGGAGTGACTTATACAAAATTCGGTGGATTTCCGAGGGATGACCCCGATGCACACGTTCGCACATTTGAAATCAATTATGCAGTGGTGAATCACCCACCAGATCCAACGTATAAGGCCATCATATTTCAGGCCACGCTGGTTAATGAAGCAGCAAGGTGGCTGACAGAATATGATATTAATCATTTCGATAATTATGACGATGTGAGGGACGCGTTCCTACAGAGGTTTCGCTTGAAGAAGAACCCTATAGATATTTTTGATTATTTGCAGAACAATCGGCAGAAACCACACCAGAGTGTCGAGGAGTATGCGACACTATTCAAAACTCACTTGCGGCAGCTACCGCCGGTGCATGCCAACATGCCATATGATGTCATAACACAATGGTTTATCAATGGCTTGAACCCACGGTTAAAACAAATCATGATCATTCACTATGTGGGCAGAATGACATTGGACGCTGTCAATGGACTTGTAGTTGGAGCATAAAGTTGGAGGATTTACGGAGGATTTGGAATGGTTGAAAGAGCAAGTAAGAACGTGACCGAGGATCCGTCCAAACAAGTGTACTGTACTAAGTGTAAGAATCTACGTCACACCAGTTCCACATGTGCTCTCAACCAAATGTATTGTGCAATTTGTAACAAGACAGGGTAGAGCGGTAGTAAATTCCATAATACAAGAATCGGGCCAGCCCGCCACCCATTATGTACCGCCACATTTGCGAACAACCTAGCAGCAAGGATATAGGAACTATCGGGGTCAGCGCAATAACAATTTCAATCAAAATCGATGGCATGCAGGTACATCGGATGAAGGTACCTCTCTCCCACCCCCTCGTTGTCATTTTTGTGGCAAAATTGGGCATATTCGTAGATTTTGCAAAGAAGCTGCAGAATATGACAAAAGAAAGAAGGAAAGACAAAATCCGATGACAAATATGGTTTATATTTCCCCGGTTGATTCACAAGCAGTCGCAGTATAGACAAGATCGGGAAAACAATTGCAACCAGTAGCTGAAGTTTTGAAGCCTGAAATTCGTGAGCAACAATGGATTTTTACAAAGGCCAGTCAATGGACAACTAAGGAGCAGGCGGTGTTCCATGGCCCAGTTTTGGTAACTTAGTCTCCTCTACCATATATAAGACTGAATACATAGAATTCCGTCCCGGTCATAGCAGAATCACAACCTGAGTCGGTTATGACCACAGAACAAACAAAACAGGTATGAGACGTATCTAAGGCTTCAATCACACTTCCTCTGGGACAATTGCTCGCCCTAGTTCCTAGTGTCAGACAACAATTTCAACAGCAGGTCAGCCCCAGACCTTCTTGTACTCTGGAAACTGGGACCATACAAGCCGAGATGGATCCTATGATGGATCATACGGTACCGCTGATCACAGTTTTGTATAAAAACCAAAAGATCACACAAGTATTAATTGATGGAGGGTCTGGCGTGAATATTGCGACATCTACACTCTGTAAGAAATTGGGTTGGACCCAAATTGCACCAGTGCAGTTCTTTGTGCGAATGGCGGACCAATCCAGAGTCCATCCGGTTGGGCTCGTGCGTAATATTCCTATAACCCTGTAGGGAACTACATTTAAAATGACTTTTGTAGTCCTAGAGTTACCCGAATCTAGCCTCGACTACAACTTACTTTTTGGTCGACTGTGGCTCAAGCAAGCCAAAGTCGTGCAGGATTGGTCAGCTCAAGAGTTAATTTTTAAGAACAATCACCGCAATTATGTCGTGACATTGGATGCTATGCAACCTTGTGACTTACACGCACGCCCATATGTCGTAGAGCCAGTCCATATGTTGGATGGGCTATCTGATACTTAGGAGGAGGCTTTCCTCAAGACAAATAAGGACCTTATCCCATTGGGCACTCTAGACTTACACTCGATAGCAGATAAGTGGAGTCCGACAGCTTGTACGGTTGTACCAATGACCGAAGAAGTAGAAGCAGATGATGACATAACTATGGATGAAGTGACCTTACAACAATTGTTGCAGCCAGGTGATGATTTGGTAAAGCCCCGACTGTTCTATGTACCAGAGGATCAGTTGATAACGTACAATTTGGGTGATACGGTTAACCCAAAACCAGTCAAAATTAAAGTAGGATTAGTAGATAACTTCCGGGACGATTTGATATAACTCTTGCGTGAATTCTCAGATGTCTTCGCTTGGGATTATAGGGACATGAAGGGTCTTGACCCACGGATTTATCAACACCGGGTGGTCCAAAGCGAGACGTGCGACCCTTCAAGCAAGCCAGCTACCGAATGAATCAGCATTATGCAGCCCAAGTAAAAGCACAGCTAGATAAAGGTTGGATTCATTGTTCCCATTGAACATGCAGAGTGGATCTCACCAATAGTGATAGTGCCGAAGAAAATAAATAGTTACGCATTTGTGTCAACTACCGGAAGCTTAACGCAGCCACCGTACCAGACCCGTTCCCTCTTCCTTTTCTAGATACAATGCTTGATGAGGTAGCAGTTCACGAAATGTATTCTTTCCTGGATGGCTACAGTGGATACAATCAAGTGATGATGGCAGACCAGGATATACCGAAGACAACATTCGTCACCAATTGGGGTGTCTATGCCTGCACCGTAATGTGGTTTGTTTTACGGAATGCCTCGAGTACATTCCAAAGATGTATGCAGGAAGTGTTCTCACCTTATCTGACAACGTTCATGCAAGTCTATCTGGACGATTTTTCATTGTTTGGTGATGCTTTAGCACACCTGTATCATCTACGGTGTTGTTTTGAAAAGTGCCGGGAGTACCGACTATGTTTGAATCCTACCAAATCAGTTTTTGCGGTCTCCTGTGGAAAGCAGCTCGGTCATATCAACTCTAAACAAGGAATATAGGTAGATCCTGATAAAGTAGCAACCGTGTTGGAGGCACTGGTCCCAAAGACACCGAAAGAAGTTATGCGGTTCCTTGGCCAGATCCGGTGGCATGGCAAACACCTATGGTGGTTGGCTCATCTCGCGACGCCACTTAACCAACTTATGACCAGCGCTCCGTGATAGTATGAATGGACCAATGAGTGTCAAATGGCATTTGATCATTTGAAGGTCTTACTGACACAAGCTCCGATCCTGCAACCGCTTGATTGGGAGCGTCCATTCCGTGTCTTTGTGGATGGGGCTGATATCGCGATTGGTAGTGTTTTGATGCAACAAACTGATAAATGGTTTTGGCCTGTGTACTATGCGAGTCACCGATTAGCTCCTACAGAGAGAAATTACTCCGTGACAGAACAAGAGTGTCTTGGTTTGGTGTACTCTGTTAAGAAGTTCTGGCATTACTTGCTGGGATGCAGATTCACTTTCCATGTGGATCATGCCGCACTAGCGTATTTGGTTCGCCAACAACACTTAGGTGGCAGACTTGCTAGATGGGTTTTACTACTATAAGAGTTTGATTATGAAGTTATTCACCCACCAGGTACGACACATGTCTTGGCGGACTTTTTATCCCGACTGGATTTCGGTGAGACTCCGGAAGGTGTCGATGACACAACGTTGGCTATTTATGTAACTAACACACCTCCCGAAGACCCTACAGAACTTCCGGTTGATTGTGGGTCAATTGTATTAGATAGATCATACTGGTGTCTTGCTCAGATGGATCCCTCTAGATGAATCAGCATCAGTTATTGCCATGGCTCACTCAGCACCCACCAGAGGACACTTCGGTGCTGATCTTACTCATCACAAAATCTTGCAAAGTGGGCTTTGGTGGCCTACCATGTATAGAGATGTTGTTCAATTTGTGCAACAGTGTGATGTCTGTCAACGGTCTGGACAACCCTTGCAGCGATCTTTGGAGCCTTTTCAAAAGTGGGGTTTAGATTTCATCGGCCCAATTACACCCTCGGCTACCCTTACCAGCACTCAATATATTTTCACCTATACAGAGTATGCCACTAGGTGGGCGGAAGCTTGGGCTTTATATTGTGCCATAGCTGTTTCGGTGGCCAAATGTTTGGTGAAGGATGTCTTCCCTTGATATGGATTACCTCTAGAAATACTGACGGACTAGGGTACCCATTTTGCAAACAACTTAATGCAAGTGCTAACTCAGACTTTCCAGATTGTACACAAATTCAGCTCACCTTACTGTCCACATGCCAACGGTCTGGATGAGAGTAACAATAAGACTCTCCTAAATATGCTCCAGAAATTGATCTTGGAATGTCCGGAACGATGGGACCAGCTCTTAGCTGCCGTTTTGTGGGCATACCGAACCACGTATAAAGTGGTTATTGGAATGACTCCGTTTAAACTTGCTTATGGACTGGAAGCTATTACGCCAATGGAATTGGTAGTGCCGAGCCTGCGCGTCGCCTTATCTCAGAAATTGCTGCCAGAAGAATCTTTTCCATTTCGGTTGGATGTGCTTAGATCGTTGGATGAACAACGTTGGGAAAGCTTCATGATTCTTCAAGAAGTTTAGCTACGCTAAGCCCGTACTCATGATCGCTTTCTAAAAACCCCTGTCTTCACAACTAGCCAACTCGTTTTATTCTATAATGCTAAAGCCAACAGATCTGCTCGAAAATCTAAGTTACGATGGTTCGGTCCATACTGGATTGCTGAGCAAGTGGGACCCGCCACTTTTTGGTTGGCGACCTTAACAGGTGTTGTCCTTCCAAAAGTGATTAATGGCTCTAAGCTCAGCCCTTATCACCCGACGTTTAGTAACTCGTGAGGTGTACTCCATCATTTTTTTCTTTTCCGCTTCCTACTTGCTTTCTTTTTCTACTTCCCGTGTTTCGGTTGACCATTTGACTGTAATCCTTACCTTTTGGTGATCTAATTATGATTAATAGCTGCCTCTGTGTCCCTGCTTCTGTTCATGCATGCATGCCGCAATTATGAAGGATATCTCTCCAATACTGCGTTATGAGTAGGTCTTTGCCGCTTGAGTTTTTCAGTATTCCTTTTTAATCTTGTTCTTTCCACTGTTAATCTCTATTGTGATTGTGTGTTTTTGCCCTTTGTGTACTCTGTGTTTCCGTGTATCTCTGTGAGCGCCATGGAAGTTCTGGCTAATATAGCAACCTCTCGTGCAGGTCTCACTCCAGAGGTGAGTGAGTCCTTGTGCACTCGGGGTTTGTTGGCCTTCGCTGAATTACCTTGGCATTCAATGGAGTGTCATCCCTTTCATGCGCAAATTATTTCTGCCATTGTCGCCATGCCTGCTACGGAGCAGTGTTGGCCAATTACATGTTTAAGCCCTCGTGTAGTCATCACTCTCCACATGTTTGCTGAGGGATTCCGACTCCCTCAGGAAGGATTGGAGAATGGTCCACTCCTTCCTCTTGCCACCATGACCGAAATGTTTCCCTGGCACTCATCCAATGAGTTTGCCATCCTTTGCTGACCCGAACCAGAGTGTACTCCTCTGCAATTCCTGGTCGCTGCGCTAAATTTGCAAAAATGTACCTACGGTATATCTCGACCCTTTTATTCCATGATAGATATGGCTTCCCGTGAACATGTGAATTTCACGACATTTTTCTTTAGGCGCATTCACCGTGAATGCATAGCGGTCACAAAGCAAATTGCCAGGAAGTCACTAACACTGCTGAGGATGTTATTGAAGCTGCTGAGGAGATAAATCAGCATGAGACCGGAATTGTTTTGGTTCCAAATGCCCTTATTCCTCTTCCTCCGTCGATTACCCGTTCTGAGCATGTAGAAGTTCTTCATGTAGCAACCTCCACTGCCATTCGAGAGGCATCAACAGCTCAATTATCTTCTCCTTATTACTCTCCACCACCCTCCCCTCATCTACTCTTTGCTTCGTCGTCACAACCTCCTTCTTCTCTTCCTCCCTCAACAGTCATGTTCACCAAATTAGAGTCTATGGATCACCTCCTTATACAATTTTTTCAGCAATTACCCATCCAAATGAAGCTAGCGACTCAGACCATTCAACAGGATTTGTAGAGTAAAGTGGATTTTCTCGAAGCAGACATTGCTCCCCTCCAAGAAGAAGCCATTGTAGTCAAAGCTGTGAATCATGCATTGCAGAGTCAGCTGCAACAACTTCAAGATCAATTAAAGGAAAAGTATAACCTGCTTGCTAAGCGTGACACTGACATCACTAAGTTGAAGCAAGAACTTACAGACAAGACGGATGCCATGACTGCTTTAGGGAATGAGCTTCATAGTACAAGGGATGCCCTTAGCGTGTTAGAAGAAGCTTCTCAATCCCTTGCGGCCAATGTGCTTAAAGCAGAAGCTGAGTTACATAATGTCACTCAAAGATTGTTTCAGAGAAATCAAGCGTTCACGGAGGAGATCGCTAAGTATCTACGGTTGAAGAAAGAGTTTGAAGGTCTGCAGAAGGAGAGAGAAGCTTACTATAAGACGATGAAGTTTCAAGCTGAGGAGCTAGAAAGACGAGAAAAACAATTAGGCACTCAGGCTGATAGATTATCGAGGATCGATGCACAAATCGCAGATATGAAGTTGAGACGAGATGCTGCATTAGCGAATGATTTTTATCTTCAAGAAACATTTTTGCAGACGCAGACATAATTGCTCATGAGTCAAGTAGTTGCTGCTAGTTCGGTTGGAACAGATACACAACTAGTCGAGCCTGATATTTTGAAGACTATGCTGGACTCATTAAAACAAAAGATTACTCACACTTTTAAATTAGTCCGAACCCTGTATATACAAGGCATTATTGATGAGCCTTAGTTGTATTCTTCCTTTTTGGGTTCAAGTCCACCGTGCGTGCCAGTGTTAAGCTGCCGGAATGGAATATGTAATTTTACTTTTCATACTCGCATGCACCGAAAAGGCATAGCGAACAGATGTAACTTTCTATTGATTAATGAAAAAGCAAGCACGGGGTTCTGCGAGAGAGGATTTCCAGACTGTCTGTCTGGGCCATCACGCTGGAGTGCTATGTTGCAGAGTTGCAGAGATCTTGAGTATTGTACTCTGTTTATTCAGTTACAATAATTAATCATTAAACATAGTAACGCTACATTAACATTAATAAGCCTATGCGAATTCGTAGTTGTTAATTCGCTGATAAAGGTACTGCATAATTATGATCTCTGAATTGAAGGATAGTTAACTGTTTAGTTGAGTGTTGAATTGGGAAAATTAAACAAAGGGCCTCTGTACTATCAGACCCCTTGTTGAAGATAAATGCACAAACTCATTTTCATATGAGCCATGCTTGGATAAATTTACCAAATATAAAGATAAAGGAAAAGTAGAGAAAAAAATTAAAAAAATAATAAAAGAAAAAGTCTAGTCAAAACTTCATGATGAGTAAGAGATACAATATCTTGCCTTGTAGTTAGTAGCATGTAGTGGAGAAAGTGGTGAGTTAAGAAGGAGGCACAAACTTCTTCACATGCTCATTGGTTATAAAAGTGAAGTGGGAGCACATTCAAAACAAGGAGAGAAAGAGGCAAGAGCTCCCAGTAGTCGGATCTAGCCATTTTGTCATTTTGGTTTTCCCTTAGACTCCTTCCAGCCGCACGTCAGTTTGTACACAGCTCTGTTGCAGAGCTCATATCTCAGTGCATATGTAACCATTTTGTGCGTTTAAACATTCATTGGAAAGCTTATCTCGTGTACTTTCTGATATCAAATATCTCTTTGAAATCTTATGTAGTTTGTGAGATATCAGTGAAAGAGTGAAGTCTAGTTTTTTAGTATACCTGTGTAGATAGGTAGTCTATTTTGGTCGGTTCAGTTTCCCAATCAGAACATATCCAAATTGCAAGATTTTTATCTTGTTGGAAAGCCCTCGGCATCTACTTTCCGTGTTTCAAGTATCTCATTCAGATCATTCATTCTCTGAGAGATATCTATTAGAGAGTAAAGTCCAGTTTTATAGTGTACTTATGTGTGCAGGTGGTCTATCTTGATGAGTTGAGTTTCCTAATCAATACTCATCCAAATTATTTGTTTTTAGCTTGTTGGAAAGCTATTTGTGTTTACTTTCTCTGTACCAAAAATCGTTCTCAAAAGATATATATTCAGAGAGCTATCAGTCCGAGAGTGAATCTTAGTTCTTTAGCATACCTGTGTGGACAGGTAGTTCATCTTTGATAGTTGTGTTTCGTAATCAAAACTTGTCCAAATTAAGTCATTTATAGTTTGTTAGAAAGCTCTCTTTGTCTACTTTTATTGACTAAAGCATCAAGTCCATTTGAGTTTTGTGTTGAGAGCAGCAAGCTATCTAAGGTGCAGATGTTTGTCCAAGTGCTGGACATACAAGGGTTCACTACACACTTCCGTTGCGCGTAGGAGAACTCGTTCTCAACAGTTGGTATCAGAGCAAACTTGGTTTTGAAGCTTCATCAACAGAGCTAGAGGTGAAGCAAAGCAAAAGAGGAGCTATAAAACAAGGAGGAGCTTCACAAACGCAAGAGCAAAAGGACTATAACTATTCGAGGTAACTCTCAAAGTCTTTCATACTCTTCAATGGCTGACTTGGGTCAACAAGTAGAGAAGTTGGATAAGGATAACTATCCAGTGTGGAGGTTTACAATGACCAACTACCTAATGGGCAAAAGGTTATGGTGTATTGTGAGCGGCGATGATGCTCAACCTAAAATCAATCAAGCTATGGCCACCGAAGTCCAAAGGAGGCAAGCAAAAGAATGGGAGGAGAGGAATAGGAGAGTCATGTTCCTCATTTCGCAAGTCATTACTAATGCCATGGTAGGTCATATTCAACATCTAGAGAAAGCTAAGGATGCTTGGGAAGCTCTTGAAAGAATGTATTCAACAAATACCAAAGTTAGGAAACTTCAACTCAAGAATGAGTTGAACACAATGAAGAAAAGTTAGTCAATCCATAGCTGAATATACTTTGAAGATTAAGGAGCCAAGCGATGCTTTAGCTTCTATTGGCACAACGGTTGAAGACGAAGATCTTGTGTGTTATACTCTCAATGGCTTGAGAGAAGATGAAAGATGGAAGCCTTTTATAACTTCCATTAACTTGAAAGATGTATATCTAGGTTTTGAACAACTAATCCCTCATCTTGTCACAGAAGAGCTTAGCTTCGGTGGTCCCAAAGGAAAGGGCAGCCACAACCAAATGTTATATGCAAGTCGAGGCAAAGGAAAAAACTCAAGAGGAGGCCCAAGAGGAAAAGGAAGAGGTCACAACCACTCCAACTACAATCAAAACAATTCGGAAGACAACAAGGATGCATCAAATGCCAACATACAAGGAAGAGGTCGAGGTAGAAGTAGAGGAAGAGGCCGAAGCTCCTACAATTCTCATAAAGGTATAACATGCTATCATTGTGGTAAAGTAGGACACTATGCTAGTGATTGTTGGCTGAAGAATGGAAGACCAAATGGAGGCAATCAAAGGAACCAAAGCAACTATGCAAACACCTCAAGTGAAGGAAGCAAGGACACACTACTTGCAATGAGACATGAGTATAGAAGCTCTTGTGAAGATGACAAGAAATGGTACATTGATTCAGGTTGTAGTAACCATATGTCATGCCAAGGAAGTTTGTTCACTAATCTACAGGTACCAAGTGGAAAAGGATGTGTTGAAAGAGGTGATGATACTCAACACATGATTGAACATATTGGAGATATAAGGCTTGGAGATACAAGTAGAGCAAAGGTACTATGTAATGTTCTTCATGTTCCTACAATTTCAAAGAACTTGATTTCAGTAGGAGAAATGGTAGAGAAGGGTTATGATGTCATATTCAATGAGAATGGGTGCTTCATAAAAGAATCCAAAGGAAGGCTTCAAGGTCATTGCTCGAGGTAGAAGAGAAGGAAGGATGTTCACTTTGGATGTCCAACATCCACATGGAAAGGTCATGTACATTCAATGTGGGAACAAGAAGATTTCAGAGCTGGACTTATGGCACAAAAGAATCGGACACATTAACATTCCAAAGCTGAAGGACATGAGCAAACATGAAGTGGTAAGAGGTCTTCCAAAATTTAATAGCATTGGACTACATGAGTTATGTGAAGCTTGTCATCTAGGAAAGCAAACGAGGCAGCCATTCAAGAGGAGCAATTATGTGGCTCCAAATGTCTTGGACTTGATACATATGGATGTATGGGGACCAACCCAAGAGGCATCAATGGCTGGTAATAGATTTTTTGTCACCTTCATTGATGATCACTCAAGAAAGGTATGGCTGTTTTGTATGAAGCAAAAATCAGAGGTGTTTTCTATATTCAAAAGATTCAAAGTTGAAGTTGAAAAGGAAACAGGAAGGTCTATCAAAACCTTAAGGTCCGATGGTGGAGGAGAATACTTCTCCAAAGAATTTTCAGATTTTCTACAAGAGAATGGGATCAAAAGGCAATTCACTTGTAGGTATACACCACAACAAAATGGAGTAGCTGAGAGGAAAAATTGGCAAATTGTTGAAATTGCAAGATGCATGCTCAACGAGATGAAGGTACCATTGTACTATTGGGCTGAAGCTACCACAACACCATTTACTTGATGAATAGGTGCACAACATCGGGAATACATCACTTGACTCCAGAAGAGGTATATTCCGGTAAGAAACCTGATCTTACACACCTCGAAGTTTTTGGATGTGTTTGCTTTGTTCCCAATCCACAAGAAGTTAGAACAAAGATGGAACCAAGATCAGACAAATGCATTTTCATCGGCTACTCGACGGAGCAAAAAGGATACAAGTGTTACAACCCTAGAACAAAGGAATTAAGAGTCTAGCGAGATGTGGTCTTTGATGAACTAAGACCATGGTATGAAGATAAAGGAAAGGAAAAGATTCTTGAAGAAGATTGTGATGATTATGCAGGAACAAATCAAAGAGAAGTTCAACAATCAAGCACAAAGGCTTCAGGTCCAGAGGCATCTACATCAAATGAAGAATGTTCAACATGGAGGGGGAGTCATTCTTTGTCCCCAAATTCAGCTCATAGTAGAGCCAAAGAGGCAAGTGCTACTCCAAACAGTGAGGTAGATGCAAGTGAAGAAGAATATGAAGAGGTAATCACTCCGATTGTAAAGCTAAATAGGTTAAAGAAGCAACTCTCTAAAGGCAATGAAAGAAGATCTTCAAGGACAAGGTATCCAACTCAAAGGTTGAGTTATGATAGTTTTATGGCGACACATTTTGCATACATGATGCAGGTTATCAAAGACAAAGAGCCTGATACATATGAAGAGGCTTGCACACAAAAGGAATGGAAGCAAGCTATGAAAGAGGAGATCAAAGCTCTCAAAGATAATCACACATGGGAGCTAGTGCCAAAGAAAGAAGGTATGAAGATTGTTCCAAACAAATGGGTGTTTAAAAGTAAAGAGGAATGCTGATGGTTCACTAGCTAGATATAAAGCTAGATTAGTTACCAAAGGATTTAAACAAACACAAGGCATAGATTATGATGAAGTTTTCAGCCCCGTTGCAAAGATGGGAACTATCAAAACCTTAATAGCAATTGGTGCTTCAAGGAGATGGCCATTATATCAACTCGACATAAAAAATGCCTTTCTCAATGGAGAACTACAAGAAGAGGTATACATGAGTCAACCGGTTGGATTTGAAGATGAAAACCATCCAGATTTTGTTTGCAAGTTGAAGAAGGCACTTTATGGCTTGAAGCAAGCACCAAGAGCATGGAATCAGAGATTGGTAGAGTATCTATCTAAGTGTGGATACAACCCAAGTAGTGCAGATCCTTCGTTGTACATGAAGAAGGAAGAAAATAGAGAGGTATATATTTGCATATATGTCGATGACCTCATCATAACAGGAAAGGATGTTACAGGGATTAAAGATATCAAAAGGAAGCTTGGTAAGGAGTTTAAAATTTCAGATCTTGGGGAGCTGAAATATTTTTTAGGAATTGAAGTTGTTTATGGAAAGAGTGGCATCTACTTGATGCAAAGGAAGTACTTGCTGGATGTTCTTTTCAGATTTGGAATGAGTGAATGCAAACCACTCACTCAACCGATGGACACAAATACAAAGATTTGTTCAAATGATTGAGAACCATAGGAAGATGTAAGGACATATAGAAGCATTGTAGGATCATTGATCTATGCAAACATTACAAGACCTGATTTGTCTTATGTTGTTGGTGTACTTTCTCAGTTTATGCAAGCCCCAACAAGTGAACACTTAAATTCAGCCAAGAGAGTGTTGAGATACATAAAGCATACAGTTAATCATGCTTTGTTTTACAAGTTTGATGAAGAATTGCAGGTCAAAGGCTTTAGTGATGCTGATTGGGCATGCTCAAAGGAAGATAGAAGATCAACCTCAGGTTATGTGTTCATGATAGGAAGCAAACCTATCACGTGGAGCTCAAAGAAACAACCTACTGTTGCACTTTCATCTATGGAGACTGAATACAGAGAATTAGCATTTGCAACATGTGAAGCAATATGGATTAAAAAGCTTTTGGCTGATCTTGGAGTGCAAGTTGGAACCATCCCTATATATGGTGATAACATGTCAAGTATCTACTTGGCAAGCAATCCTATGTTTCATGCAAGGAGCAAGCACATAGAGGTCCACTACCATTATGTAAGGGAGAAGGTGCTGAGCAAAGATGTGGAGATAAAGTTCATTAGAACCAAAGAGCAGGTTGTAGATATTTTTACAAAGTTCTTGGATGCTTCTAAACTCAAAGGCTTCAAGGATGTGATAAATTTGTAGGACATGGATGAAGATAACTCCCAAATGAGCTTGAGGGGGAGTGTTGAAGATAAATGTACAAGCTCATTTTCATATGAGCCATGCTTGGATAAATTTACCAAATATAAAGATAAAGGAAAAGTAGAGAAAAAAAGTAAAAAATAATAAAAGAAAAAGTCTAGTCAAAACTTCATGATGAGTAAGAGATACAATATCTTGCCTTGTACTTAGTAGCATGTAGTGGAGATAGTGGTGAGTTAAGAAGGAGGCGCAAACTTCTTCATATGCTCATTGGTTATAAAAGTGAAGTGGGAGCACATTCAAAACAAGGAGAGAAAGAGGCAAGAGCTCCCAGTAGTCAGATCTAGCCATTTTGTCATTTTGGTTTTCTCTTAGACTCCTTCCAGCCACACGTCAGTTTGTACACAGCTCTGTTGCAGAGCTCATATCTCAGCGCATATGTAACCATTTTGTGCGTTTAAACATTCATTGGAAAGACTATCTCGTTTACTTTCTGCATCTCCTCTCTTTGAAAGCTTATGTAATTTGTGAGATATCAGTGAAAGAGTGAAGTCCAGTTTTTCAGTATACCTGTGTAGATAGGTAGTCTATTTTGGTCGGTTCAGTTTCCCAACCAAAACATATCCAAATTGCGTGCTTTTTGTCTTGTTGGAAAGCCCTTTGCATCTAATTTCACTGTTACAAATATCACATTCAGATCGTTCATACTCTGTGAGATATCTGTTAGAGAGTAAAGTTTAGTTTTATAGTGTACTTATGTGTGCAGGTGGTCTATCTTGATGAGTTGAGTTTCCTAATCAAACCTCATCCAAATTACTTGATTTTTAGCTTTTTGGAAAGCTATTTGTGTCTACTTTTTGTGTACCAAATATCTTTCTCAAAAGATATATATTTAGAGAGCTATCAGTCCGAGAGTGAAGCTCAGTTCTTGAGCATACCTGTGTGGACAGGTAGTTCATCTTTGACAGTTGTGTTTCCTAACTAAAACTTGTCCAAATTAAATCATTTATAGCTTGTTAGAAAGCTCTCTTTGTCTCCTTTGATTGACTAAAGCATCAAGTCCATTTGAGTTTTGTGTTGAGAGCAGCAAGCTATCTAAGGTGCAGATGTTTGTCCAAGTGCTGGACATACAAGGGTTCACTACACACTTCCATTGCGCATAGGAGAACTCGTTCTCCAGAACCCTATCCATCCCCAAGAGCCCAGAAATGAGATAAAACGTAGCTTAACAGAAGCGCTTTTAACAGAGAGAGAGAGAGAGAGAGAGAGAGAGAGAGAGAGAGAGAGAGAGAGAGAGAGAGAGAGAGAGAGAGAGAGAGAGAGAGAGAGATAGAGAGAGAGAGAGAGAGAGAGAGAGAGAGAGAGAGAGAGAGAGAGAGAGAGAGAGAGAGAGAGAGAGAGAGAGAGAGAGAGAGAGAGAGAGAGAGAGAGAGAGAGAGAGAGAGAGAGAGAGAGAGAGAGAGAGAGAGAGAGAGAGAGAGAGAGAGAGAGAGGGAGAGGGAGAGGGAGAGGGAGAGGGAGAGGGAGAGGGAGAGGAGGAGGGGAGGGGGAGGGGGAGGGGGAGGGGGAGGGGGGGGGGGAGAGAGAGAGAGAGAGAGAGAGAGAGAGAGAGAGAGAGAGAGAGAGAGAGAGAGAGAGAGAGAGAGAGAGAGAGAGAGAGAGAGAGAGAGAGAGAGAGAGAGAGAGAGAGAGAGAGAGAGAGGGAGGGAGGGAGGTGTGGGAATTGAACTCGCGGCCTTTCAACAAGGAGTGTAATTGGCTAACTGCTTGCCCCAAAAGCCATGATTGAGGATTACTTCCTAATCCTCCCTCCTAAGGTGTGATTTAGCCATCTCATGCGTGTCATATCTTGAGTCTATCACTCTCTTCCCCTTCTAGAGATCATTGTCCTCAATGATCAATCCTTGATCTCCCTTTGAATTGATGTCATCACCCTCACAAAATCTCTTGAAGTTTCTTTTTCACAACCTTGCTCTTGAACTCTTGCTCTCAACCTTGGTCTCTTAAACCTTGCCTTTTGGTTTAACTAATGCTCCCTTTATTGGCCACTTGCCTATGGAACTTCCTTGTTTGCAACCTTTGTCTCTTGATCCCCTTGTTCTCAACCTCAGTATCTTAAACTTGGTTCTCACTCGTGCTAGGTATCTTGGACCCTCAGTCTAGTCCTCCCATTGGCAATTTCTTTCCGAGAGATTTCCAACAGTATTTTAGACGACTAAATCCACCCTATGGATTGGAAGATATATTATAATTTTTGTTGGGATCATATTTGAAAGTAACTCGCATGCCTTCCATCCATTTGCCCAACTCTAATTATAAAGCTCTGATACCGATCTCATGACCTTCTAGATAGTAGAATGATGGGCTAACCACTTGCTCTAAAAGCATGGTTGAGGATTACTTCCTAGTCCTCCCTCCTAGGGTGTGGTTCAACCATCTCCTTCTTGTCATATCTTGAGTCTAACAGGAGGGATAGAGGGAGGGAGGGAGGGAGAGGGAAGGAGAGAGAGAGGGGGGGAGAGAGAGAGAGAGAGAGAGAGAGAGGAGGAGGAAAGGGGTGTCATGCCCCTTTGCCTCCTCCCTAGTTTTCTATCCAACCTTTGACGGTGCTTGGGTGGTTTATCTTGGTATCACAAATTGTGTTTAACTATAAGCGGAGTAGTAACCATGCATGCCTCTTGATGGTGGCGTGGCTGGGAATGCCTTGATCATCCGGGCAACGAAGCATCAAGTAAATAAGTGTTGAGCCTTCCCTTCCTCTTGTTTCATGGGAACCTCAATCGTCCCTCGCATCGTGGGTAGATGCTCGGGAATGGGAGCGCTCCCCCATCAATCCATGGCAGGTCTCATACCGTGACAACGTGGTGGGCCAACATCGGCTGGCCCATCCCTTATCTTGCCTGATCACTCAAAGGGGCTTTGGATGTGTGTGGCAATGGAGAGCCACAATGCCTCTTGGCAAACAGTAACCTTGTACTTGATGACAACACACCGTCAACCGGACTACCTTCGACGACCATCCTTTCTATCTTTTGGGTTAGGTCCGACTTCCACTATGCAACTGGCCTCTAGGTCACTTACACTTAGTCCTGCTCAATCTTGGGTTACTTACGGGGATTGCCCTTTTAACTTCGTGGCCATCCATCTCCTTATAGGTTAGGCAAAGAAGGTGTTCCCTTGGAGCTGAGTGTCATATTTGGTATTAGAGCTTCTGCTCTCGGTTGCTGGGTGCATCCACCATCGGTAGTGTTGGTTTTCCGCCCATTATCAAAAAGGGCAAATTTTTTTTTACATGAGATACATCATCATCGGTCCTTGCTTGGATGTTGACTTGTTTTGGCACAAATATGAGTTTTATTTTATGGACATCACAATTTTCCATCAGCCCCTACATGGACTGTTGATAGAGGGCAGCAGATGGACACTTCAGGCTTGCGTGGCACTGGTCATGGGGTCGGTGTGGTAGGCCACATCAATCTTTTATGAATCTATGTAAAGGCACAATGTTTGCCCATCAATGTGTTTATGGGTTCAACCCGCTTGCTGGGCCACTCTTGTTCACTCATTCCCACATTGGTTGGACCCGCATTGAGGATTTCATGACGACCACCGTGAGGCTGAAGGCCTTTCCCATTACAAAACAGGCTTGGATCCTTAGGGCTCACTCACCTCTGGAGTGAGACCTGCACGAAAGGTTGCTATATTAGCCAGAACTTCCATGGCGCAGACAGAGATACACGGAAACACAGAGTACACAAAGGGCGCAAACACACAATCACAATAGCGATTAACAGTGGAAAGAACAAGATTAAGAAGGAATACTAAAAAAATCAAGCGGCAAAGACCTACTCATAACGCAGTATTGGAGAGATATCCTTCATAATTGAGGCATGCATGCATGAACAGAAGCAGGGACATAGAGGCAACTATTAATCATAATTAGATCACCAAAATGGAAGGATTACAGTCAAATGGTTAATCGAAACACGGGGAGTAGAAAAAGAAAGCAAGTAGGAAGCGGAAAAGAAAAAACTGATGGAGTACACCTTAGGAGTTACTAAATGTCGGGTGATAAGGGCGGAGCTTAGAGCCATTAATCACTTTTGGAAGGAGAACACCTCTTACGGTTACAAAGCAAATTGCCAGGAAGTCACTAACACTGCTGAGGATGTTATTGAAGCTGCTGAGGAGATAAATGAGCATGAGACCGGAATTGTTTTGGTTCCAAACGCCCTTATTCCTCTTCCTCCATCGATTACCCGTTCTGAGCATGTAGAAGTTCTTCATGTAGCAACCTCCACTGCCATTCGAGAGGCATCAACAGCTCAATTATCTTCTCCTTATTACTCTCCACCACCCTCCCCTCATCTACTCTTTGCTTCGTCGTCACAACCTCCTTCTTCTCTTCCTCCCTCAACAGTCATGTTCACCAAATTAGGGTCTATGGGTCACCTCCTTATACAATTTTCTCAGCAATTACCCATCCAAATGAAGCTAGCGACTCAGACCATTCAACAGGAGTTGTAGAGTAAAGTGGATTTGCTCGAAGCAGACATTGCTCCCCTCCAAGAAGAAGCCATTGTAGTCAAAGCTGAGAATCATGCGTTGCCGACTCAGCTGCAACAACTTCAAGATCAATTAAAGGAAAAGTATATCCTGCTTGCTCAGCGTGACACTGAAATCACTAATTTGAAGCAAGAACTTACAGACAAGACAGATGCCATGACTGCTTTAGGGAATGAGCTTCATAGTACAAGGGATGCCCTTAGCGTGTTAGAAGAAGCTTCTCAATCCCTTGCGGCCAATGTGCTTAAAGCAGAAGCGGAGTTACATAATGTCACTGAAAGATTGTTTCAGAGAGATCAAGCGTTCATGGAGGAGATCGCTAAGTATCTACGGTTGAAGAAAGAGTTTGAAGGTCTGCAGAAGGAGAGAGAAGCTTACTATAAGACGATGAAGTTTCAAGGTGAGGAGCTAGAAAGACGAGAAAAACAATTAGGCACTCAGGCTGATAGATTATCGAGGATCGATGCACAAATCGCAGATATGAAGTTGAGACGAGATGCTGCATTAGCGAATGATTTTTATCTTCAAGAAACATTTTTGCAGATGCAGACATAATTGCTCATGAGTCAAGTAGTTGCTGCTAGTTCGGTTGGAACAGATGCACAACTAGTCAAGCCTGATATTTTGAAGACTATGCTCGACTCATTAAAACAACTTACTCGCACTTTTAAATTAGTTCGAACCCTGTATATACAAGGCATTATTGATGAGCCTTAGTTGTATTCTTCCTTTTTGGGTTCAAGTCCACCGTGTGTGCCAGTGTTAGGCTACCGGAATGGAATATGTAATTTTACTTTTCATACTCGCACGCACCGAAAAGGCATAGCGAACAGATGTAACTTTCTATTGATTAATGAAAAAGCAAGCACGGGGTTCAGCGAGAGAGGATTGCCAGACTGTCTGTCTGGGCCATCACGCTGGAGTGCTATGTTGCAGAGTTGCAGAGATCTTGAGTATTGTACTCTGTTTATTGAGTTACAATAATTAATCATTAAACACAGTAACGCTACATTAACATTAATAAGCCTATGCGAATTCGTAGTTGTTAATTCGCTGATAAAGGTTCTGCATAATTATGATCTCTGAATTGAAGGATAGTTAACTGTTTAGTTGAATGTTGAATTGGGAAAATTAAACAAAGGGCCTCTGTACTATCAGACCCCTTGTTGAAGATAAATGTACAAGCTCATTTTCATATGAGCCATGCTTGGAAAGATAAAGGAAAAGTAGAGAAAAAAATAAAAAAATAATAAAAGAAAAAGTCTAGTCAAAACTTCATGATGAGTAAGAGATACAATATCTTGCCTTGTAGTTAGTAGCATGTAGTGGAGAAAGTGGTGAGTTAAGAAGGAGGCACAAACTTCTTCACATGCTCATTGGTTATAAAAGTGAAGTGGGAGCACATTCAAAACAAGGAGAGAAAGAGGCAAGAGCTCCCAGTAGTCGGATCTAGCCAACCAAAACATATCCAAATTGCATGATTTTTGTCTTGTTGGAAAGCCCTTGTCATCTACTTTCACTGTCTCAAATATCTGATTCAGATCAATCATACTCTGTGAGACATCTGCTACAGAGTAAAGTCTAGTTTTACAGTGTACTTATGTGTGTAGGTGGTCTATCTTGATGAATTGACTTCCTAATCAAAACTCATCCAAATTACTTGATTTTTAGCTTGTTGGAAAGATATTTGTGTCTACTTTCTCTGTACCAAATATTTTTCTCAAAGGATATATATTCAGAGAGCTATCAGTCTGAGAATGAAGCTCAATTCTTGAGCATACCTGTGTGGACAGGTAGTTCATCTTTGACAGTTGTGTTTCCTAATCAAAATTTGTCCAAATTAAGTCATTTATAACTTGTTAGAAAGCTCTATTTGTCTACTTTGATTGACTAAAGCATCAAGTCCATTTGAGTTTTGTGTTGAGAGCAGCAAGCTATCTAAGGTGCAGATTATGTCCAAGTGTTGGACATACAAGGGTTCACTACACACTTCCGTTGCGCATAGGAGAATTCGTTCTCAACAGTTGGTATCAAAGCAAACTTGGTGTTGAAGCTTCATCAACAAAGCTGGAGGTGAAGCAAAGCAAAAGAGGATCTATAAAACAAGGAGGAGCTTCACAAACACAAGAGCAAAAGGACTATAACTATTCGAGGTAACTCTCAAAGTCTTTCATACTCTTCAATGGCTGACTTGGGTCAACAAGTAGAGAAGCTGGATAAGGATAACTATCCAGTGTGGAGGTTTAGAATGGCCAACTACCTAATGGGCAAAGGCTTATGGGGTATTGTGAGCGGCGATGATGCTCAACGTCAAATCAATCAAGCTATGGCAACCGAAGTCCAAAAAAGGCAAGCAAAAGAATGGGAGGAGAGGAATAGGAGAGTTATGTTCCTCATTTCGCAAGTCATTACTAATGCCATGGTAGGTCATATTCAACATCTAGAGAAAGCTAAGGATGCTTGGGAAGCTCTTGAAAGAATGTATTCAAGAAATACCAAAGCTAGGAAACTTCAACTCAAGAATGAGTTGAACACAATCAAGAAAAGTTCGAGTCAATCCATAGCTGAATATACTTTGAAGATTAAGGAGCTAAGCGATGCTTTAGCTTCTATTGGCACAACAGTTGAAGACGAAGATCTTGTGTGTTATACTCTTAATGGCTTGAGAGATGATGAAAGATGGAAGCCTTTTATAACTTCCATTAACTTGAAAGATGTATATCCAGGTTTTGAACAACTAATCCCTCATCTTGTCACAGAAGAGCTTAGCTTCGGTGGTCCCAAAGGAAAGGACAGCCACAACCAAATGTTATACGCAGGTCGAGGCAAAGGAAGAAACTCAAGAGGAGGCCCAAGAGGAAAAGGAAGAGGTCACAACCACTCCAACAAAAATAAAAAAAACTAGGAAGACAACAAGGATGCATCAAATGCCAACACACAAGGAAGAGGTCGAGGTAGAAGTAGAGGAAGAGGCCGAAGCTCCTACAATTCTCATAAACGTATAACATGCTATCATTGTGGTAAAGTAGGACACTATGCTAGTGATTGTTGGCTGAAGAATGGAAGACCAAATGGAGGCAATCAAAGGAACCAAAGCAACTATGCAAACACCTCAAGTGAAGGAAGCAAGGACACACTACTTCTAATGAGACATGAGTATAGAAGCTCTTGTAAAGATGACAAGAAATGGTACATTGATTCAGGTTGTAGTAACCATATGTCATGCCAAGGAAGTTTGTTCACTAATCTATAGGTACCAAGTGGAAAAGGATGTGTTGAAACAGGTGATGATACTCAACACATGATTGAACATATTGGAGATATAAGGCTTGGAGATACAAGTAGAGCAAAGGTACTATCTAATGTTCTTCATGTTCCTACAATTTCAAAGAACTTGATTTCAGTAGGACAAATGGTAGAGAAGGGTTATCATGTCATATTCAATGAGAATGGGTGCTTCATAAAGAATCCAAAGGAAGACTTCAAGGTCATTGCTCGAGGTAGAAGAGAAGGAAGGATCTTCACTTTGGATGTCCAACATCCACATGGAAAGGTCATGTACATTCAATGTGGGAGCAAGAAGATTTCAGAGCTTGACTTATGGCACAAAGAATAGGACACATCAACATTCCAAAGCTGAAGGACATGAGCAAACATGAGGTGGTAAGAGGTCTTCCAAAATTTAATAGCATTGGACTACATGAGTTATGTGAAGCTTGTCAACTAGGAAAGCAAACGAGGCAGCCATTCAAGAGGAGCAATTATGTGGCTCCAAATGTCTTGGACTTGATACATACGGATGTATGGGGACCAACCCAAGAGGCATCAATGGCTGGTAATAGATTTTTTGTCACCTTCATTGATGATCACTCAAGAATGGTATGGCTGTTTTGTATGAAGCAAAAATCAGAGGTGTTTTCTATATTCAAAAGATTCAAAGTTGAAGTTGAAAAGGAAACAGGAAGGTCTATCAAAACCTTAAGGTTCGATGGTGGAGGAGAATACTTCTTCAAAGAATTTTCAGATTTCTACAAGAGAATGGGATCAAAAGGCAATTCACTTGTAGGTATACACCACAACAAAATGGAGTAGCTGAGAGGAAAAATTGGCAAATTGCTGAAATTGCAAGATGCATGCTCAACGAGATGAATGTACCATTGTACTATTGGGCTGAAGCTACCACAACCCCATTTACTTGATGAATAGGTGCACAACATCGGGAATACATCACTTGACTCTAGAAGAGGTATATTCCGGTAAGAAACCTGATCTTACACACCTCAAAGTTTTTGGATGTGTTTGCTTTGTTCACATTCCACAAGAAGTTAGAACAAAGATGGAACCAAGATCAAAAAAATGCATTTTCATCGGCTACTCGACGGAGCAAAAAGGATACAAGTGTTACAACCCTAGAACAAAGGAATTAAGAGTCTCGCGAGATGTGGTCTTTGATGAACTAAGACCATGGTATGAAGATAAAGGAAAGGAAAAGATTCTTGAAGAAGATTTTGATGATTATGCACGAACAAATCAAAGAGAACTTCAACAATCAAGCACAAAGGCTTCAGGTCCAGAGGCATCTACATCAAATGAAGAATGTTCAACATGGAGGGGGAGTCACTCTTTGTCCCCAAATTCAGCTCATAGTAGAGCCAAAGAGGCAAGTGCTACTCCAAACAGTGAGGTAGATGCAAGTGAAGAAGAATATGAAGAGGTAATCACTCAGATTGTAAAGCTTAATAGGTTAAAGAAGCAACTCTCTAAAGGCAATGAAAGAAGATCTTCAAGGACAAGGTATCCAACTCAAAGGTTGAGTTATGATAGTTTTATGGCGACACATTTTGCATACATGATGCAGGTTATCAAAGACAAAGAGCCTGAGACATATGAAGAGGCTTGCACACAAAAGGAATGGAAGCAAGCTATGAAAGAGGAGATCAAAGCTCTCAAAGATAATCACACATGGGAGCTAGTGCCAAAGAAAGAAGGTATGAAGATTGTTCCAAACAAATGGGTGTTTAAAGTAAAGAGGAATGCTGATGGTTCACTAGCTTGATATAAAGCTAGATTAGTTGCCAAAGGATTTAAACAAACACAAGGCATAGATTATGATGAATTTTTCAGCCCCGTTGCAAAGATGGGGACTATCAGAACCTTAATAGCAATTGGTGCTTCAAGGAGATGGCCATTATATCAACTCGACGTAAAAAATGCCTTTCTCAATGGAGAACTACAAGAAGAGGTATACATGAGTCAACCGGTTGGATTTGAAGATGAAAACCATCCAGATTTTGTTTGCAGGTTGAAGAAGGCACTTTATGGCTTGAAGCAAGCACCAAGAGCATGGAATCATAGATTGGTAGAGTATCTAACTAAGTGTGGATACAACCCAAGTAGTGCAGATCCTTCCTTGTACATGAAGGAGGAAGAAAATAGAGAGGTATATATTTGCATATATGTTGATGATCTCATCCTAACAGGAAACGATGTTACAGGGATTAAAGATATCAAAAGGAAGCTTGGTAAGGAGTTTAAAATTTCAGATCTTGGGAAGCTGAAATATTTTTTAGGAATTGAAGTTGTTTATGGAAAGAGTGGCATCTACTTGATGCAAAGGAAGTACTTGTTGGATGTTCTTTTCAGATTTGGAATGAGTGAATGCAAACCACTCACTCAACCCATGGACACAAATACAAAGATTTGTTCAAATGATGGAGAACCATTGGAAGATGTAATGACATACAGAAGCATTGTAGGATCATTGATCTATGCAAACATTACAAGACCTGATTTGTCTTATGTTGTTGGTGTACTTTCTCTGTTTATGCAAGCACCAACAAGTGAACACTTAAATTAAGCCAAGAGAGTGTTGAGATACATAAAACATACAATTAATCATGCTTACGGTTTTACAAGTTTGATGAAGAATTGCAGGTCAAAGGCTTTAGTGATGCTGATTGGGTAGGCTCAAAGGAAGATAGAAGATCAACCTCAGGTTATGTGTTCATGATAGGAAGCAAACCTATCACGTGGAGCTCAAAGAAACAACCTACTGTTGCACTTTCATCTATGGAGGCTGAATAGAGAGGATTAGCATTTGCTACATGTGAAGCAATGTGGATTAAAAAGATTTTGGCTGATCTTGGAGTGCAAGTTGGAACCACCCCTATATATGGTGATAACATGTCAAGTATCTACTTGGCAAGCAATCCTATGTTTCATGCAAGGAGCATGCACATAGAGATCCACTACCATTATGTAAGGGAGAAGGTGCTGAGCAAAGACGTGGAGATAAAGTTCATTAGAACCAAAGAGAAGGTTGCAGATATTTTTACAAAGTTCTTGGATGCTTCTAAACTCAAAGGCTTCAAGGATGTGATAAATTTGCAGGACATGGATGAAGATAACTCCCAAATGATATTGAGGGGGAGTGTTGAAGATAAATGTACAAGCTCATTTTCATATGAGCCATGCTTGGATAAATTTACCAAATATAAAGATAAAGGAAGAGTAGAGAAAAAAAGTAAAAAATAATAAAAGAAAAAGTCTAGTCAAAACTTCATGATGAGTAAGAGATACAATATCTTGCCTTGTAGTTAGTAGCATGTAGTGGAGAAAGTGGTGAGTTAAGAAGGAGGCACAAACTTCTTCACATGCTCATTGGTTATAAAAGTTAAGTGGGAGCACATTCAAAACAAGGAGAGAAAGAGGCAAGAACTCCGAGTAGTCGGATCTAGCCATTTTATCAGTTTGGTTTTCCCTTACACTCCTTCCAGCCGCATGTCAGTTTGTATACAGCACTGTTGCAGAGCTCATATCTCAGTGCATATGTAGCCATTTTGTGCGTTTAA
>CM035410.1:108666513-108703564 GCA_020310875.1 Ceratopteris richardii
GCTTTGGATGTGTGTGGCAATGGAGAGCCACAATGCCTCTTGGCAAACAGTAACCTTGTACTTGATGACAACACACCGTCAACCGGACTACCTTCGACGACCATCCCTTCTATCTTTTGGGTTAAGTCCGACTTCCACTATGCAACTGGCCTCTAGGTCACTTACACTTAGTCCTGCTCAATCTTGGGTTACTTACGGGGATTGCCCCTTTAACTTCGTGGCCATCCATCTCCTTACAGGTTAGGCAAAGAAGGTGTTCCCTTGGAGCTGAGTGTCATATTTGGTATTAGAGCTTCTGCTCTCGGTTGCTGGGTGCATCCACCATCGGTAGTGTTGGTTTTCCGCCCATTATCAAAAAGGGCAAATTTGTTTTTACATGAGATGCATCATCATCGGTCCTTGCTTGGATGTTGACTTGTTTTGGCACAAATATGAGTTTTATTTTATGGACATCACAATTTTCCATCAGCCCCTACATGGACTGTTGATAGAGGGCAGAAGATGGACACTTCAGGCTTGCGTGGCACTGGTCATGGGGTCCGTGTGGTAGGCCACATCAATATTTTATGAACCTATGTAAAGGCACAATGTTTGCCCATCAATGTGTTTATGGGTTCAACCCCCTTGCTGGGCCACTCTTGTTCGCTCATTCCCACATTGGTTGGACCCGCATTGAGGATTTCATGACGACCACCGTGAGGCTGAAGGCCTTTCCCATCACAAAACAGGCTTGGATCCTTAGGGCTCACTCACCTCTGGAGTGAGACCTGCACGAAAGGTTGCTATATTAGCCAGAACTTCCATGGTGCACACAGAGATACACGGAAACACAGAGTACACAAAGGGCGCAAACACACAATCACAATAGCGATTAACAGTGGAAAGAACAAGATTAAAAAGGAATACTAAAAAAATCAAGCGGCAAAGACCTACTCATAACGTAGTATTGGAGAGATATCCTTCATAATTGAGGCATGCATGCATGAACAGAAGCAGGGACATAGAGGCAACTATTAATCATAATTAGATCACCAAAATGGAAGGATTAAAGTCAAATGGTTAATCGAAACACGGGGAGTAGAAAAAGAAAGCAAGTAGGAAGCGGGAAAGAAAAAAATGATGGAGTACACCTTAGGAGTTACTAAACGTCGGGTGATAAGGGCGGAGCTTAGAGACGTCAACTCGCATAGTACAGTGTTAGGCCGCCAGATTGGAATATGTAATTTTATTTTTCATACTCGCATGCACCAAAATGGAGTAGCGAGCAGATGTAACTTTCTATTGATTAATGAAAAGTCAAGCACGGCATTCAGCGAGAGAGGATTGCCAGACTGTCTATCTGGGCGATCGCGCTGGAGTGTTGTGTTGCAGAGTTGCAGAGATCTTGAGTATTGTATTCTGTTTACTGAGTTACAATAATTAATCATTAAACATAGTAATGCTACATTAACATTAATAAGCTTGTGCAAATTCGTAGTTGTTAATTTGCGTGATAAAGGTACTACGTAATGATGATCTCTGAATTGAAGGATAGTTAACTATTTAGTTGAATGTTGAATTAGGAAAATTAAACAAAGGGCCTCTCTACTATCAGACCCCTTTCCATCCCCAAGAACCCAGAAATGAGATTAAAAGTAGCTTAACAGAAGCGCTTTTAACATTGGCACCGTCTGTGGGAAGATGGGAATGGATTTGGAATAACCAGTAAGGGCAGAGCAGTACTCAAGATGAGCAATGGAGAATAGTAACCGCCAGTTGAAGAAGTGATATATGCCGGTTACTCGCTCCGGTGAGTCCTATCCGAAGTATAGAAGCGACCAACATCCATGGACAATTCCTAGTGTATTAGGAACACCCCTCGGTAGGAGAAGTGAAGGACAAGCAAATACAGAAGAAGGCAGTGCGCGGCAGGAAACAGGTACACCTTCCACTGAAATTCCGGTGTGTTCTGGTACCACTCTGGTCTGTTCCGGTGATACTTCCTTACGTTTAGAAGATAATTTACTAGTGGCTGGGTGTACATCGACCTAGTGAGGAGATAGGTCAGTACCTATTAGCGATCATTTGTCGCTTTTCGATGAGCGTTCGGGTCTTTTCGGAGGAAGTTCATTGCTTTCCAATGCACATCCGATGCTTTATGGTGAAGGATCCACGCTCTTTGGTGTGGGATCCACGTTTCTTAGTAAAGGATCTACGTTTTTCGGTGAAGGCTCTATGCTCTTGGGTAAGGGATCAACATGTTTTGGTGAAGAACCAATGCTTTTCGGTGAAACCTCAGTGTCATTCGGTGGCACTTCGGTTGAATTGGGTGCCAGTTCGGGCATCTTCGATGAGCATTCGATAGTGGAAAGTGGTCAAGCACAAGGGATAGTACTTCTGTAGACAGGAACCATGAGTACTTCTGGCCAACAACAACAACAACAACAATAGCAACAACAACAACAATAGCAACAATAACAACAGCAGCCACAACCACCTCGACCGGTCCCAACCGGAGTGTCTTATACAAAATTCGGTGGATTTCCGAGGGATGACCCCGATGCACACGTTCGCACATTTGGAATCAGTTATGCAGTGTTGAATCACCCACCAGATCTAGCGTATAAGGCCATCGTGTTTCAGGCCACGCTGGTTAATGAAGCAGCAAGGTGGCTGACAGAATATGATATTAATCATTTCGATAATTATGACGATTTAAGGGACGCGTTCCTACAGAGGTTTCGTTTGAAGAAGAACCCTGTAGAAATTTTTGATTATTTGCAGAACAATCGGCAGAAACCACACCAGAGTGTCCAAGAGTATGCGACACTATTCAGAACTCAGTTGCGGCAGCTGCCGCCGGTGCATGCCAACATGCCAGATGATGTCATAACACAATGGTTTATCAACGGCTTGAACCCACGGTTAAAACAAATCATGATCATTCACTATGTGGGCGGAATGACATTGGATGCTGTCAATGGACTTGCAGTTGGAGCATAAAGTTGGAGGATTTACGGAGGATTTTGAATGGTTGAAAGAGCAAGTAAGAACGTGACCGAGGATCCGTCCAAACAAGTGTACTGTACTAAGTGTAAGAATCTACGTCACACCAGTTCCACATGTGCTCTCAAGCAAATGTATTGTGCAATTTGTAACAAGACAGGGTAGAGCAGTAGTAAATGCCATAATACAAGAATCGGGCCAGCTCGCCACCCATTATGTACCGCCACATTTGCGAACAACCTAGCAGCAAGGATATAGGAACTATCGGGGTCAGCGCAATAATAATTTCAATCAAAATCGATGGCATGCGGGTACATCGGATGAAGGTACCTCTCTCCCACCCCCTCGTTGTCATTTTTGTGGCGAAGTTGGGCATATTCGTAGATTTTGCAAAGAAGCTGCAGAATATGACAAAAGAAAGAAGGAAAGACAAAATCCGATGATAAATATGGTTATATTTCCCCGGTTGATTCACAAGCAGTCGCAGTATAGACAAGATTGGGAAAACAATTGCAACCAGTAGCTGAAGTTTTCAACCCCGAAATTCGTGAGCAACAATGGATTTGTACAAAGGCCAGTCAATGGACAACTAAGGAGCAGGCGGTGTTCCATGGCCGAGTTCTGGTAACTTAGTCTCCTCTACCATATATAAGACTGAATACATAGAATTCCGTCCCGGTCACAGCAGAATCACAACTTGAGTCGGTTATGACCACAGAACAAACAAAACAGGTATGAGACGTATCTAAGGCTTCAATCACACTTCCTCTGGGACAATTGCTCGCCCTAGTTCCTAGTGTCAGACAACAATTTCAACAGCAGGTCAGCCCCGGACCTTCTTGTACTCTGGAAATTAGGACCATACAAGCCGAGATGGATCCTACGATGGATCATACGGTACCGCTGATCACAGTTTTGTATAAAAACCAGAAGATCACACAAGTGTTAATTGATGGAGGGTCTGGCGTGAATATTGTGACATCTACACTCTGTAAGAAACTGGGTTGGACCCAAATTGAACCAGTGCAGTTCTTTGTGCGAATGGTGGACCAATCCAGAGTCCATCCGGTTGGGCTCGTGCGTAATATTCCTATAACCCTGTAGGGAACTACATTTAAAATGACTTTTGTAGTCCTGGAGTTACTCGAATCTAGCCTCGACTACAACTTACTTTTTGGTCGACTGTGGCTCAAGCAAGCCAAAGTCGTGCAGGATTGGTCAGCTCAAGAGTTAATTTTTAAGAACAATCACCTCAATTATGTCGTGACATTGGATGCTATGCAACCTTGTGACTTACACGCACGCCCATATGTCGTAGAGCCAGTCCATATGTTGGATGGGCTATCTGATAATTAGGAGGAGGCTTTCCTCAAGACAAATAAGGACCTTATCCCATTGGGCACTCTAGACTTACAGTCGGTAGCAGATAAGTGGAGTCTGACAGCTTGTACGGTTGTACCAATGACCGAAGAAGTAGAAGCAGATGATGACATAACTATGGATGAAGTGACCTTACAACAATTGTTGCAGCCAGGTGATGATTTGGTAAAGCCCCGACTGTTCTATGTACTAGAGGATCAGTTGATAACGTACAATTTGGGTGATACGGTTAACCCAAAACCAGTCAAAATTAAAGTAGGATTAGTAGATAACTTCCGGGACGATTTGATATAACTCTTGCGCAAATTCTCAGATGTCTTCGCTTGGGATTATAGGGACATGAAGGGTCTTGACCCACGGATTTATCAACACCGGGTGGTCCAAAGCGAGATGCGCGACCCTTCAAGCAAGCCAGCTACCGAATGAATCAGCATTATGCAGCCCAAGTAAAAGCACAGCTAGATAAAGGTTGGATTCATTGTTCCCATTGAACATGCAGAGTGGATCTCACCAATAGTGATAGTGCCGAAGAAAATAAATAGTTACGCATTTGTGTCAACTACCGGAAGCTTAACGCAGCCACCGTACCAGACCCGTTCCCTCTTCTTTTTCTAAATATAATGCTTGATGAGGTAGGAGTTCACGAAATGTAGTCTTTCCTGGATGGCTACAGTGGATACAATCAAGTGATGATGGCAGACCTGGATATACCGAAGACAACATTCGTCACCAATTGGGGTGTCTATGCCTGCACCGCAATGTGGTTTGTTTTACGGAATGCCTCGAGTACATTCCAAAGATGTATGCAGGAAGTGTTCTCACCTTATCTGACAACATTCATGCAAGTCTATCTGGACGATTTTTCATTGTTTGGTGATGCTTTAGCACACCTGTATCATCTACGGTGTTGTTTTGAAAAGTGCCGGGAGTACCGACTATGTTTGAATCCTACCAAATCAGTTTTTCCGGTCTCCTGTGGAAAGCAGCTCGGTCATATCAACTCTAAACAAGGAATACAGGTAGATCCTGATAAAGTAGCAGCCGTGTTGGAGGCACCGGTCCCAAAGACACCGAAAGAAGTTATGCGGTTCCTTGGCCAAATCCGGTGGCATGGCAGACACCTATGGTGGTTGGCTCATCTCGCGACGCCACTTAACCAACTTATGACCAGCACTCCGTGATAGTATGAATGGACCAATGAGTGTCAAATGGCATTTGATCATTTGAAGGTCTTACAGACACAAGCTCCGATCCTGCGACCGCTTGATTGGTAGCGTCCATTCTGTGTCTTTGTGGATGGGTCTGATATCGCGATTGGTAGTGTTTTGATGCAACAAACTGATAAATGGTTTTGGCCTGTGTACTATGCGAGTCACCGATTAGCTCCTACAGAGAGAAATTACTCCGTGACAGAACAACAGTGTCTTGGTTTGGTGTACTCTGTTAAGAAGTTCCGGCATTACTTGCTGGGATGCAGATTCACTTTCCATGTGGATCATGCCGCACTAGTGTATTTGGTTCGCCAACAACACTTAGGTGGCACACTTGCTAGATGGGTTTTACTACTACAAGAGTTTGATTATGAAGTTATTCACCGACCAGGTACGACACATGTCTTGACTGGATTTCGGTGAGACTCCGGAAGGTGTCGATGACACAACGCTGGCTATTTATGTAACTAACACACCTCTCGAAGACTCTGTAGAACTTCCTATTGCCCCTACATACTATGATACATTAATGACTTTTCTTACTGATGGTTGTCTCCCACCTAATACTCCCGCTACTCTACGCCATAAAATTGCAGTCTACAGTCGACGATTCTGATTGATTGTTGGTCAATTGTATTACATAGATCATATTGGTGTCTTGCTCAGATGTATCCCTCTAGATGAATCAGCATCAGTTATTGCCATGGCTCACTCAGCATCCACTGGAGGACACTTCGGAGCTGATCTTACTCATCACAAAATCTTGCAAAGTGGGCTCTGGTGGCCTACCATGTATAGAGATGTTGTTCAATTTGTGCAACAGTGTGATGTTTGTCAACGGTCTGGAAAGCCCTTGCAGCGATCTTTGGAGCCTTTTCAAAAGTGGGGTTTAGATTTCATCGGCCCAATTACACCCTCGGCTACCCTTACCAACAATCGATATATTTTGACCTATATAGAGTATGCCACTAGGTGGGCGGAAGCTTGGGCTTTACATTGTGCCATAGCTGTTTCGGTGGCCAAATGTTTGGTGAAGGATGTCTTCCCTTGATATGGATTACCTCTAGAAATACTGACGGACTAGGGTACCCATTTTGCAAACAACTTAATGCAAGTGCTAACTCAGACTTTCCAGATTGTACACAAATTCAGCTCACCTTACTGTCCACATGCCAACGGTCTGGATGAGAGTAACAATAAGACTCTCCTAAATATGCTCCAGAAATTGATCTTGGAATGTCCGGAACGATAGGACCAGCTCTTAGCTGCCGTTTTGTGGGCATACCAAACCACGTATAAAGTGGTTATTGGAATGACTCCGTTTAAACTTGCTTATGGACTGGAAGCTATTACGCCAATGGAATTGGTAGTGCCGAGCCTGCGCGTCACCTTATCTCAGAAATTGCTGCCAGAAGAATCTTTTCCATTTCGGTTGGATGTGCTTAGATCGTTGGATGAACAACGTTGGGAAAGCTTCATGATTCTTCAAGAAGTTTAGCTACGCCAAGCCCGTACTCATGATCGCTTTCTAAAAACCCCTGTCTTCACAACTAGCCAACTCGTTTTATTCTATAATGCTAAAGCCAACAGATCTGCTCGAAAATCTAAGTTACGGTGGTTCGGTCCATACCGGATTGCTGAGCAAGTGGGACCCGCCACTTTTTGGTTGGCGACCTTAACAGGTGTTCTCCTTCCAAAAGTGATTAATGGCTCTAAGCTCAGCCCTTATCACCCGACGTTTAGTAACACCTGAGGTGTACTCCAACATTTTTTTCTTTTCCGCTTCCTACTTGCTTTCATTTTCTACTTCCCGTGTTTCAGTTGACCATTTGACTGTAATCCTTCCCTTTTGGTGATCTAATTATGATTAATAGCTGCCTCTGTGTCCCTGCTTCTGTTCATGCATGCATGCCGCATTTATGAAGGATATCTCTCCAATACTACGTTATGAGTAGGTCTTTGCCGCTTGAGTTTTTCAGTATTCCTTTTTAATCTTGTTCTTTCCACTGTTAATCGCTATTGTGATTGTGTGTTTGTGCCCTTTGTGTACTCTGTGTTTCCGTGTATCTCTGTGTGCGCCATGGAAGTTCTGGCTAATATAGCAACCTTTCGTGCAGGTCTCACTCTAGAGGTGAGTGAGTCCTTGCGCACTTGGGGTTTGTTGGCCTTCGCTGAATTACCTTGGCATTCAATGGAGTGTCATCCCTTTCATGCGCAAATTATTTCTGCCATTGTCGCCATGCCTGCTACGGAGCAGTGTTGGCCGATTACATGTTTAAGCCCTCGTGTAGTCATCACTCTCGACACGTTTGCTGAGGGATTCCGACTCCCTCAGGAAGGATTGGAGAATGGTCCACTCCTTCCTCTTGCCACCATGACCGAAATGTTTCCCTCGCACTCATCCAATGAGTTTGCCATCCTTTGCCGACCCGAACTAGAGTGTACTGCTCTGCAATTCCTGGTCGGTGCGCTAAATTTGCAAAAATGTACCTACGGTATATCTCGACCCTTTTATTCCATGATAGATATGGCTTCCCGTGAACCTGTGAATTTCACGGCATTTTTCTTTAGGCGCATTCACCGTGAATGCATAGCGGTTACAAAGCAAATTGCCAAGAAGTCACTAACACTGCTGAGGATGTTATTGAAGCTGCTGAGGAGATAAATCAGAATGAGACCGGAATTGTTTTGGTTCGAAACGCCCTTATTCCTCTTCCTCCGTCGATTACCCGTTCTGAGCATGTAGAAGTTCATGTAGCAACCTCCACTGCCATTCGAGAGGCATCAACAGCTCAATTATCTTCTCCTTATTACTCTCCACCACCCTCCCCTCATCTACTCTTTGCTTCGTCGTCACAACCTCCTTCTTCTCTTCCTCCCTCAACAGTCATGTTCACCAAATTAGAGTCTATGGGTCACCTCCTTATACAATTTTCTCAGCAATTACCCATCCAAATGAAGCTAGCGACTCAGACCATTCAACAGGATTTGTAGAGTAAAGTGGATTTGCTCGAAGCACACATTGCTCCCCTCAAAGAAGAAGCCATTGTAGTCGAAGCTGAGAATCATGCGTTGCAGACTCAGCTGCAACAACTTCAAGATCAATTAAAGGAAAAGTATAACCTGCTTGCTCAGCGTGACACTGAAATCACTAATTTGAAGCAAGAACTTACAGACAAGACAGATGCCATGACTGCTTTAGGGAATGAGCTTCATAGTACAAGGGATGCCCTTAGCGTGTTAGAAGAAGCTTCTCAATCCCTTGCAGCCAATGTGCTTAAAGCAGAAGCTGAGTTACATAATGTCACTGAAAGATTATTTCAGAGAGATCAAGCGTTCACGGAGGAGATCGCTAAGTATCTACAGTTGAAGAAAGAGTTTGAAGGTCTGCAGAAGGAGAGAGAAGCTTACTATAAGACGATGAAGTTTCAAGCTGAGGAGCTAGAAAGACGAGAAAAACAATTAGGCACTCAGGCTGATAGATTATCAAGGATCGATGCACAAATCACAGATATGAAGTTGAGACGAGATGCTGCATTAGCGAATGATTTTTATCTTCAAGAAACATTTTTGCAGACGCAGACATAATTGCTCATGAGTCAAGTAGTTGCTGCTAGTTCGGTTGGAACAGATGCACAACTAGTCGAGCCTGATATTTTGAAGACTATGCTGGACTCATTAAAACAAAAGATTACTCGCACTTTTAAATTAGTCCAAACCCTGTATATACAAGGCATTATTGATGAGCCTTAGTTGTATTCTTCCTTTTTGGGTTCAAGTCCACCGTGCGTGCCAGTGTTAAGCTACCGGAATGGAATCTGTAATTTTAATTTTCATACTCGCATGCACCGAAAAGGCATAGCGAACAGATGTAACTTTCTATTGATTAATGAAAAAGCAAGCAGGGGGTTCTACGAGAGAGGATTGCCAGACTGTCTGTCTGGGCCATCACGCTGGAGTGCTATGTTGTAGAGTTGCAGAGATCTTGAGTATTGTACTCTGTTTATTGAGTTACAATAATTAATCATTAAACACAGTAATGCTACATTAACATTAATAAGCCTATGCGAATTCGTAGTTGTTAATTCGCTGATAAAGGTACTGCATAATTATGATCTCTGAATTGAAGGATAGTTAACTGTTTAGTTGAGTGTTGAATTGGGAAAATTAAACAAAGGGCCTCTGTACTATCAGACCCCTTGTTGAAGATAAATGTACAAGCTCATTTTCATGTGAGCCATGCTTAGATAAATTTACCAAATATAAAGATAAAGGAAAAGTAGAGAAAAAAATTAAAAAATAATAAAAGAAAAAGTCTAGTCAAAACTTCATGATGAGTAAGAGATACAATATCTTGCCTTGTAGTTAGTAGCATGTAGTGGAGAAAGTGGTGAGTTAAGAAGGAGGCACAAACTTCTTCACATGCTCATTGGTTATAAAAGTGAAATGGGAGCACATTCAAAACAAGGAGAGAAAGAGGCAAGAGCTCCTAGTAGTCGGATCTAGCCATTTTGTCATTTTGGTTTTCCCTTAAACTCCTTCCAGCCGCACGTCAGTTTGTACACAGCTCTGTTGCAGAGCTCATATCTCAGTGCATATGTAACCATTTTGTGCGTTTAAACATTCATTGGAAAGCTTATCTTGTGTACTTTCTGATATCAAATATCTCTTTGAAATCTTATGTAGTTTGTGAGATATCAGTGAAAGAGTGAAGTCTAGTTTTTTAGTATACCTGTGTAGATAGGTAGTCTATTTTGGTCGGTTCAGTTTCCCGATCAGAACATATCCAAATTGCATGCTTTTTGTCTTGTTGGAAAGCCCTTGGCATCTACTTTCAGTGTTTCAAGTATCTCATTCGGATCATTTATACTTTGTGAGATATCTATTAGAGAGTAAAGTCCAGTTTTATAGTGTACTTATGTGTGCAGGTGGTCTATCTTGATGAGTTGAGTTTCCTAATCAATACGCATCCAAATTACTTGATTTTTACCTTGTTGGAAAGCTATTTGTGTTTACTTTCTTTGTACCAAATATCGTTCTCAAAAGATATATATTCAGAGAGCTATAAGTCCGAGAGTGAAGCTTAGTTCTTCAGCATACATGTGTGGACAGGTAGTTCATCTTTGATAGTTGTGTTTCGTAATCAAAACTTGTCCAAATTAAGTCATCTATAGTTTGTTAGAAAGCTCTCTTTGTCTACTTTTATTGACTAAAGCATCAAGTCCATTTGAGTTTTGTGTTGAGAGCAGCAAGCTATCTAAGGTGCAGATGTTTGTCCAAGTGCTGGACATACAAGGGTTCACTACACACTTCCGTTGCGCGTAGGAGAACTCGTTCTCAACAGTTGGTATCAGAGCAAACTTGGTATTGAAGCTTCATCAACAGAGCTAGAGGTGAAGCAAAGCAAAAGAGGAGCTATAAAACAAGGAGGAGCTTCACAAACGCAAGAGCAAAAGGGCTATAACTATTGGAGGTAACTCTCAAAGTCTTTCATACTCTTCAATGGCTGACTTGGGTCAACAAGTAGAGAAGTTGGATAAGGATAACTATCCAGTGTGGAGGTTTAGAATGACCAACTACCTAATGGGCAAAAGCTTATGGGGTATTGTGAGCGGCGATGATGCTCAACCTCAAATCAATCAAGCTATGGCCACCGAAGTCCAAAGGAGGCAAGCAAAAGAATGGGAGGAGAGGAATAGGAGAGTCACTTTCCTCATTTCGCAAGTCATTACTAATGCCATGGTAGGTCATATTCAACATCTAGAGAAAGCTAAGGATGCTTGGGAAGCTCTTGAAAGAATGTATTGAACAAATACCAAAGCTAGGAAACTTCAACTCAAGAATGAGTTGAACACAATGAAGAAAAGTTGGAGTCAATCCATAGCTGAATATACTTTGAAGATTAAGGAGCTAAGCGATGCTTTAGCTTCTATTGGCACAACGGTTGAAGACGAAGATCTTGTGTGTTATACTCTCAATGGCTTGAGAGAAGATGAAAGTTGGAAGCCTTTTATAACTTCCATTAACTTGAAAGATGTATATCCAGGTTTTGAACAACTAATCCCTCATCTTGTCACAGAAGAGCTTAGCTTCGGTGGTCCCAAAGGAAAGGGCAGCCACAACCAAATGTTATATGCAAGTCGAGGCAAAGGAAGAAACTCGAGAGGAGGCCCAAGAGGAAAATGAAGAGGTCACAACCACTCCAACTACAATAAAAACAATTCGGAAGACAACAAGGATGCATCAAATGCCAACACACAAGGAAGAGGTCGAGGTAGAAGTAGAGGAAGAGGCCGAAGCTCCTACAATTCTCATAAAGGTATAACATGCTATCATTGTGGTAAAGTAGGACACTATGCTAGTGATTGTTGGCTGAAGAATGGAAGACCAAATGGAGGCAATCAAAGGAACCAAAGCAACTATGCAAACACCTCAAGTGAAGGAAGCAAGGACACACTACTTGCAATGAGACATGAGTATAGAAGCTCTTGTGAAGATGACAAGAAATGGTACATTGATTCAGGTTGTAGTAACCATATGTCATGCCAAGGAAGTTTGTTCACTAATCTACAGGTACCAAGTGGAAAAGGATGTGTTGAAACAGGTGATGATACTCAACACATGATTGAACATATTGGAGATATAAGGCTTGGAGATACAAGTAGAGCAAAGGTACTATCTAATGTTCTTCATGTTCCTACAATTTCAAAGAACTTGATTTCAGTAGGAGAAATGGTAGAGAAGGGTTATCATGTCATATTCAATGAGAATGGGTGCTTCATAAAAGAATCCAAAGGAAGGCTTCAAGGTCATTGCTCGAGGTAGAAGAGAAGGAAGGATGTTCACTTTGGATGTCCAACATCCACATGGAAAGGTCATGTACATTCAATGTGGGAACAAGAAGATTTCAGAGCTGGACTTATGGCACAAAAGAATAGGACACATCAACATTCCAAAGCTGAAGGACATGAGCAAACATGAAGTGGTAAGAGGTCTTCCAAAATTTAATAGCATTGGACTACATGAGTTATGTGAAGCTTGTCAACTAGGAAAGCAAACGAGGCAGCCATTCAAGAGGAGCAATTATGTGGCTCCAAATGTCTTGGACTTGATACATACGGATGTATGGGGACCAACCCAAGAGGCATCAATGGCTGCTAATAGATTTTTTATCACCTTCATTGATGATCACTCAAGAAGGTATGGCTGTTTTGTATGAAGCAAAAATCAGAGGTGTTTTCTATATTCAAAAGATTCAAAGATGAAGTTGAAAAGGAAACAGGAAGGTCTATCAAAACCTTAAGGTTCGATGGTGGAGGAGAATACTTCTCCAAAGAATTTTCAGATTTTCTACAAGAGAATGGGATCAAAAGGCAATTCACTTGTAGGTATACACCACAACAAAATGGAGTAGCTGAGAGGAAAAATAGGCAAATTGCTGAAATTGCAAGATGCATGCTCAACGAGATGAAGGTACCATTGTACTATTGGGCTGAAGCTACCACAACCGCCATTTACTTGATGAATAGGTGCACAACATCGGGAATACATCACTTGACTCCAGAAGAGGTATATTCCAGTAAGAAACCTGATCTTACACACCTCAAAGCTTTTGGATATGTTTGCTTTGTTCACATTCCACAAGAAGTTAGAACAAAGATGGAACCAAGATCAGAAAAATGCATTTTCATTGGCTACTCAACGGAGCAAAAAGGATACAAGTGTTACAACCCTAGAACAAAGGAATTAAGAGTCTAGCGAGATGTGGTCTTTGATGAACTAAGACCATGGTATGAAGATAAAGGAAAGGAAAAGATTCTTGAAGAAGATTGTGATGATTATGCACCAACAAATCAAAGAGAAGTTCAACAATCAAGCACAAAGGCTTCAGGTCCAGAGGCATCTACATCAAATGAAGAATGTTCAACATGGAGGGGGAGTCATTCTTTGTCCCCAAATTCAGCTCATAGTAGAGCCAAAGAGGCAAGTGCTACTCCAAACAGTGAGGTAGATGCAAGTGAAGAAGAATATGAAGAGGTAATCACTCCGATTGTAAAGCTAAATAGGTTAAAGAAGCAACTCTCTAAAGGCAATGAAAGAAGATCTTCAAGGACAAGGTATCCAACTCAAAGGTTGAGTTATGATAGTTTTATGGCGACACATTTTGCATACATGATGCAGGTTATCAAAGACAAAGAGCCTGATACATATGAAGAGGCTTGCACACAAAAGGAATGGAAGCAAGCTATGAAAGAGGAGATCAAAGCTCTCAAAGATAATCACACATGGGAGCTAGTGCCAAAGAAAGAAGGTATGAAGATTGTTCCAAACAAATGGGTGTTTAAAGTAAAGAGGAATGTTGATGGTTCACTAGCTAGATATAAAGCTAGATTAGTTACCAAAGGATTTAAACAAACACAAGGCATAGATTATGATGAAGTTTTCAGCCCCGTTGCAAAGATGGGAACTATCAAAACCTTAATAGCAATTGGTGTTTCAAGGAGATGGCCATTATATCAACTCGACATAAAAAATGCCTTTCTCAATGGAGAACTACAAGAAGAGGTATACATGAGTCAACCGGTTGGATTTGAAGATGAAAACCATCCAGATTTTGTTTGCAGGTTGAAGAAGGCAATTTATGGCTTGAAGCAAGCACCAAGAGCATGGAATCAGAGATTGGTAGAGTATCTAACTACGTGTGGATACAATCCAAGTAGTGCAGATCCTTCGTTGTACATGAAGAAGGAAGAAAATAGAGAGGTATATATTTGCATATATGTCGATGACCTCATCATAACAGGAAAGGATGTTACATGGATTAAAGATATCAAAAGGAAGCTTGGTAAGGAGTTTAAAATTTCAGATCTTGGGGAGCTGAAATATTTTTTAGGAATTGAAGTTGTTTATGGAAAGAGTGGCATCTACTTGATGCAAAGGAAGTACTTGCTGGATGTTCTTTTCAGATTTGGAATGAGTGAATGCAAACCACTCACTCAACCCATGGACACAAATACAAAGATTTGTTCAAATGATTGAGAACCATAGGAAGATGTAACGACATACAGAAGCATTGTAGGATCATTGATCTATGCAAACATTACAAGACCTGATTTGTCTTATGTTGTTGGTGTACTTTCTCAGTTTATGCAAGCCCCAACAAGTGAACACTTAAATTCAGCCAAGAGAGTGTTGAGATACATAAAGCATATAGTTAATCATGCTTTGTTTTACAAGCTTGATGAAGAATTGCAGATCAAAGGCTTTAGTGATGCTGATTGGGCATGCTCAAAGGAAGATACAAGATCAACCTTAGGTTATGTGTTCATGATAGGAAGCAAACCTATCACGTGGAGCTCAAAGAAACAACCTACTGTTGCACTTTCATCTATGGAGGCTGAATACAGAGGATTAGCATTTGCCACATGTGAAGCAATATGGATTAAAAAGCTTTTGGCTGATCTTGGAGTGCAAGTTGGAACCATCCCTATATATGGTGATAACATGTCAAGTATCTACTTGCCAAGCAATCCTATGTTTCATGCAAGGAGCAAGCACATAGAGGTCCACTACCATTATGTAAGGGAGAAGGTGCTGAGCAAAGATGTGGAGATAAAGTTCATTAGAACCAAAGAGCAGGTTGTAGATATTTTTACAAAGTTCTTGGGTGCTTCTAAACTCAAAGGCTTCAAGGATGTGATAAATTTGTAGGACATGGATGAAGATAACTCCCAAATGAGCTTGAGGGGGAGTGTTGAAGATAAATGTACAAGCTCATTTTCATATGAGCCATGCTTGGATAAATTTACCAAATATAAAGATAAAGGAAAAGTAGAGAAAAAAAGTAAAAAATAATAAAAGAAAAAGTCTAGTCAAAACTTCATGATGAGTAAGAGATACAATATCTTGCCTTGTACTTCATAGCATGTAGTGGAGATAGTGGTGAGTTAAGAAGGAGGCACAAACTTCTTCACATGCTCATTGGTTATAAAAGTGAAGTGGGAGCACATTCAAAACAAGGAGAGAAAGAGGCAAGAGCTCCCAGTAGTCAGATCTAGCCATTTTGTCATTTTGGTTTTCTCTTAGACTCCTTCCAGCCGCACGTCAGTTTGTACACAGCCCTGTTGCAGAGCTCATATCTCAGCGCATATGTAACCATTTTGTGCGTTTAAACATTCATTGGAAAGACTATCTCGTTTACTTTCTGCATATCCTCACTTTGAAAGCTTATGTAATTTGTGAGATATCAGTGAAAGACAGATGCCATGACTGCTTTAGGGAATGAGCTTCATAGTACAAGGGATGCCCTTAGCGTGTTAGAAGAAGCTTCTCAATCCCTTGCGGCCAATGTGCTTAAAGCAGAAGCTGAGTTACATAATGTCACTGAAAGATTGTTTAAGAGAGATCAAGCGTTCACGGAGGAGATCGCTAAGTATCTCTAGTTGAAGAAAGAGTTTGAAGGTCTGCAGAAGGAGAGAGAAGCTTACTATAAGACGATGAAGTTTCAAGCTGAGGAGCTAGAAAGACGAGAAAGACAATTAGGCACTCAGGCTGATAGATTATCGAGGATCGATGCACAAATCGCAGATATGAAGTTGAGACGAGATGCTGCATTAGCGAATGATTTTTATCTTCAAGAAACATTTTTGCAGACGCAGACATAATTGCTCATGAGTCAAGTAGTTGCTGCTAGTTCGGTTGGAACAGATGCACAACTAGTCGAGCCTGATATTTTGAAGACTATGCTGGACTCATTAAAACAAAAGATTACTCGCACTTTTAAATTAGTCCGAACCCTGTATATACAAGGCATTATTGATGAGCCTTAGTTGTATTCTTCCTTTTTGGGTTCAAGTCCACCGTGCGTGCCAGTGTTAAGCTACCGGAATGGAATATGTAATTTTACTTTTCATACTCGCATGCACCGAAAAGGCATAGCGAACAGATGTAACTTTCTATTGATTAATGAAAAAGCAAGCACGGGGTTCTGCGAGAGAGGATTGCCAGACTGTCTGTCTGGGCCATCACGCTGGAGTGCTATGTTGCAGAGTTGCAGAGATCTTGAGTATTGTACTCTGTTTATTGAGTTACAATAATTAATCATTAAACACAGTAATGCTACATTAACATTAATAAGCCTATGCGAATTCGTAGTTGTTAATTCGCTGATAAAGGTACTGCATAATTATGATCTCTGAATTGAAGGATAGTTAATTGTTTAGTTGAGTGTTGAATTGGGAAAATTAAACAAAGGGCCTCTGTACTATCAGACCCCTTGTTGAAGATAAATGTACAAGCTCATTTTCATATGAGCCATGCTTGGATAAATTTACCAAATATAAAGATAAAGGAAAAGTAGAGAAAAAAATTAAAAAATAATAAAAGAAAAAGTATAGTCAAAACTTCATGATGAGTAAGAGATACAATATCTTGCCTTGTAGTTAGTAGCATGTAGTGGAGAAAGTGGTGAGTTAAGAAGGAGGCACAAACTTCTTCACATGCTCATTGGTTATAAAAGTGAAGTGGGAGCACATTCAAAACAAGGAGAGAAAGAGGCAAGAGCTCCCAGTAGTCGGATCTAGCCATTTTGTCATTTTGGTTTTCCCCTAGACTCCTTCTAGCCGCACGTCAGTTTGTACACAGCTCTGTTGCAGAGCTCATATCTCAGTGCATATGTAACCATTTTGTGCGTTTAAAAATTCATGGGAAAGCTTATCTCGTGTACTTTCTGATATCAAATATCTCTTTGAAATCTTATGTAGTTTATGAGATATCAGTGAAAGAGTGAAGTCTAGTTTTTCAGTATACCTGTGTAGATAGGTAGTCTATTTTGGTCGGTTCAGTTTCCCAATCAGAACATATCCAAATTGCATGATTCTTGTCTTGTTGGAAAGCGCTTGGCATCTACTTTTAGTGTTTCAAGTATCTTATTCAGATCATTCATACTTTGTGAGATATCTATTAGAGAGTAAAGTCCAGTTTTAAAGTGTACTTATGTGTGCAGGTGGTCTATCTTGATGAGTTGAGTTTCCTAATCAATAATCATCCAAATTACTTGATTTTTAGCTTGTTGGAAAGCTATTTGTGTTTACTTTCTTTGTACCAAATATCGTTCTCAAAAGATATATATTCAGAGAGCTATAAGTCCGAGAGTGAAGCTTAGTTCTTTAGCATACCTGTGTGGACAGATAGTTCATCTTTGATAGTTGTGTTTCGTGATCAAAACTTGTCCAAATTAAGTCATCTATAGTTTGTTAGAAAGCTCTCTTTGTCTACTTTTATTGACTAAAGGATCAAGTCCATTTGAGTTTTGTGTTGAGAGCAGCAAGCTATCTAAGGTGCAGATGTTTGTCCAAGTGCTGGACATACAAGGGTTCACTACACACTTCCGTTGCGCGTAGGAGAACTCGTTCTCAATAGTTGGTATCAGAGCAAACTTGGTATTGAAGCTTCATCAACAGAGCTAGAGGTGAAGCAAAGCAAAAGAGGAGCTATAAAACAAGGAGGAGCTTCACAAACACAAGAGCAAAAGGACTATAACTATTCGAGGTAACTCTCAAAGTCTTTCATACTCTTCAATGGCTGACTTGGGTCAACAAGTAGAGAAGTTGGATAAGGATAACTATCCAGTGTGGAGGTTTAGAATGACCAACTACCTAATGGGCAAAAGCTTATGGGGTATTGTGAGCGGCGATGATGCTCAAACTCAAATCAATCAAGCTATGGCCACCGAAGTCCAAAGAAGGCAAGCAAAAGAATGGGAGGAGAGGAATAGGAGAGTCATTTTCCTCATTTCGCAAGTCATTACTAATGCCATGGTAGGTCATATTCAACATCTAGAGAAAGCTAAGGATGCTTGGGAAGCTCTTGAAAGAATGTAATCAACAAATACCAGAGCTAGGAAACTTCAACTCAAGAATGAGTTGAACACAATGAAGAAAATTTCGAGTCAATCCATAGCTGAATATACTTTGAAGATTAAGGAGCTAAGCGATGCTTTAGCTTCTATTGGCACAACGGTTGAAGACGAAGATCTTGTGTGTTATACTCTCAATGGCTTGAGAGAAGACGAAAGTTGGAAGCCTTTTATAACTTGCATTAACTTGAAAGATGTATATCCAGGTTTTGAACAACTAATCCCTCATCTTGTCACAGAAGAGCTTAGCTTCGGTGGTCCCAAAGGAAAGGGCAGCCACAACCAAATGTTATATGCAAGTCGAGGCAAAGGAAGAAACTCAAGAGGAGGCCCAAGAGGAAATGGAAGAGGTCACAACCACTCCAACTACAATCAAAACAATTCGGAAGACAACAAGGATGCATCAAATGCCAACACACAAGGAAGAGGTCGAGGTAGAAGTAGAGGAAGAGGCCGAAGCTCCTACAATTCTCATAAAGGTATAACATGCTATCATTGTGGTAAAGTAGGACACTATGCTAGTGATTGTTGGCTGAAGAATGGAAGACCAAATGGAGGCAATCAAAGGAACCAAAGCAACTATGCAAACACCTCAAGTGAAGGAAGCAAGGACACACTACTTGCAATGAGACATGAGTATAGAAGCTCTTGTGAAGATGACAAGAAATGGTACATTGATTCAGGTTGTAGTAACCATATGTCATGCCAAGGAAGTTTGTTCACTAATCTACAGGTACCAAGTGGAAAAGGATGTGTTGAAACAGGTGATGATACTCAACACATGATTGAACATATTGGAGATATAAGGCTTGGAGATACAAGTAGAGCAAAGGTACTATCTAATGTTCTTCATGTTCCTACAATTTCAAAGAACTTGATTTCAGTAGGAGAAATGGTAGAGAAGGGTTATCATGTCATATTCAATGAGAATGGGTGCTTCATAAAAGAATCCAAAGGAAGGCTTCAAGGTCATTGCTCGAGGTAGAAGAGAAGGAAGGATGTTCACTTTGGATGTCCAACATCCACATGGAAAGGTCATGTACATTCAATGTGGGAACAAGAAGATTTCAGAGCTGGACTTATGGCACAAAAGAATAGGACACATCAACATTCCAAAGCTGAAGGACATGAGCAAACATGAAGTGGTAAGAGGTCTTCCAAAATTTAATAGCATTGGACTACATGAGTTATGTGAAGCTTGTCAACTAGGAAAGCAAACGAGGCAGCCATTCAAGAGGAGCAATTATGTGGCTCCAAATGTCTTGGACTTGATACATACGGATGTATGGGGACCAACCCAAGAGGCATCAATGGCTGGTAATAGATTTTTTGTCACCTTCATTGATGATCACTCAAGAAGGTATGGCTGTTTTGTATGAAGCAAAAATCAGAGGTGTTTTCTATATTCAAAAGATTCAAAGTTGAAGTTGAAAAGGAAACAGGAAGGTCTATCAAAACCTTAAGGTTAGATGGTGGAGGAGAATACTTCTCCAAAGAATTTTCAGATTTTCTACAAGAGAATGGGATCAGAAGGCAATTCACTTGTAGGTATACACCACAACAAAATGGAGTAGCTGAGAGGAAAAATAGGCAAATTGCTGAAATTGCAAGATGCATGCTCAACGAGATGAAGGTACCATTGTACTATTGGGCTGAAGCTACCACAACCGCCATTTACTTGATGAATAGGTGCACAACATCGGGAATACATCACTTGACTCCAGAAGAGGTATATTCCAGTAAGAAACCTGATCTTACACACCTCAAAGCTTTTGGATGTGTTTGCTTTGTTCACATTCCACAAGAAGTTAGAACAAAGATGGAACCAAGATCAGAAAAATGCATTTTCATTGGCTACTCAACGGAGCAAAAAGGATACAAGTGTTACAACCCTAGAACAAAGGAATTAAGAGTCTAGCGAGATGTGGTCTTTGATGAACTAAGACCATGGTATGAAGATAAAGGAAAGGAAAAGATTCTTGAAGAAGATTGTGATGATTATGCACGAACAAATCAAAGAGAAGTTCAACAATCAAGCACAAAGGCTTCAGGTCCAGAGGCATCTACATCAAATGAAGAATGTTCAACATGGAGGGGGAGTCATTCTTTGACCCCAAATTCAGCTCATAGTAGAGCCAAAGAGGCAAGTGCTACTCCAAACAGTGAGGTAGATGCAAGTGAAGAAGAATATGAAGAGGTAATCACTCCGATTGTAAAGCTAAATAGGTTAAAGAAGCAACTCTCTAAAGGCAATGAAAGAAGATCTTCAAGGACAAGGTATCCAACTCAAAGGTTGAGTTATGATAGTTTTATGGCGACACATTTTGCATACATGATGCAGGTTATCAAAGACAAAGAGCCTGATACATATGAAGAGGCTTGCACACAAAAGGAATGGAAGCAAGCTATGAAAGAGGAGATCAAAGCTCTCAAAGATAATCACACATGGGAGCTAGTGCCAAAGAAAGAAGGTATGAAGATTGTTCCAAACAAATGGGTGTTTAAAGTAAAGAGGAATGCTGATGGTTCACTAGCTAGATATAAAGCTAGATTAGTTACTAAAGGATTTAAACAAACACAAGGCATAGATTATGATGAAGTTTTCATCCCCGTTGCAAAGATGGGAACTATCAAAACCTTAATAGCAATTGGTGCTTTAAGGAGATGGCCATTATATCAACTCGACATAAAAAATGCCTTTCTCAATGGAGAACTACAAGAAGAGGTATACATGAGTCAACCGGTTGGATTTGAAGATGAAAACCATCCAGATTTTGTTTGCAGGTTGAAGAAGGCAATTTATGGCTTGAAGCAAGCACCAAGAGGATGGAATCAGAGATGGGTAGAGTATCTAACTAAGTGTGGACACAACCCAAGTAGTGCAGATCCTTCGTTGTACATGAAGAAGGAAGAAAATAGAGAGGTATATATTTGCATATATGTCAATGACCTCATCATAACAGGAAAGGATGTTACAGGGATTAAAGATATCAAAAGGAAGCTTGGTAAGGAGTTTAAAATTTCAGATCTTGGGGAGCTGAAATATTTTTTAGGAATTGAAGTTGTTTATGGAAAGAGTGGCATCTACTTGATGCAAAGGAAGTACTTGCTGGATGTTCTTTTTAGATTTGGAATGAGTGAATGCAAACCACTCACTCAACCCATGGACACAAATACAAAGATTTGTTCAAATGATTGAGAACCATAGGAAGATGTAACGACATACAGAAGCATTGTAGGATCATTGATCTACGCAAACATTACAAGACCTGATTTGTCTTATGTTGTTGGTGTACTTTCTCAGTTTATGCAAGTCCCAACAAGTGAACACTTAAATTCAGCCAAGAGAGTGTACTTATAGTGTAGTTTTATAGTGTACTTATGTGTGCAGGTGGTCTATCTTGATGAGTTAAGTTTCCTAATCAAAACTCATCCAAATTACTTGATTTTTAGCTTTTTGGAAAGCTATTTGTGTCTACTTTCTCTGTACCAAATATCTTTCTCAAAGGATATATATTCAGAGAGCTATCTGTCCGAGAGTGAAGCTCAGTTCTTGAGCATACCTGTGTGGACAGGTAGTTCATCTTTGATAGTTGTGTTTCCTAAATAAAACTTGTCCAAATTAAATCATTTATAGCTTGTTAGAAAGCTCTCTTTGTCTCTTTTGATTGACTAAAGCATCAAGTCCATTTGAGTTTTGTGTTGAGAGCAGCAAGCTATCTAAGGTGCAGATGTTTGTCCAAGTGCTGGACATACAAGGGTTCACTTCACACTTCCATTGCGCATAGGAGAACTCGTTCTCCACACCCCTATCCATCCCCAAGAGCCCAGAAATGAGATAAAACATAGCTTAACAGAAGCGCTTTTAACAGAGAGAGAGAGAGAGAGAGAGAGAGAGAGAGAGAGAGAGAGAGAGAGAGAGAGAGAGAGAGAGAGAGAGAGAGAGAGAGAGAGAGAGAGAGAGAGAGAGAGAGAGAGAGAGAGAGAGAGAGAGAGAGAGAGAGAGAGAGAGAGAGAGAGAGAGAGAGAGAGAGAAAGAGAGAGAGAGAGAGAGGAAAGGGGTGTCATGCCCCTTTGCCTCCTCCCTAGTTTTCCATCCAACCTTTGATGGTGCTTGGGTGGTTTATCTTGGTATCACAAATTGTGTTTAACTATAAGCGGAGTAGTAACCATGCATGCCTCTTGATGGTGGCCTGGCTGGGAATGCCTTGATCATCCAAGCAACGAAGCATCAAGTAAATAAGTGTTGAGCCTTCCCTTCCTCTTGTTTCATGGGAACCTCAATCGTCCCTCGCATCGAGGGTAGATGCTCGGGAATGGGAGCGCTCCCCCATCAATCCATGGCAGGTCTCATACCGTGACAACCTGGTGGGCCAACATCGACCGGCCCATCCCTTATCTTGCCTGATCACTCAAAGGGGCTTTGGATGTGTGTGGCAATGGAGAGCCACAATGTCTCTTGGCAAACAGTAACCTTGTACTTGATGACAACACACCGTCAACCGGACTACCTTCGACGACCATCCCTTCTATCTTTTGGGTTAAGTCCGGCTTCCACTATGCAACTGGCCTCTAGGTCACTTACACTTAGTCCTGCTCAATCTTGGGTTACTTACGGGGATTTCCCCTTTAACTTCGTGGCCATCCATCTCCTTATAGGTAAGGCAAAGAAGGTGCTCCCTTGGAGCTGAGTGTCATGTTTGGTATTAGAGCTTCTGCTCTCGGTTGCTGGGTGCATCCACCATCGGTAGTGTTGGTTTTCCGCCCATTATCAAAAAGGGCAAATTTTTTTTTACATGAGATACATCGTGATCGGTCATTGCTTGGATGTGGACTTGTTTTGACACAAATATGAGTTTTATTTTATGGAGATCACAATTTTCCATCAGCCCCTATATGGACCGTCGATAGAGGGCAGCAGATGGACACTTCAGGCTTGCATGGCACTGGTCATGGGGTCGGTGTGGCAGGCCACATCAATCTTTTATGAACCTATGTAAAGGCACATTGTTTGCCCATCAATGTGTTTATGGGTTCAACCCGCTTGCTGGGCCACTCTTGTTCGCTCATTCCCACATTGGTTGGACCCGCATTGAGGATTTCATGATGACCACCGTGAGGCTGAAGGCTTTCCCATTACAAAACAGGCTTGGATCCTTAGGGCTATATCTCCTCGAGATGAGGAAATTTTCACTTAGAACTTGCTTGGGGCCTTAGTGTTCCACTTGGGCTCTTGCCTTGTGTAGAATGGCCCAATCTACAATTTTGATGGCAAAGGGCACATGGATGACTAGTCGTGGATTGACTTAGAAGGGGGAGGGAGAGGGGGAGGGGGAGTGTAACAACCTTTGGGCAATTCCCTGCTCCCCCCTTCCCCCTTGGTTTTCTATCGAGGGACTTGGATGCTCGGGTGGTTTGTCGTGAGGCACAAAATTGTCCGCAACTATGAGGGGGATCTTGTTAATCATCTGATGACCAATCTTAGATACTTGCGATCAATGTGCTCTAGACTCCTTCTACATCCCTTGAGCACGCCTCTTCTTGAAAGTGCACTTCATGCCATTGAGCAGCCCCATTTCACCATTTTGTCCTTGCATTTGCCCGTGACACTTAACACAGGTTGAAAACATTCAACATTTTCCCGTGATGTCTAACACGGCCTACCTTCGAGCCATTTTGATGTAATCACTTTCAGGCCATGTCTAATACAATCAATGTATCATGCAAACTCGCATTTTGGGGAAACTTATCTTTCAAGCTAAACCACTCAAGTCGTTCCACCAACGAGCTAGCGTGATGCATTGAGTTGATGGGTGTATCTTCTGTCAATTAGAAAGGATAAAAGTACTAAAAAAATATGGTAAAGCTAATATAGGTGTCCATAGTATGCATGTCATGAAGATATCCATGAAAGTGGTGGGAGAGGGTATATGGAGTTTTATATCTATGATAGTTTATATGCAAAAGGCTAGTATAAGCATGAAAATGCATATGAACATTTAACTAGCTCCATCCTCTACTAGTGGGACATTGATGCAAATGCACCAACTAGCAATTAAAAGATGGTATGCAAATGAGCCTTAAAATAAAGAATATACATCTCACTAGGATGAGTGAAAAACATGTCATCGACATAAACAACAAGGATTAGAAGCAAATCATTTACATGGTTACATACAAGGAACCTTCAATAGAATTGATATTGTTGATATATTTTGGTGGTGATGTGTCCAAATGCACTTACGATATTCGGATCACTTTTTTCCCTTTTTAGGAGGTTTCTTTCCTATGGCTTGTATATACACCTATATCCGTAATGAGCTACTTATATTGTTACATTACTGAGTGTTGTGCTAAAATCATATAGTTCTTCTTCCATGTGTTATTATGTGATTTAGTGCTCCTCGAACTTCAAAAGTTGGTCCAAGAGAGGGTCTTTCCTTTCTACATGGAATCTTCAACAGCCTTCTAGATAGAGTCTAAAAATCCCAAAAACAATTGGTGCACAAAATGGATGTTCACGACTTTATAGGTAATTGACCTACACATGGATGTGGTAGTTCATGGCATCTAAACGAACATAGACAGTATTGTGGTTAATGCAGTTGAAATTGTTGGAAGTTATGTTTTCGAGTTATGGTTTTATTTATCGAGATGATTGTGTTATGAAGTGATGAATTCATGTTACACATGTAGGTTATGTATAGGATGGTTTCTCTTATGTATAGGATGGTTTCTCTTATGATGGTTAAAGTCGGTCATTATGTATAGGATTCATGACTAGTGTGCTCATACACAGAGATGCAACAATAATTCAAGAAGCAAGGGGATCCATAGTGAAAGATGCGTATAGATTCATTAACACAAAAAGATGCTTATGGGGTTGTGCTTATGGGGTTGTGCTTATGATTATGGGGAAAGTCGGTCATTATGTATAGGATGGTTTCTCTAAGGATGGACTCTGCCATGTCCGACTCACATTTTTCCGTCCGTATAAGGACAGGTGTTAGCCCTTCTACCCCGAAAAGTGATTTGGAGGCACAGGAGGAGGCTAAGGGGTGGTCGACGCCATGTCTTCTCAAGTTGTGTGCTCCCTAGCGGATTATGAAATGCTGGAATTCCTTGGGAAGACAGGCGAACAGTATGCGTGCAAAAGGGTGCCAAAGATGGATCATCAAGGCTTCATGCACGTGCGAACAGAGATTTCCATCATCTCCGATCGCCTGCAGTACCATGACAATATTGTCCGTTTGCACGCCCATGCTGAAGACCATTACTTCGTAGGCGCCGTTCTTGAACTATGCAGAGGCGGCGATTTGTTTGACCGCATTGACCGCCTTCGTCGAATTCGTTCTATCGGTCCAGGACAACCCATCCTCACGGAGTCTGAAGTTGTTGAGGCGTTCTTTGCGATTGCGAAAGCGCTGCATTTCTGTCACTCTCGTTGTATCATGCACCGGGATGTGAAGGTGGAAAATATACTGCTCCCTTCTCGCGATTGCCCTTTGTCGGATCTCAAGCTCGCAGATTTCGCTTCTGCTGCGGACTTCTCGGTCGTCAAGGTACTCTTTCAATTGAAGTGGTCGGGACAAAGTAACGAAACTTAACGAGCTTTTCAGTATCATAGACATTGCATTAGAGTCTTGCAGCTTATGCGACTTGAGCATGATTGCATAAGTGGAGAGCACGCTTATGCATGTCTTATAGCTTTTGTAATTGGAATCCCACAAGGTTTATTATAAGATAGAGAAAGAGAGAGTGTGTGTGTGTTTGAGAGAGAGAGAGAGAGAGCGCATGATAACATATGTTTGCAACGTCTTTTCAGACCTTCGATGATCCTGCCGGCACAGATGTATATCAAGCCCCAGAGATTGTAGCTGGCAAATGCTACAACGAGACGGTTGATATATGGAGCTTGGGTGTGTTATTATACACCCTATTGTTCAACAGATTTCCATTTACTGGCGCAACACGAAATGCTCTCTTTCACTCAGTTCCAACTCGGTTATACATTCTACAACACACGAGGCTTCCTGTATCTGATCATGCAAGAGATCTTCTGTTAAACCTCTTACAAATAGATCCAGGGAAGAGAGCAAGCTTGCACTCTGTGCTCGCACATCCATGGATTTGTTCTGTAGCTCGAGGAGGACATATAGCTATTCGGAATGATGTTCAAGAACCGCACGTTTCGCAATCTACTCCCGACCACGACGATCAGTTCTTAAGACCAAAACCACTTGTAGCAGGATTCCCTTCAACGCCTCAAGCACCTACTCAGAAGCATCCTCGACAACAGTACACGCAGTCGAGAGGAAAGATGGAAGCAAAGGAGAAAATATCTGCCGCTAGCTATAAGCATTCGGTCAGCTTAGTCGCACCGTCTAAGCGGATGTTAGTTCAGCAGACAATAACTGGGGCTAAAGTGAGAATCGGAGCGGATGGACATGGCGTCTTGACGGAGGAGAAAAGATGGATGCAACCTATTCAATATGTGGTTGGAGTTTTATCTCTGTTTAACGAATGCATTAACGGATCCTCGTCAAGGACTTGATGAATTTATTTCATGTACTATTCACTAAAAGCTGATGTAACAAGTTGATATCTGGCTAAGTGTTCATGTGTACTACGATTGAGACTATTATTGCATTGATCCACCGATCATCCTTCTTCTCAAACCTTTAATGAACGATCTCACTCGCAGTGCATAAGTTTCTATTCTCATAAGTTTGTAGAGAAATCATTTGAGTTGCTTTCAGTTACAATGGGCTTCAGTATTTGCAAGAAGTTTATGAGATTTAATAATCAGCCCATCTTCCATCTAGAAATCAAAATTCGTTTAGAAAATATTCTCGTTTTTATTAGGATTCACTACCAGTGTACTCGTATACAGAGATGCAACAATGATGCAATAAAGGAAGAAGGGGATCCATAGTAGAAGACAGAGAGGGATTCACTAATAGTAGAAAGAAGACACAGAGGGATTCACTAATAGTAGAAAGAAGACACAATGGTGATCCATAGAAGACTCATACTAGAAGATGCATAGAGGTGTAGAGTGGGAACGATATAAACACAAAATGAGGTAAACTTTGCTAGTGTTTTACAATGTGCTTCACATGAATTTCGAAGAGGTTTATGAGATTTGATAGTCGGCCCATCTTCCATCTGGAAATCAAAATCCTTTTTCTCGTTTTTTTTTTTAAGATTCATGACTAGTGTGGTTGTATACAGAGATGCAACAATGATGCAAGAAAGAAGGAGATCTATAGTAGAAGACACATGGAGATTTCATTAACACATAGTGTGTGTATGTGAGCCTAAATGTATGTATGTGAGCATAAATGAATGAGTGCATATGTTCGTTAGAAAGTGTGCATATGCATGTGTATATATGTGCATGAATGCAGGTAAGCATATGAATGTATGCATGTAGATATTAATGAGTGTATATTTATATACATGTATGATATGAATTGAAAGTAATTCATAAAAACATGAGTGTTTCTTATTTCTCCATAACGAGTACTTACGTTCTTTTTTCTAATGTTTTTTCTTATCTGAGCATTGAAGAGCACCTGATCTTGACCAGTATTAGGAATGAGAATGTGGAGAGCCACGTAGTAGATGTTGATGGAAGCTGTACCCTTCTACCTAGACTTCTCTACGAGATGAAATTTAAATCCAATTGTCTTAGAACTTAAAACTCATAAAAATTCATAAGTTGTATATAAGGTTGTTTTCAGTTTATTTTTAAAAACATTAATGTTCTCATGTAATCTAGATAAACTTGAAGATTATCTTAGAACTTTTAGTTATATTTGCTTGAATTGTATAGGGTTATTTTGTTGTATCAATTTTAACTTCATCTTACAAACATGAATGTTACCACTTTATCTAAAAAGAAAAAAGTTTTGCATGTAGTCAAAAGATGTTTACTATATGCATAGACCACTAGAATATAAAAAGCCAAACACGTCTCACTGCATTGATTCTACGTCTTAAGTCCTAACACACAATATTAAACACCCCACGTGTAGTCACACAACAGGAACATTGTAAAACCACAACTAATCCACCCGGTGGTCTTCACGCATGCCCCGAGAATGGGAACACCTACATCACTATGAACAAGCTACACTTTTCTTCTAGTGTGTATGAATATCTTTTGGAAAAGAAGCATGATGCACGTTTCATAGAATGCAAACTTCCCATGCATGTTTTCTGATGGACTCAAGTGTTGTAAAACCAATAATCATGATGTTCTTTTGCAAGTCATCAAAATTATTGAAGTTTAAGTAACTAAAACGAGCATGGCAAAGCTCCATTTTTGGCATGGAGGAAGTATCAGCAACTAAGGCAAGTGATACAGAACACTACACTTAGGCATTGTTTTCACACACCACATGTTCTTCTTTGGGTGCATCTTTCAAAGATGAGAAAACCTTCTCCATGAAGTTATGTGCTTTAGCACACCACTATCAAATAATCAATTTGAATTGGACCCAGTCATAACCATACATTTAGAATGCAATGATGCATCATAATGACATGTAAGCACACATGCCCAAAAATCTTGAGCCATGTTGGCTTCATCATACTTTGCATTTGAATGATTTTCAGCAATAGGCATGAAAGACTCGTTCTTTTCATTGTGTGTAGCAAGCTTTCTAAACACATCAATACTATCTCAACCACCCTTTCGAGAATATTTGCATCTCTTCTTCTTTTGCAATCAGCATCATTAGAGGGAATGATTGGAAGAGGAAGGTTGAGGCCTTGGTTTTGATGAAACCAAAGTTGATCCATACTTGCTTTTCCCTTTGTGTGAGATAGAAAGTGCTTGCGTTCCCTTAAAAAAGTCAATCATATTCACTCTAGATTGCTCTTCTTACAATTCAAGATAGACAACCATATCATATGCATACATTTTTGGATTCCCTAGAGTGAGAGAAAATACTACCATAAGCTCTTTGATACACTCATGCCTGTGTTCCAAAGTGGTGTGCTAGACCATGGCCATGTAGAGCAGTCCACACTTCTTGAGTTGTTTTACAACTTCTAATGTGAGGGATCAAAAAATATGAGATAGATTTGAGGAGATAAGACCTTGCAAGTGCATCCTTGGAGCACCATGTTCTCAATCTTTCTTACTTTTCTTGTGTAGTTTGACCCTTATTCTTGAAACTTGGCATAACTTCATCTCCAGCTATATAAGCATACAGATTCCTGCCTTGAAGATAAGGTTCCATCCTTAAAGGTGAGGCTGAGTAGTTAACTCTGTCCAATTCGCCAATCGATGAAGGAAATCCATCTGCAATGTTGTCCAACCTTTCTCTAATACCACTATGAAGAGATGGATTTTTATTTGGTGAAGATGAAGTGGTGCTGCAGAAACGTTGCACTAGACCAGCCAAATGAACTTCAGGGATATGTAGTGGGTCCTTTTAGCTTGTCAAAAGATGTATTCGACAACTTATGTACGTTGGAAGATCAATTTAAAAAGGATGAATCAAAAGAGATATGTTGGAGTTGATCCAAGAACAAAAAGCTTGCTATTTTTGTTATTACACATGTTTAGTGTTTTGAACAATTCTCTCTGCACAGTAGCAATAAGCTTAATTCCTTGTGGAGAAATCTAATTAAATTAGTAAGCTAAATGATGGACCATCTAACATTCACAGGCTGTGCTACAATCATTAAACTAGTGAGCAAGGATATGCTAATATCTTATGATCCCGAGAAGCAATGCTAATGAAACCTTGTAGCATTATAAAAGAGAGTACGCTCATTCTATCATGCATTAAATCACGGAAAAAGATCAACTACACAGTGAGAAAAGTGTGAGAAAATCACTATTCTGATGGAGTTATAATAGAGAAGTAAAATGACAATATAATAATCATATATGTATTAAACATGTACAACTACAATGTCATTGGCAATCAAGCATTGCCCAATGTGTGAGAGGTGAAAGAGCTATGAGGTGAGCTCTCATTTCACAATGGATGTACTAGAGAATAATCTCTCTACCTCAAGATACACGTAGGTCTTCTTGATCCTCTTCTTATAATTGATCTTGGAACCATGGTTTGAAATAAAATTCAAACTTCTACCTAAAAGGTGAATGCTAACATATAGGATACATTCTCTGATTCCTCAACAACCAAGTGATATGTGATTTAGAGAGTAACTGAAAATGCTTTCTTGGCAAACATCTTGGATTTGTATGTATGTGTATTCTTGCGCATGACTTGGGTCCTCTTTGTGTCCTTGGGTGTTTGAGGTAGTCTAGGATGTCTCAAGAGGGAGAGGAGTGAGGAGAGAGGGAGGGGAGGGGGGGGGGAGGGAGGGAGAGAGAGAGAGAGAGAGAGAGAGAGAGAGAGAGAGAGAGAGAGAGAGAGAGAGAGAGAGAGAGAGAGAGAGAGAGAGAGAGAGAGAGAGAGAGAGGGCTAGAGAGGGAGAGAGATAGAGAGGGGGGGAGGGGAGTGAGCGAGCAGGAGGGGGAGGGGGAGAGGAGAGAGAGAGAGGAGAGAGAGAGAGAGAGAGAGAGAGAGAGAGGAGAGAGAGAGAGAGAGAGAGAGAGAGAGAGAGAGAGAGAGAGAGAGAGAGAGAGAGAGAGAGAGGAGAGAGAGAGAGAGAGAGAGAGAGAGAGAGAGAGAGAGAGAGAGAGAGAGAGAGAGAGAGAGAGAGAGAGAGAGAGAGAGAGAGAGAGGAGAGAAGGAGAGAGAGAGAGAGGAGAGAGAGAGAGAGAGAGAGGAGGAGAGGAGGGGAGGGGAGGGAGGGAGGGAGGAAGGGAGGGGAGGGGGAGGGGGAGAGAGAGAAGAGAGAGAGAGAGAGAGAGAGGAAGAGAGAGAGAGAGAGAGAGAGAGAGAGAGAGAGAGAGAGAGAGAGAGAGAGAAGAGAGAGAGAGCGAGAGAGTAGAGAGGAGAGAGAAGAGGAGACGAGAGAGAGAAGAGAGAGATGAGAGAGAGAGAGAGAAGAGCGATGAAGAGAGAGAGACGAGAGAGATGAGGAGAGAGAGAGAGAGAGGAGGAGAGGAGAGAGAGAGAGGGAGGGAGGGAGGGGAGGGAGGGGATGGAGGGAGAGGGAGGGAGGGAAGAGGGAGGGAGAAAGGAAGGGAGAGGGAGGGAGAGAGAGGGAGAGAGAGAGAGGAGATAGAGGAGAGAGAGAGGAGAGAGAGAGAGAGATGAGGCGAGAGAGAGATGAGGATAGAGAAGGTGACGAGAGAGAGAGACGAGAGAGAGAGGAGAGAGAGATGAGAGCAGATGAGAAGAGGAGAGAGAGAGAGATGAGAGGGAGAGAGAGATGAGAGAGGAGAGAGAAGATAGATGACGACGAGAGAGAGAGAGAGGGAGGGAGGGAGGGGGAGGGAGGGAAGGCCACATCAAAACGTTTATGAGCCTATGTAAAGGCACAATCTGTTTGCCCATCAATGTGTTTATGGGTTCAACCCGCTTGCTGGGCGACTCTTATTCGCTCATTCCCACATTGGTTCGAGCCCGCATTGAGGATTTCATGACGACCACCGGAAGGCTGAAGGCGTTTCCCATTACAAAACGGGCTTGGATCCTTAGGGCTATATCTGCTCGGGATGAGGAAATTTTCACTTAGAACTTGCTTGGGGCCTTAGTGTTCCACTTGGGCTCTTGCCTTGTGTAGAACGGCCCAATCTACCATTTTTGATGGCAAAGGGCACATGGATGACTAGTCGCGGATTGACTTAGAAGGATTTTCCCTCTTTTTGATGATAGGATCTTGTCAGAAGTCCTTGATCAGATTCTACTACACATTTTGTGTAATCAGGGAAAAGTGCCATGACACAAAATGGGAAGTCCACACTTGTGCAAAAACTAGCTCATGTGGAGCTTGGCATGTCCCGATGCAATGGGAGTGGGGCATGGTACCCCTCTAGATTCTAAGTAGTCCCTTTTCTCAAGGTCAAACAAGTGGTGTTAGGTTCGCACCTCACTTGCATAACTTAAGTTTCCCTTAGATATTGCATTCACATGACAACCCATGGTACTAAGGACACTCCCACAAAATTAGAGGGTAAGAACACCATGCAAAGTCTCACAAGCCATCACAATTTTCACCCTTTTGGCTTCATTGTAAATGGGAATCATTCTAGGACCCCCCCGAGAAATCTATCATAGAGGGCTGAATATCATGCCCCTTTTGTCTCCTCCTTAGTTTTCTATCCAGCCCCTCATCGTGCTTGGATGGTTTGTCTTGGTGCACTGAATTGTGCTCCAATGTCCAGACGACAAAGCGCAAGGGTGTAAGTGCAGAGCCTTCCCTTCCTCACGTTTCATGGGAACATCAGTTGTCCCTTGCATCATGGGTAGATGCCTGGCAATGAGAGCACCCCCTTGTCAATCCTTGGTGGGTCTTCGACCTTGATGTTCGAGGTGTGCTGGCACTGGGCCAGTCCATCCCCATCTGGCCCACTCACTCAAAGGGGCTTTGGATGTGTGTCGTAATGAAGAGCCCCAATGCCTGTTGGCAAACGAAAAACTTGGACTTGATCACAATGCACCATTGGGCTGGCCTGCCTTCAATGGCTGTCCCTTCGATCTTGCACGTTTAAGTTCGGCTTCTGCTATGCAACCGGCCTGTGGGCTAGTTACACTTAGTCCCCCTCACTCTTGGGTTACTTAAAAGGATCGCCCCCTTTAACTTCGCGGTCATCTTTCTCCTTGCGGGTTAGGCCAAAGAAGGCCTCCACTTGGAGTGGGACCATCACAGAAGGGGAGGGGGGAAGGGGGAGGGGGGAAGGGGGAGGGAGAGTGGGAGGGGGAGTGTAACAACCTTTGGGCAATCCCCCTGCTCCCACCCCTTCCCCCTTGGTTTTCTATCGAGGGACTTGGATGCTCGGGTGGTTGTCGTGAGGCACAAAATTGTCTGCAAATATGAGGGGATCTTGTTAATCATCCGATGACCAGTCTTAGATACTTGCGATCAATGTGCTCTAGCCTCCTTCTACATCCCTTGAGCAGTCCTCTTCTCGAAAGTGCACTTCGTGCCATTGAGCGGCCCCATTTTCACCATTTTGTCCTTGCATTTGCCCCGTGACACTTAACACAGGTTGACTACATTCAACATTTTCCCGTGATGTCTAACACGGCCCTACCTTCGAGCCATTTTTGATGTAATCACTTTCAGGCCATGTCTAATACAATCAATGTATCATGCAGACTCGCATTTTGGGGAAACTTATCTTTCAAGCTAAACCACTCAAGTCGTCCACCGATGAGCTAGCGTGATGCATTGAGTGATGGGTGTATCTTCTGTCAATTAGAAAGGATTAAAAGTACTAAAAAATTTGGTAAAGCTAATATAGGTCTCCATAGTATGCATGTCATGAAGATATCCATGGAAGTGGTGGGAGAGGGTATTATGGAGTTTTATATCTATGTAGTTTATATGCAAAGGCTAGTATAAGCATGAAAATGCATATGAACATTTAACTAGCTCCATCCTCTACTAGTGGGACATTGATGCAAATGCACCAACTAGCAATTAAAAGATGCTATGCAAATGAGCCTTAAAATAAAGAATATACATCTCACTAGGATGAGTGAAAAACATGTCATCGACATAAACAACAAGGATTAGAAGCAAATCATTTACATGGTTACATACAGGGTACCTTCAACAGAATTGATATTGTTGATATATTTTGGTAGTGATGTGTCCAAATGCAGTTACAATATTCGGATCACTTTTTCCCTTTTTACGAGGTTTCTTCCTATGGCTTGTATATACTCCTATATCCATAATGAGGTACTTATATTTTTTACATTACTGAGTATTGTGCTAAAATCATATAGTTCTTCTTCCATGTGTTATTATGTGATTTAGTGCTCCTCGAACTCCAAAAATTGGTCCAAGAGAGGGTCTTTCCTTTCTACATGGAATCTTGAACAGCCTTCTAGATAGAGTCTAAAAATCCAAAAACAATTGGTGCACAAAATGGATGTTCACGACTTTATAGGTAATTGACCTACACATGGATGTGGTAGTTCATGGCATCTAAACGAACATAGACAGTATAGTGGTTAATGCAGGTGAAATTGTTGCAAGTTATGTTTCGAGTTATGGTTTTATTTATCGAGATGATTGTGTTATAGTGATGAATTCATGTTGTTACAACGCTATGATTCTAGTACACATGTAGGTTATCTTTTCTATGTAAGAATGTATGGCGTTGGATGGCTCATGATTATGTTATAGGATGGTTTCTCTTATGATGTGGAAAGTCGGTCATTATGTATAGGATCTATGGACTAGGTGCTCATACACAGAGATGCAACAATAATTCAAGAAGCAAGGGGATCCCATAGTGAAAGACTGCGTATAGATTCATTAACAAAAAAGATGCTTATGGGTTGTGCTTTATGATTATGGGGTTGTGCCTTATGACTATGTATAGGATGGTTTTCTCTATGTATAGGATGGTTTCTCTTATGATGGTTTCTCTTAGACGACTCTTGCTCATGTCCGACTCACATTTTTTCCGCTCCGTATAAGGACAGGTGGTTAGCCCTCTTCTACCCCGAAAAGTGATTTGGAGGCACAGGAGGAGGCTAAGGGGTGCTCCCGAGCGGATTATGAAATGCGTGCGAAAGGGTGCCAAAGATCGAACAGAGATTTCCATCCTCTCCGATCGCCTGCAGTACCATGACAATATTGTCCGTTTGCACGCCCATGCTGAAGACCATTACTATGCAGAGGCGGCGATTTGTTTGACCGCATTGACCGCCTTCGTCGAATTCGTTCTATCGGTCCAGGACAACCCATCCTCACGGAGTCTGAAGTTGCTGAGGCGTTCTTTGCGATTGCGAAAGCGCTGCATTTCTTTCACTCTCGTTGTATCATGCACCGGGATGTGAAGGTGGAAAATATACTGCTCCCTTCTCGCGATTGCCCTTTGTCGGATCTCAAGCTCGCAGATTTCGCTTCTGCTGCGGACTTCTCGGTCGTCAAGGTACTCTTTCAATTGAACTGGTCGGGACACAGTAACGAAACTGGTCGGTACTCTTGCAGCTGATGCGACTTGAGCATGATTGCATAACTGGAGAGCACGCTTATGCATGTCTTATAGCTTTTGTAATTGGAATCCCACAAGGTTATTATAAGATAGAGAAAGAGAGAGTGTGTGTGTTTGAGAGAGAGAGAGAGAGAGCGCATGTTAACATATGTTTCCAACGTCTTTTCAGACCTTCGATGATCCTGCCGGCACAGATGTATATCAAGCCCCAGAGATTGTAGCTGGCAAATGCTACAACGAGACGGTTGATATATGGAGCTTGGGTGTATTATTATACACCCTATTGTTCAACAGATTTCCATTTACTGGCGCAACACGAAATGCTTTCTTTCACTCAGTTCAGACTCGGTTATACATTCTACAACACACGAGGCTTCCTGTATCTGATCATGCAAGAGATCTTCTGTTAAACCTCTTACAAATAGATCCAGGGAAAGAGCAAGCTTGCACTCTGTGCTCGCACATCCATGGATTTGTTCTGTAGCTCGAGGAGGACATATAGCTATTCGGATGATCTTCAAGAATCGCACTTTTCGCAATCTACTCCCGACCACGACGATCAGTCTTAAGACCAAAACCACTTGTAGCAGGATTACCTTCAACGCCTCAAGCACCTATCAGAAGCATCCTCCACAAACAGTACACGCAGTCGAGAGGAAAGATGGAAGCAAAGGAGAAAATCTGCCGCTAGCTATAAGCATTCGGTCAGCTTAGTCGCACCGTCTAAGCGGATGTTAGTTCAGCAGACAATAACTGGGGCTAAAGTGAGAATCGGAGCGGATGGACATGGCGTCTTGACGGAGGAGAAAAGATGGATGCAACCTATTCAATATGTGGTTGGAGTTTATCTCTGTTTAACGAATGCATTAACGGATCCTCGTCAAGGACTTGATGAATTTATTTCATGTACTATTCACTAAAAGATGATGTAACAAGTTGATATCTGGCTAAGTGTTCATGCGTACTACGATTGAGACTATTATTGCATTGATCCACCGATCATCCTTCTTCTCAAACCTTTAATGAATTCCTTTATGATAAGGAAACTAGCAGAGAATCTCCTCTAATGAACGATCTCACTCGCAGTGCATAAGTTTGCATTCTCATAAGTTTGTAGAGAAATCATTTGAGTTGCTTCCAGTTACAATGGGCTTCAGTATTTGCAAGAAGTTTATGAGATTTAATAGTCAGCCCATCTTCCATCTAGAAAGGAAGAAGGGGATCCATAGTAGAAGACAGAGAGGGATTCACTAATAGTAGAAAGAAGACACACAGGGATTCACTAATACTAGAAAGAAGACACAATGGGGATCCATAGAAGATCATACTAGAAGATGCATAGAGGTGTAGAGTGGGAACGATATAAACACAAAATGAGGTAAACTTTGCTAGTGTTTACAATGTGCTTCACATGAATTTCGAAGAGGTTTATGAGATTTAATAATCATGATGTTCTTTTGCAAGTCATCAAAATTATTGAAGTTTAAGTAACTAAAATGAGCATGG
>CM035410.1:108713564-108766064 GCA_020310875.1 Ceratopteris richardii
TTATTGTGGTGTGATTCAAGACATCTTGAAACTATCTTTCAGAAAGTTTGATTACTTTGTTTTTGATGTGAAATGGTTCAAAGTAGTCACCTCTAGAAGAAACGCAACAGTGAGACGGGATAAAAGCGGTTTGCTTCAAGTCGACTCCACAAGATTATGGGCAGATGAAAGGGATACATTTGTACTTCCCGAACACTGTGAGCAAGTTGTTTTTATACCAGATTCAAAAGAACCAGAGTGGCTATTTGTTTTACAAGTCGCTCCACGTAGTAGACAAATTTTTGAAAACATAGATGTAGAAGAAAGTCCATCTCTAGTGGACTCAGAGATTCATTCGATAGTTGAGGAGGAAGAGATCATTGTTTGAGAAGAAGAGGTCATTGTTCAAGAAGATGAAGCAATAGATGATGATCGGGAAGAAACCAGCATAGCAAGTGATTTAGAAGCCATCAATATAGAGATAGATTCTTCTCGGTGCATCGGATCTTCAAGAGGATGCTAGACTAGATGACTTTTGAATAAAACACTTGTAGGTACTAATTTTTGTTTTTTTGTTGTCTATTCTCGGCCTTACTCCTACCGGACTCACTCCCGCTGGCCCACTCCCGCGGGTGGTGCTACTCTCGTAGGGTATGTCTCCTAGCTTTGTGACTCCACCACGACCATCTTTTTAGCCATCTCCTACTGGGCCTACTAGTAGACATGTGCGTTCGACACCTCAGCGTGATACATGTACTGGCCCGTCTTGTAGATCGAGGTCTCACTCTGGAGCAGGAGGTTCTAGGAGTGGATCTAGAGGTAGGTGTGGAGGTGGAGGAGGTGTGTGTGGAGGTAGTGCGACGGACATTGTGTCACCTGCTTCTACTCCTAGGACGCGTACCTCAGATGTAGGTACGCCATGCAGTACACCTTGGGGTGCTCACGACCATGATGACTCCAATGTGTATAGTATCCGAGATGGAGCTTCGGTGATGGATGCGGCTGGCAAAGCAATGCATGCACGCATACGACAACTTTGCTCCATTCAGTTTGGACACTCTATCATGCTGAAATGGATTGAGCAGGTTAAAGACTGGAAGAATTATATCACACAGACGATTTATTAGGAGTTCCGACCAGTCGATGGACAGTCTCTTGTAAGTTCAGAGTGGATTCTGCACACCGCACGTGAGGTTATGTCCCATCGATGATCCGAGGCTCGTGATGCTTTCAGAGCAGGCTTACCAAAGCCTGTATGGTTAGATGCTGAGGAGTGGGACGTGATTCGTGACGAGCAGCAGCAAACTCCTGACCGATATCGCCAGCAGCGAGATGCCACAGCCACACGTTTAGATACGGTTGGACCATCACATTTGGGTAGCGGTGGATATGACACGATGCGTCATGAGTTTGTAAGTACCATTTCATTTATTGAATTTATTTGCGTTAAATTTCTCATGTATGTTCCTCTAATCTTTTGTATATTTGTTTCAGGAGCACGCAATGGGTCATCCTCCAACACGAACGGAGGAGTCTTACGGATATCGTCATGGGTTGATTGCACTATTGGAGGACTTGGAGGGACGTGGCACGGATGTTTCATGGGAGCATTTGCGATGAGGTAATTAATTTATAAACTTGGTTTTTACTTGTTTGTAATTTTCATGTGAATTTATCTCATTCCATTAATGTTGTTTGTTGCATGACTGTTAATATGGAATGTTCTTTGCATGTGTATGGCAGAACACCAAAATTTTGTATTTGATTTTCATATGGCAATGCATTGCTTTGCCACATTTTGTAAAAGTGTCATATATGATAGTGGTTTGCCACACTCTTGTACATGCTTCATTATTGAAATATATAACTTCTTTTGTAAATGGTTCATGGTTTATTCTGATTATCTCTTTTGTGTCCAATAATACTCTGTTTCATGAAATCATATTTCGTTGACATTAGATTACACATCACATGTACTCGATTTTTTTGGGCAGAGTGTATTATCTTTTGTTAAGCAACATCATGGTAATGTTGCTGTAGCAAAAGACAACACACTCTACCCAAAACAAAAATTTGCAGGTATGGACTCGGTATACACGACGGTACTCCCAGTAATGTCATCGGAAATAAGCATCGGTACACCCAGCAGGCGACGGTATATGGGATTGGTATGTCCAGTAGAGGCCTCGATATGGGCGTCGATATTACGGGTGCATATACCGATGCATATACCGACGCTTATACCGACGCATATACCGATGCTTATACTGACGCTTTGGTACCGACGCATACCGACCTTTACACTGGCGTCACTGGCAAACAAAGCGCGTTCATTTCCCTCGGTAAAAACCTCGTATATATATATATATATATATATATATAGTATATATATATATATATATATATATATATATATATATATATATATATATATATATATTATATATATATATATATATATATATTGTTTGTCTTTAAGGCCCACAATGAGTATCGATACAAACATAAAATAGAGACATGAAAGAGAATAGTCAAGAAAATACAGAGATGAAGGAGCACAAATCCACATATATACAATACATTCCAAAGTATGTTCATGAATTGTACATGTAACGATAGAGATTGCATATAAATGCATCCTTTTGCACCATATCTTCAAAAGTACAAAATCTCCACGAAGCATAGATAATCTTCTCGAAGGATAGTTAAGCTCCAAGCTACTAACCTCCTTATTCCAAAACAAAAATCATAAACCCTAGCTATTGCTCATCCTTTTTAAGAAGTTGAAATACTAGGCCCTTTCTTTACAAGGTTGAACAAGACCTGCACTTGATTCTAAGTCATGTTAAGCTCTCCAAATAAAGTGATTATGAGGTGGATTAGGCTTATCTTTATATGGATACTTCAAAAACTTTCTGCTATCCAATAAACGCTACGGAAAAGAATAATATTTGCTTTTATATGGAGGCTCCTATGGTTATTTAGAAAAGCACTTGTTTTTTGTGCTTTCGGATTTTCTTTGAGTTGAAAACTAAACACTGAAAAGCACAATTTTTATGTTTAAGAGAAACTAAGGTTTTAGTTTTGAGCCCTCAAAAAGTATCAAGCTTTGTAATGTGACACATGGGAATATGCCAAGCAAGGTATATATCTTACGGTGCATAAAAATGTATTGTAAACGGATGTTGCTAGCTGAAAACCTGGTGAAGGTACCTCTAAACACCATGCGCACTATCCATAAGGATAAATAAGACTAAATAAGACAATTGACATGAAGAGTAATGCATATTATTGTTATTGGAGGAGTGTCAAAGAATCCATGTTGAAAACGAGGACTTGTGATACGAATTGTTGGAGTTTACGGTCTCAAAAGTACACCAAACAGTAGGAGGAAGAAGAACAATAGGCTTATAGCACAACAATGAGTGTATTACTAAGGGAATATACAAATATAAGTAGCCTATTAGGATTGTAGGTATATATGCAATCTAGATAAAAAATCCTCCTAAAGAGGGAACAACATTCCGCGAAAATCCTAGATGTGTTTTACATACATGTTTATAAAATATATACACAATAATAGTCCAAATGAAAGTAGCCTGCATCTAAAACATGTAGATGTTATGCTTCTAGTCCTTGTTGTTTATGTTGATGACATGTTGCTCATTGGATCTAATAAGATTCATATTTATGATTTTAAGGCTAACTTGCATGCCACCTTCTATTCCTAGTTCTAGTGCATTTGTATCATTATTCATGCATTGAGTTCATTCAAGTTGATAGAGGTATTACTTTGTGGCAAAAAATAAACTGACAATATATTGCAAAGTTTTGGCCTTGAGGAAGCGAAACCGATTGCCACTCCATGGAGCTAGGCTTATGATTGAATATTCATAATGTTCAAGATGCATTTGATATTGGAATCTATTAGTAGGGTATCTGATGCTTATTGATGTATGTATGATTGGTCTTTAAATCTAGTTTTTCATCTCCAAAATGGAAACTTTTATGCATGGACTTTGTCAAACATTGTGGGAAAAACTTTATCTTCACTACTTAACTTGTACCAAATAACGTGGGCTGTTTTATCACACTAGGGGATTATTAATATGACATTTACTTCATTTTTTGACTTAGATAGGGTTGGATGTTATGAAACGCGTGCCCACAAATGGTTCTTACTTTATGCTTGGGTAGCCCATGCATATCTTGGTTGATCAAGATGAAGCCTAGTAACACCATTTCTAGTTGTGAGGTCAAGGATATGATAGCTTGCATATATATAAGAGCATGTATGATTTGGATGCCCAATGGATTATTTTGATATTATCCAAGATTCTACATCTACATTAGTTTTCCCCACATCCACATTAAATACATCAGTGAATGCATGTGAGGTGAACTATGTTATCCTCAACTAAGTGGGTACATTAGTTTTCCCCATGCCTACATTAAATACATCAATGAATGCATGTTTTACACTTAGGCAGATATCAACTTGTTACATCAGCTTTAGTGAATAGTACATGAAATAAATTCATAAGTCCTTCACGAGGATCCGTTAATGCATTCGTTAAATAGAGATAAAACTCCAACCACATATTGGATAGGTTGCATCCATCTTTTCTCAGTCAAGACGCCATGTCCATCCGCTCCGATTCTCACTTTAGCCCGAGTTATTGTCTGCTGAACTAACATCTGCTTAGACGGTGCGACTAAGCTGACCGAATGCTTATAGCTAGCGGTAGATATTTTCTCCTTTGCTTCCATCTTTCCTCTCGACTGCGTGTACTGTTGTGGAGGATGCTTCTGAGTAGGTGCTTGAGGCGTTGAAGGTAATCCTGCTAGAAGTGGTTTTGGTCTTAAGAACTGATCGTCGTGGTCGGGAGTAGATTGCGAAACGTGCGATTCTTGACGATCATTCCGAATAGCTATATGTCCTCCTCGAGCTAAATGAGGCGTTCTTTGCGATTGCAAAAGCGCTGCATTTTTGTCACTCTGGTAGTATCATGCCCGGGATGTGAAGGTGGAAAATATACTTCTCCCTTCTCGCGATTGCCCTTTGTCGGATCTCAAGCTCGCAGATTTCGCTTCTGCTGCGGACTTCTCGGTCGTCAAGGTACTCTTTCAATTGATGGATTTTGTAGAGGAGGTACTGGGGTATCCGCTTTTAACAAAAGTAGAGAATGAAAACTAAACACGTCCAGTACATCACCTACTCAAGGGGGGTTCTCTTTAGGGAAGTATACCCTTTAACACTTCTGTGAGCAGGTAGATAACAAAGTTTGCACAGAGTGGTAATATTTCAGAAAACCTAGACAACCAATGACCAAGGAAGACCATACACTTCTTGATTCGAATCAGACGATTACAAGGTTGGGTAGAGTGATGTTCAAAAATGCAAGCTTAGGGCTGACAAGCCACCCTAAAAGTATGAACTCCAATACAATAGATCAGCATAAGGGACTGCTAACTCAGAGCAATACAAATGGTAGTATTTCTCAAGAGAATAGAGATTAATCAACACACTGACTCACAAAAAAAAATAAACCCAAGCTACTCTCTTACACTATAGTGCTCATAGCCCTCCACTGAGAAGCCTACCCTCTGCATCCACACTACAGAGTAGCTCCTACAATAGGCTTGAAACCACCAAGTGTAAGAGAGGACTTCTGCTCGTACGCACGAACCACTGTATCTCTGAAATTGTTGTACCCAAATGAGCAAAAATCCATTGCTTTTATAGGCCTCAATAGGCCAAGAGAGCCTTGCCGAATCCTCACGTCCACCGATCACGCGCCGGTTAATTATCCCAAATTGAAGGGGTAGGTCAATTATTCCCTTAATTTGAATTGGATCCACAAACATAGGTAGAGGTCGTGAATGGTTGGCGGCAACTCCACTTTGAACAATTTTCTTTCACCTTTTTACCCTACCCACTTTTCCCATACCCTATGACAACCTTGCCGTGTGCAATTACTTCATTCTTTGACTCTTTTGATTGGTAATTTGAATCATCTCGCGACTTTTCCATGAGGCTTTACCTTCATACCTGTTAACCTTGCAGTAATCCCCGATAATAGCTATAACTTCATGAAAACAACTTCTATATAGGATGCCTGATTTAACCATAAGCATTTGCCCATCAATAATTGGTCTTTTCAGTTTCTTGCCCAGAGCAGTACTTTGCTTTTCGCCCTCGCTTCAAACTCTTGTGGGAGGAGATGGCGGGGTGAGGGGGCGCTTGTGGGAGGAGATGGCGGGGGGAGGAGATGCATGGACGGGGCGGGTGGAGGAGAGTGGAGGGAGTGGAGGGGGCGGAGGTGCATGGAGGGGACGGGTGGAGGAGAGTGGAGGGAGTGGAGGGGCGGAGACGCATGGAGGGGGCGGGTGGAGGAGAGTGGAGGGAGTGGAGGGGGCGGGTGGAGGAGAGCGGAGGGAGTGGAGGGGGCGGAGGTGCATGGAGGGGGCGGGTGGAGGAGAGTGGAGGGAGTGGAGGGGGCGGAGACGCATGGAGGGGGCGGGTGGAGGAGAGTGGAGGGAGTGGAGGGGGCGGGTGGAGGAGAGTGGAGGGAGTGGAGGGGGCGGAGGTGCATGGAGGGGGCGGGTGGAGGAGAGTGGAGGGAGTGGAGGGGGCGGAGGTGCATGGAGGGGGCGGGTGGAGGAGAGTGGAGGGAGTGGAGGGGGCGGAGGTGCATGGAGGGGGCGGGTGGAGGAGAGTGAAGGGAGTGGAGGGGGCGGAGACGCATGGAGGGGGCCGGTGGAGGAGAGTGGAGGGAGTGGAGGGGGCGGAGGTACATGGAGGGGGCGGGTGGAGGAGAGTGGAGGGAGTGGAGGGGGCGGAGGTGCATGGAGGGGGCGGGTGGAGGAGAGTGGAGGGAGTGGAGGGGGAGGAGGTGCATGGAGGGGGCGGGTGGAGGAGAGTGGAGGGAGTGGAGGGGGCGGAGGTGCATGGAGGGGGCGGGGGGAGGAGATGCATGGAGGGGGCGGGTGGAGGAGAGTGGAGGGAGTGGAGGGGGCCGAGACGCATAGAGGGGGCAGGTCGAGGAGAGTGGAGGGCGTGGAGGGGGCGGAGGTGCATGGAGGGGGCGGATGAAGGAGAGTGGAGGGAGTGGAGGGGCGGAGATGCATGGAGGGGGCGGGTGGAGGAGAGTGGAGGGAGTGGAGGGGGCGGAGGTGCATGGAGGGGGCGGGTGGGAGGAGAGTGGAGGGAGTGGAGGGGGCAGAGGTGCATGGAGGGGGCGGGGGGAGGAGATGCATGGAGGGGGCGGGTGGAGGAGAGTGGAGGGAGTGGAGGGGCGGAGACGCATGGAGGGGGGCGGGTGGAGGAGAGTGGAGGGAGTGGAGGGGGCGGAGGTGCATGGAGGGGGCGGGTGGAGGAGAGTGGAGGGAGTGGAGGGGCGGAGATGCATGGAGGGGGCGGGTGGAGGAGAGTGGAGGGAGTGGAAGGGGCGGAGGTGCATGGAGGGGGCGGGGTGGAGGAGAGTGGAGGGGGCGGAGACGCATGGAGGGGGCGGGTGGATGAGTGTGGAGGGAGTGGAGGGGGCGGAGGTGCATGGAGGGGGCGGGTGGAGGAGAGTGGAGGGAGTGGAGGGGGCGGAGGTGCATGGAGGGGGCGGGTGGAGGAGAGTGGAGGGAGTGGAGGGGGCGGAGGTGCATGGAGGGGGCGGGTGGAGGAGAGTGGAGGGGGAGAAAGAGAGAGAGAGAGAGAAAAATAGAGAGAGAGAGAGAGAGAGAGAGAGAGAGAGAGAGAGAGAGAGAGAGAGAGAGAGAGAGAGAGAGAGAGAGAGAGATAGCTCGCGGGGTCTAAGGGAGATTAGGCGGGGAAATTGGTGGGGGTGAGTGGCGAGGTGAAGGGGGAAATGGAGGGGGGAAAGGGATAGAGAGGAAGAAAGATAGATAAAAACAAATCACTAAGGTGGCAATAAAAGTGAAAGCAACAATTGAAAGCAACAACTGCCCGGAACACCATTATGTCCAAGAAATGGAACGGACATTCCCCGAAGCTGCAGCCCAAGGCATCTGAGAGCTCTCCTCTCAATCTCTTTCTCTTCTATCTTCTTAGGACCAGTGGGTTCTGACCCCTGTGCTTGGAGCCCACTGCCTCATGCCCCAAAGGGAGAGAGAGGGAACATAGAAGGAGTACTACAGACCCCCACATCAAGCTTTTGCACCGTCCCTGGTGCGATTTCTCCCTTATTTTACTCCTTTCAATGAGATCTAATTATTCTGCAATTACTGAAAAGAAACATTGTATGAACAAGGGGTGGAATGCTTCCATTTTGACCTAATTCAGATACTTCTTCACCATGGAGATGTTGACCAGGGGTATCCTTTTACCCTGCAGATCTTCCAGATGCACTGCGCCATGTGGCAATACCTTGATTACCTTATAAGGTCCTATCCACTTGGGTGCGAATTTAGTTTGAATTGGTGGAACCTGATGCACTAAAACCATAGACCCTTCTTGAACTTCATTGGATCTCAGATACCTGTCATGCAATCTCTTGCGCTCTTCTTGTGTCACCAGAAGTTTCTGCATTGCCCCTTCTCTGTACTCTAATGCCACCAATCTCTGAATGGGGGGTTCAATTCCAATGGTTTTGATTCCTATTTCTTTTTTGATGATAAACTCAAATGGTGCCAATGCCTCTTTCCCATAAACTAAGCGAAATGGAGTCTCGCCTGTGGTTCCCTTCTTCGTGGTTCTGAAAGCCCAAATTGCACCAATTAGTGCTAGTGGCCAAGAGCTTTGATGATCAAAAGATAATTTGCGAAGTAGTCTGGTCAAAATCTTATTGGAGCTTTCTGCTTGGCCATTTGCCCTTGGGTAGTAGGCACAAGATTTTTTATGGAAGATTTTGTACCTGTCAAATATAAACTGGAGCAATTGATTTACAAAATGTGTGCCCCTATCAGTAGTAATTTCCAGTGGGCAACCAAATCTTGAGAAAATACGTTTATACATAAATTTAGCTACTGTTAAAGCCGTGCAGTCCACAGTAGCTTTAGCCTCTATCCATTTAGTGGCATAGCATGTGGCCATCAAAATATACTTTTTTCCTCCAGGTTGACCAGTTGGACTAATTGGTCCTATGAAATCAAGACCCCATCGTTCAAATGGAAGCCATCCAGTAGATATGACTAATGGTTGGAAATTCAATCTGGTTGGCGTGGGAGCACACCTCTGGCAGATGTGGCATTCTTTAGCAAACTTGATTGCATCCTTGAAAATATGAGGCCACCATAAACCTTTGTGGATGATTCTATGAGCCAATTCTTCTCCCTTTAGATGTCCTTCATTGTGTGCAGCCTCTAGTAGAAGATTTACCTCCTCTGGATAGACACACTTTCTCAATATATCATCCTGACAGTATTTATATAAATTTCCATTTATAAGAGAATATGCTTTGGTTTTCAGGAGCAATCTTCTCTTTTCTACAGGTGTCAAGTGTTCTGGGATCTTTCAAATAGTAAGAATATGGAGAATTTCATCATACCAACCAGTCCGAATTGCTACTAGAAAAAGGTTGCTATCCACCAATTCATCATTAATACCTGTTGCTTTTTCGCTCATTGCGGTCCTGGACACTTGATCTGCCATGTAGTGCTCTTTTCCTGGCTTAATATGAATATCAAAATTAAATTCTTGAAATAGGAGTAACCATCTCCAGATCCTTCCAGCTACTCTAGGCTTGTTTATCAAATACTTCAAGGGTTGATGATCAGAAATAACAATGAAATGTATACCAAGGAGATAATGTCGGAATTTCTGAAGGGCAAATACGATAGCCAAACCTTCTCTTTCCGTTGTACTGTAATTTCTTTCAGCTTGGTGCATAAGAGATAGGTCTATCCACTTTGTGAGATGATGGTTGAGCTAGAACTGCACCAACAGCATGAAGACTAGCATCTGTATGCACATGAAATTCCAATGACCAATTAGGAACACTTAAAAGTGGAGCAGTACATAGCCTCAACTTTAGTTCACAAAATGCTTTGTCGGCTTCAGCACTCCATGAGAAAGGGATCTTTTTACTGGTAAGCCTTGACAAGGGCTTAGCAATTTCTAAATACATCCTAATGAATCTTCTGTGATACCCTGCATGGCCCAAGAAACTTTGCACTTCCTTTGGGCTTTGTGGAAAGAATAGCTGTAACCTTTGCAGGGTCAACAGTTATGCCTTCAGCAGATACTATGTGACCAAGAAGAGTGCCCTTAGTGACCAAAAAGTGACATTTATCAGGATTCAATTTCAAACCTGTTTTGAGACATTGCTCAAAAATTTCCTTTAGATTTTCCAAATGGTCATGGAAATCTTGAACTGCTGCCCTTCTATCTGTACCTGAAAATACTGAAAAGTCATCCATGAAAATGCGTAGAAAGGTTGTTAACCATTTGCCCAATATCAGATACATCGTTCTATTAAATGAAGCTGGTGCATTCTTCAAACCAAAAGCCATTCGAGTATAGACATAAGTGCCCCAGGGAGTGACAAAGGCTGTTTTGTCCCTATCATCAGGATGGATCACTATCTGATTGTAGCCACTAAAACCATCCAAGAAACTATACAAAGTGTGACCAGCTACTTCCTCCAGTACTTGCTCTGTGAAGGGCTGAGGAAATCCATCTTGAACAGTCACTTTATTCAAAGCACGAAAATCAACACATACTCTTATTTTTCCACTATTTTTCTTGGGTACAATAACCATGGAAGAAAGCCACCTGGAATGTTCTATTGGAACAATTATACCAGCTTCTTCTAGCTTTGTAATTTCTGCTTTTACAGCCTCTGCATATTTCGGATTGAGTCTATATGGTCTACTTCTTACTGGCGCGGCTCCCTCAACTAAGGGTATCCGATGTAATGCAAGATCTTCTGGTATCCCTGTTAAATCTTTGTAGGACCATGCGAAGACACTTTTATAAGTAAAAAGCAAAGAAGTTACCTTCTGTAGCAAGGTAGGATAATGCCACAACCAGGATGCCAAATGGACCATTTGAGGGTTCTCTTCATCCCCTAAATTTACTTCTTGAACCAATGTTTCAGGACTGGTCTTGCTTGAGAAATCATCTCCACTATATGCAAGAGTGGATTTTAATTTATATTCTGCAACATGTTCTTTCATCCATCCTTGAGGTATATCTGAAAAAGGAAGATCTTCTCTGCTCTTAGGTTCATAATCTTCCCTCTCTGATACTTTTACATTGGTAGCCTCTTCAAAGATTGTATTTTCCTTCAGTTGCTCATTCTCCAACACCTTGTGGTCTTCATTGCCCTTTTCTGTAATTTCCTTATCTACAACTTCTTCCTCAATTTCATTGATCTCCACTGTGCAACACTCTGCACTTCCCATCATCCAATTTAACAATGTATCATCTTCTTGGGGTAGAGAGGGCATTACCTGAGTATCCACAGAATATCCAGTAGTTTTTCCTGAGTCGAATCCTTCTTCCAAATGTAGTTGCAGTTGGCTATTGGTATTTGTTGAAATCCATAGTTTATTTTTTCCCCAATCTTGCAAAGCTTTTGCTTGTCTCAGCCAAGGTCTCCCCAGGAGTAGAGGGTAAGAAGTCTCCTGTGGAAGTGCAATAACAACAAAATCTAGAACAAAATGGCAGCCCTGTACTACCATCAGTACCTTCTCAATAATGCCCAGTGGCGCAACCCGATGTTGATCTGCCAATGTAACCGTGAATGGTGCCAACTTGGTGGGGTTCAATTTCAGCTTCTTCATTGTAAAATCTGGCATTAAATTGATACCAGAGCCTCCATCTATGATCACACCTGTAAGAGCTTCATCCTTTATACAAACTGATAATCTTGAACTTTGGTAGTCTGCTAAGGGTGCAGGGGGAAAATCAACCATGAATCCATCTATACTAGGTGATTGGACTAAGTGAGCAGAGTGTATAATCTTCAGTAAGTCACTTCTTATTTTTGAATCCATCCTTATAAGTTCATATAGACTAACCTTGTGATGAATACCTTTCAAGATCTGTTCAATGTTTAGTGTTTTCTTGCAGACTTGTTGGTTGACCCTTTAGAGAAGTAGTCATCTTATCATAAGCTCCTTCAATTTCTACTTGATCCTTCCATCCAGACTCCTTTTCTTCCTCTTTATCCTGAAATCCTTGTTGTTCATCTCTCTGGGTTGCAGCTGCTTGCCTAGCTCTAGTCATCATGGGCATTGCAGAGGATGAAACAGCATAAGTCTGGGTGGTTTTTCCTTCTTCATGTGGAGAGAGTGCAATCATGTGAATTGGAGCAAGACGACCTCTTGGGCAATCTTTGGTATAATGATCCTTGGCCTCTGGACAATGTTGACAAGGAGGTGCATCTTCTGGGAGGGAACACCTATTTTGCATGTGGCCATATTCACCACAACGATAGCACATCAAGGGTCTATTATATCTAGGCTTTGCAGGCCTATTCTCCTCTCTATTAGATGTATTTGAAGTACTAGCATAGTATGAATCCAAAGTTTGAGGGTTACCTCTCTGCTGTGTACCCTTGAGGTAATAGCAATCTCTGGCTTCATGACCATCTTTTCCACAAAATTGACAGCTTACCTTAATAGGACAATTAGCATTGGAATGTCCATTGTTGTTACAGATTGTACACCAAATTTGTCTCCTTATATCCTGAGTGGTCTTCAAGTCTTCTAATTCTCGGCGAAGTTGGGCCACTTCATCATCAGTTCCACGCAGTGGTGGCAAGACCTTCTCTTCTTGCTGATTTTGTTGCATCTTCAATGCCTCCAGTTCCCTCCTTAGTTGCTCAATAGGATCCATGTCTGCAGCATACTTAGGTTGTGTATCCCCTTCAAAATGTTGCCTTGCTTCTTCAATGCGTGATGCCGCTGCAACAAAATCATTGAGGGTGGCATCCAATCTAAGAGACTCACGAAGCTTCTGCTGAGATGACCTGGGCAGAGCCTTCTCTATCCACTTTTTAACCAAAAAGTCACCTGGAGCATGTGGCAGACGTGCAACAAGTGCTTTTGTTCTAGTGTGAAGTTCATGAAAAGATTCACCTGATCTTAGCTTCAAATTCTCTAGCTGATCTAGAGCTCTTTCTGAGGAATCACTTGGTCGGAATGTCTGTGAGAATGCCGCCTTCAAAGCCTCCCATGTAGTGAAATGGCCATCTGCATATTGACTATACCATTTATCCCCAAGACCCTCCAATGTGGATGGAAAAAGTGCCAGCATTGCATCCTCTCTATTTTGCAAACCTCTTCCACGGCATAAAGAGATGAATCTCCTCACATGATCATCAGCATCCTCATAAGCTTGTCCCTTGAAGGTAGGGAATTTGATGTTTAATCTGGAGAGCAAATGAGAGAGGTCCTCCATTTGTACTGGTGTTTCTTCGGACGTATCTGAGGAGAAGTCTAGGGTTCTTCTATACCCCTCTTTCGACAATGGTGTCGCACCCAAATCAATTGATAAATTTAGGGAGGGCAGAGGGGAGGTAGACTCACTAGTCGTGATTATGGCTAACTTGTTAAGGCTCCTCCGAACACGAAGAGACTCCTTATCTGCCCGTGTATGGGTCATGTACCTACTTGCAAATGTAATAGGGCAAAACACCTCTCACAGAAATGCAAAGGTCCCACCGGGCGTGCCAAACTGTAGAGGAGGTACTGGGGTATCCGCTTTTAACAAAAGTAGAGAATGAAAACTAAACACGTCCAGTACATCACCTACTCAAGGGGGGTTCTCTTTAGGGAAGTATACCCTTTAACACTTCTGTGAGCAGGTAGATAACACAGTTTGCACAGAGTGGTAATATTTCAGAAAACCTAGACAACCAATGACCAAGGAAGACCATACACTTCTTGATTCGAATCAGACGATTACAAGGTTGGGCAGAGTGATGTTCAAAAATGCAAGCTTAGGGCTGACAAGCCACCCTAAAAGTATGAACTCCAATACAACAGATCAGCATAAGGGACCGCTAACTCAGAGCAATACAAATGGTAGTATTTCTCAAGAGAATAGAGATTAATCAACACACTGACTCACAAAAAAAAATAAACCCAAGCTACTCTCTTACACTATAGTGCTCATAGCCCTCCACTGAGAAGCCTACCCTCTGCATCCACACTACAGAGTAGCTCCTACAATAGGCTTGAAACCACCAAGTGTAAGAGAGGACTTTTGCTCGTACGCACGAACCACTGTATCTCTGAAATTGCTGTACCCAAATGAGCAAAAATCCATTGCTTTTATAGGCCTCAATAGGCCAAGAGAGCCTTGCCGAATCCTCACGTCCACCGATCACGCGCCGGTTAATTATCCCAAATTGAAGGGGTAGGTCAAATATTCCCTTAATTTGAATTGGATCCACAAAAATAGGTAGTGGTCGTGAATGGTTGGCGGCAACTCCACTTTGAACAATTTTCTTTCACCTTTTTACCCTACCCACTTTTCCCATACCCTATGACAACCTTGCCGTGTGTAGTTACTTCATTCTTTGACTCTTTTGATTGGTAATTTGAATCATCTCGCGACTTTTCCATGAGGCTTTACCTTCATACCTGTTAACCTTGCAGTAATCCCCGATAATAGCTATAACTTCATGAAAACCACTTCTATATAGGATGCCTGATTTAACCATAAGCATTTGCCCATCAATAATTGGTCTTTTTCAGTTTCTTGCCCAGAGCAGTACTTTGCTTTTCGCCCTCGCTTAAAACTCTTGTGGGACGAGATGGCGGGGTGAGGTGTGAGGGGGGCGCTTGTGGGAGGAGATGGCAGGGTGAGGGGGCACTTGTGGGAGGAGATGGCGGGGGGAGGAGATGCATGGAGGGGGCGGGTGGAGGAGAGTGGAGGGAGTGGAGGGGGCGGAGGTGCATGGAGGGGGCGTGTGGAGGAGAGTGGAGGGAGTGGAGGGGCGGAGACGCATGGAGGGGGCGGGTGGAGGAGAGTGGAGGGAGTGGAGGGGGCGGAGGTGCATGGAGGGGGCGGGTGGAGGAGAGCGGAGGGAGTGGAGGGGGCGAAGGTGCATGGAGGGGGCGGGTGGAGGAGAGTAAAGGGAGTGGAGGGGGCGGAGACGCATGGAGGGGGCGGGTGGAGGAGAGTGGAGGGAGTGGAGGGGGCGGAGACGCATGGAGGGGGCGGGTGGAGGAGAGTGGAGGGAGTGGAGGGGGCGGAGGTGCATGGAGGGGGCGGGTGGAGGAGAGTGGAGGGAGTGGAGGGGGCAGAGGTGCATGGAGGGGGCGGGTGGAGGAGAGTGGAGGGAGTGGAGGGGGCGGAGACGCATGGAGGGGGCGGGTGGAGGAGAGTGGAGGGAGTGGAGGGGGCGGAGGTACATGGAGGGGGCGGGTGGAGGAGAGTGGAGGGAGTGGAGGGGGCGGAGGTGCATGGAGGGGGCGGGTAGAGGAGAGTGGAGGGAGTGGAGGGGGCGGAGGTGCATGGAGGGGGCGGGTGGAGGAGAGTGGAGGGAGTGGAGGGGGCGGAGGTGCATGGAGGGGGAGGGGGGAGGAGATGCATGGAGGGGGCGGGTGGAGGAGAGTGGAGGGAGTGGAGGGGCGGAGACGCATGGAGGGGTGGGTGGAGGAGAGTGGAGGGAGTGGAGGGAGTGGAGAGGGCGGAGGTGCATGGAGGGGGCGGGTGGAGGAGAGTGGAGGGAGTGGAGGGGCGGAGATGCATGGAGGGGGCGGGTGGAGGAGAGTGGAGGGAGTGGAGGGGGCGGAGGTCCATGGAGGGGGCGGGTGGAGGAGAGTGGAGGGAGTGGAGGGGGCGGAGGTGCATGGAGGGGGCGGGGGGAGGAGATGCATGGAGGGGGCGGGTGGAGGAGAGTGGAGGGAGTGGAGGGGCGGGGACGCATGGAGGGGGCGGGTGGAGGAGAGTGGAGGGAGTGGAGGGGGCGGAGGTGCATTGAGGGGGCGGGTGGAGGAGAGTGGAGGGAGTGGAGGGGCGGAGATGCATGGAGGGGGCGATTGCAGGAGAGTGGAGGGAGTGGAGGCGGCGGAGGTGCATGGAGGGGGCGGGTGGAGGAGAGTGGAGGGAGGAGAGGGGGCGGAGATGCATGGAGGGGGCGGGTGGATGAGTGTGGAGGGAGTGGAGGGGGCGGAGGTGCATGGAGGGGGCGGGTGGAGGAGAGTGGAGGGAGTGGAGGGGGCGGAGGTGCATGGAGGGGGCGGGTGGAGGAGAGTGGAGGGAGTGGAGGGGGCGGAGGTGCATGGAGGGGGCGGGTGGAGGAGAGTGGAGGGGGAGAAAGAGAGAGAGAGAGAGAGAAAAAAAAAATAGAGAGAGAGAGAGAGAGAGATAGCTCGCGGGGTCTAAGGGAGATTATGCGGGGAAATTGGTGGGGGTGAGTGGTGAGGTGAAGGGGGAAATGGAGGGGGGAGAGGGATAGAGAGGAAGAAAGATAGATAAAACAAATCACTAAGGTGGCAATAAAAGTGAAAGCAACAATTGAAAGCAACAACTGCGCGGAACACCATTATGTCCAAGAAATGGAACGGACATTCCCCGAAGCTGCAGCCCAAGGCATCTGAGAGCTCTCCTCTCAATCTCTTTCTCTTCTATCTTCTTAGGACCAATGGGTTCTGACCCCTGTGCTTGGAGCCCACCGCCTCATGCCCCAAAGAGAGAGAGAGGGAACATAGAAGGAGTACTACAGATTTGTTCGCACTCTGTGCTCGCACATCCATGGATTCGTTCTCTAGCTCGAGGAGGACACATAGCTATTCAGAATGATCTTCAAAAATCGCACGTTTCGCAATCTACTCCCCACCACGACGATCAGTTCTTAAGACCAAAACCACTTGTAGCAGGATCACCTTCAACGCCTCAAGCACCTACTCAGAAGCATCGTCGACAACAGTACACGCAGTATACTCAGAAGCATTCTGTCAGCTTAGTCGCACCGTCTAAGCAGATGTTAGTTCAGCAGACAATAACTGGGGCTAAACTGAGAATCGGAGCGGATCGACATGGCGTCTTGACGGAGAGAAGATGGATGCAACCTATCCAATATATGGTTGGACTTTTATCTTTGTTTGACGAATGCGTCAACGGATCAGATGAATTTATTTCATGTACTATTCAATAAAAGCTCATGTACAAGTTGATATATGGCTAAGTGTTTATGTGTACTACGATTTGGACTATTGTCATCCCCCTCGCATTATACCGATCATCCTTCTTCTCAAACCTTTAATTAATCTTCTTTTATGATAACTAGCAGAGAATCTGCTCTAATGAACAATCTCAGATAGGGTTGGCTATTATGACACGCGTTTCCACAAATGGTTCTTGTTTCATGCTTGGGTAAGCCATGCATATCTTGGTTGATCATGAACAATCCTAGTAATACCACTTCTAGTTGTGAGGTCAAGCATATGATAGCTTGCATATATATAATGAGCATGTATGATTTGGATGCCCAATGGATGATCTTGGTATTATCCAAGATTCTACAACCACCATATTTACTAAAAATATCAGCACAATGAAAGTTATAAGGTGAAGTAGGTAGATACATTAGTTTTCCCCACAGCTACATTAAATACATCAATGAATGCATGTGAGGTGAACTAGGTTATCCTCAACTAAGTGGGTTCAGTAGTTTTCCCCACGCCTACATTAAATACATCAATGATCGCATGTTTCAGGATAGCTAATGGTAATGTTTTTTCTCACCATAGGGTGTAAATAAATATCAAAGGACCGATAATATCAATTATATATACGAATTATGATTTCTAACTTTTATCTTTTGACTCAAACATATCAAGGTGGTAGTGAATCAAGGTGAAATATATAGCCCTTGATTTCATCTTATACAAGAAAGAGGTTTGAATTGGAAAGTTGAATCAAAATGATTAAATATAAAGGTCAACGTTTTTACTTTCTCATTGCTGTGTATTTTCCAATTTAGCACGCCAATCACATCTATTTATCCTCATGCATGCTAGAAAAAGTCATCAATGCATGCACATGTGCATATCCACAGATCTCAACAAAGATGCACAATAATAGGTGCAATAGAAACCACAACAGGATGAACATCATCAACTTCAACTCCACCTCCATCACCTCTTTTCAAAACATTTGCATGCACAACAATAGGTGCAATAGAAACCACAACAGGATGAACATCATCAACTTCAGCACCACCTCCATCACCTCTTTTCAAAACATTTGGAGCTGTAGGAGGACATATCTCAACACCATGCACAATATTCGATAGGAAAGTTTCAACCAATAGATGTTCCATCGTGTATGCCAAGAATGGGTAGTTAGGAAAATCCAACTTATGCTCAACAATCAACATATAAAATACATCATTGATTTTAGCCATGATCATTCACTATATCTTGATGCAAAAAATTGATTGTCTCTCAAAACAACTGAACATACATACTCATTTGAGTTCTACAAGACTTGTGGTAGACTTTGAGATGCTTGTATTGACAATCTAAAAACTATATATATATTTGACACAAAAACACTAAATTGCTTGTAGAGTTGCTATAGGAGTGCATTTGAAGGCCGAAACAAGCTCAAATCAAAATTTCGATACCACATAGTGAAGCTATTTTGAACTACAAATGAGCTTGATTATTTTGCTTTTGAACCCTCAAAACTTTTCTACATCTGTAATGTGATATATCATTCAAAGGCTCTTGCGATGTAATTTCCACATATTTGAGAAAATAATTCAATCCATTTTGACCATATCTGCCCTTGGTTTTACAATGATTGACTATAACTAGAACTAACGAGAATTGAAATAATACGTGCAAACCTCTTGTGGAAGGTTGCATTTCTAACACAAACACACACACATATACACAGTGTGTTAATGAATCCATATGCATCCTCTACAATGGATCCCCTTATTTCTTGCATCATTGTTGCATCTCTATGTACGAGCACACTAGTCATGAATCTCAATAAAAACAAGAGCCTTCTTTATAAGCATTTTGATTTGTAGATGGAGGATGGGCCGACTTCTAAATCTCATAAACCTCTTCGAAATGTTGCAGCCCATTGTAACTTAGAGGAACTCAAACAATTACTTTGCAAACTTATGAAAATGTATTTACGCTTGCACTATGAACAACATTGTTCATTAGAGTGTTGCTAATTATCATAAAAGAGATTGTTCATTAGAGCGTTGCATCCATATTTTGTCACTTTACCCCAGTTATTGTTTGTTGAACTAAAATCTGCTTTGATGGTGAGACTAAGCTGTGCAAATGCTTATGCCTAGGGGACAATATTTTCTCCTTTACTTTGATCGTTCCTCTCAACTACATGTAGTGTTGTGGAAGATGCTTCTAAGTTGGTGCTTGATGAAAGAAATGGCACAGATACAGAAATGGCTATGGTGAAGTATATGCGCATATATAAAACAGAAGATGCATCTTCATTCATCTGAGGAACGAAAATACATTTATATAGTTATCAAATGCCTATGGGCATTGTTGATAATCAATGCGTTAGTGTTTCACATGGGCTTCTGATGAAGAGTTTTTTACAAAAGGGTAGGCCAAGAAATTAGTTGACAAAACAAATTTTGGACTTTGCAAAGTTAGTTACTTGACATTATAGGTCTGATATAGACTTTTGGTCTAAAGGACAAAGGAGGTTACAATTTCCCCCTCTTTTTCATAGCAAAAGAAAACAAGTTTGAATACCACATTGGGCATGCCACATTGGGTCTTACAATATGGTTACCATATTAGGTACCTAGAACATTGTTCCTATTTTCTTTGATGAATCAAAAGTCTTCTCCAGAAAGTTAGTCCCCTTCTTGATCTCCTTTGCTCTCCTAAAGTTGTTGCTTGGTAGGTGTCCTATCTTGCTAGAAAAGGTGCATTTCCTTTTGCTTAAGCAATCTTTGGAGACATGATTAGTCTCTCCACATATGCTACACACATATGATGAAGGCCATGCAAATGAACAACATTGTCATGGTACTGCAGATGATGGAAATCTTTGTTCGCATGTGCACGAAACCCTTCTCCTCACATGTCTTCCTATGAAAACAACGCCCTCTTACCAAGGAATTCCAGCATTTCATAATCAAAGACACGGCCTTCGCCTGTGCCTCTAGATCGCTTTTTGGATGGAAAAATGTGAGTCCGACATGACATAGTTCAATTCTAAGTACTTTAGCATGATTTTCCCAAGTTATTGTTGAGAACTACTACATGCTTTTAACCGAATCATACACATGTAAGTGAGATGTTGCATTTTGAAGAGATTTTTGTAGCGAACTTTTTTCACATCAAGCACTGCATTTTAAAGAGAAGATTTTACGCATATAAATCGATAAATGTACCGTCGAGAAGCCCTAGAGATTCACGACCAACATTATAGAACGGAAAACCAATCATCGAAGAGCCATGGAACTTGTAAACCATATGAAAAGCGACAACTTACGAAGTGCCACTTTTTGCATAATGACCAACTTCCACCCTCATGTGTACTATAACCATAGCCTTGTAACGCTCATGCCTATAACATGGTTTCACCACTCCATAACACAGTAATCTCGATAAATAAAACCATAACTGAAAAATATAACTTGCAACGATGTCACCTGCATAAACCATTATAATATCTGTGTTCGTTAAGATGCCATAAACTAGTACATTCATGTGTAGGTCAATTACCTATCAAGTCATGAACATCCACTTATTTATTCATTCTTTTCCATGTCTTGAAATCGTGAACAACTTCTAGTCTACGTGAAACTTTCGTCACAAGCAAGTAGACTCAAAGCATACAAGAGCTAAACACCAAGTTCTATCCGAGGAACTATACGGCTCTTCATTTCGATTCACCAACCACGATATATATACTCCCTAACCAAGACGATCAGTTCTAAAGACTGTGAGAAATCGCTATGCCTGCATTACACAGGTATGCGGAGCGGTACAGGTCACGTACTAAAGAAGACGCCATACGTTAAGTCATAACTGTTCGATTATATTAATTCAGCACATGTTCGATTACATATATAGAGCATGGGCCTCCATTCGTATCTGTTGTAGTCCGTACATATGAGGTCGGACATTACGCCTTACATAATGTTCCAACACTCCCCCTTAAGGCGAAATGGTCGATAAGGAGAGTATGGATTATTGATGGTAGATAGTGGAATCTAAGCTTCATGCTTTATGCATTACAAGCACGAATGTGCAGGTTATTAAATCTAATGGTATATTGAGTGGTTCTACGTTGAATATTATTCTGTAGCCTTGAAATTTTCTCTGTAGCAGCGTCAGCACAATGCTGATGCTCTTCAATTACTTGAACATGTATATACTCCCCCTCAAGGGATTGAAGAGCATCAGTAAGGTTCGAACAGAGTTGGTATGCCTGAATCAAAGGGGTCATAAGTTTGGTGGAGTAGAAGTAATGAATGACTTGTAGAAGAACCACACATGAGTAGAAGAACCACACATGAGTAGCAAATTGTCCATGTACAGCATAATGTAGAGCGTCTGTGTTGGAACATTATGTAAGGCATAATGTCTGACCACATATGTATGGACTACAATAGATACGAATGGACGCCCATGATCTATATATGTAATCACATGTATGCTGAATTATAATAATCAAACAGTTATGACTTAACGTGTGGCGTCGTCTTCTCCAATACGCAACCTGTACCGTTGTGCATACCTCTGTAATGCAGGTTAAGTGATTTCTCACATGGTATCACGAGCCCAGACGATGTTCTCCACACTATGGCCACACGATCCTCTCTAAATCTCTCAGTGATTGCTCCTGCAGGCGGGCCTGATCCCCTCGCCAAAGCACAGGCCTCACGACAACAACGCGAAGATGCACAATGCGAAGATGAACAATGCGAAGAAGAAACAGACAATGCTGCGTGCACTACTGACCAATGTGTTCCTGATGATGAAGTAGCCATTATCCTCCTGTTCCTTGCAAACTTAGAATCTAGCGATGGTACTATACTTCCTCCTTTGATGGTGATTGACCTTGCAGATGACTGTGATCTCCTTGCAGAAGCCGAGGCCTCACCTGTTTGCGATAGCGCTCTCCTTGAAGATGCAAAAAACTCTTTTGTGTTCACAGAAATGCCAACAATGCTCGCTAGAGACGACTGCAGTGAAGCGCACAATACAATGACCTCTCCAGATCTTTTGGCGGGAGTTCTACAATCATTATTTCCTTTCTCGTTGCCCTTCACGGACTTCCAGCACGCGCGAAACTCCATCCCTCTGCCAAACCTGAAGCGCTCTTCCATGTAAGTGATGTAGACCTTATTTCTACTATGGAAATACCATATCCTTTGCTTTCTATTGTTACAAAATACATCGATGCTCCCTCCTTGGAGACACAATGTTACTCGGTGCCAGCACACTTGATTGAAGTCTATCCCTCCAACATATTCCCTGCAACCTGTAAGGCAAAACCTCTCAAGCATACTAGTGGAAGACTTCTGTTCGGATCTCTTCCTACCAATGGAAACTTTCTCATCCATCACCCTTGCAGAGGAAAGATCTTCAAAGCTTTTAACCTGGCACTCTACATTATGCTATACATGGACAATTTTCTACTCATGTCTGGTTCTTCTACAACTCGTTCATTACTGCTACCCCACCAAACTTATGACCCATTTGATACACGCATACCAACTCTGCTCGAATCTTACTAATGCTCTCCAATCCCTTGAGGGGGAGTATATAAACTATGCAAGTAATTGAAGAGCATAAGCACTGTGCTGACGCTGCTACAGAGAAAGTTTCAAGGCGACAGAATAATATTCAACTTAGAACCACTCAATAAACCGTTAGATTTGATAACCTACACATTCATGCTTCTAATGCATTAAGCATGTAGCTTAGACTCCATTATCTACCATCAATAATCCATACTCTCCTTATCGGCCATTTCTCCTTAAGGGGGAGTGTTGGAACATTATGTAAGGCGTAATGTCCAACCACATATGTACGGACTACAACAGATACGAATGGACGCCCGTGATCTATATATGTAACCGCATGTATGTTGAATTATAATAATCGAACAATTATGACTTAACGTGTGGCATCGTCTTCTCCAGTACGTGACTTGTACCACTGCGCATACCTGTGTAATGCAGGTTAAGTGATTTCTCATAGCCTCGTTAAAAGATTTGAAGATCCGTCCTCTCCAAGAGTGAGGGAGGAGACCGTTTCCGTTTCGTTGGGCATGAAAAGATCCGAACCGAAGTCTTCCAGTAATATCGTTTAGAGGTTCTGCCTTAGAGGTTGTAGAGAATATGCTGGAGTGATAGACTTCAATCAAGACTGCTGGCACTGAGTAACACCGTGTCTCTAAGGCCGCAACATCGATGTATTCTGCAATAATAGAAAGCAAGGGATATGGTAGTTCCCTAGCAGAAAGAAGGTCTGCATTACTTACATGGAGGAGCTCTGCAATTTTTATAGATGAATGGAATTTTGCAGGTGCTGGAAGTCTGTGAAGGGCATTGAGGAAGGAAATTATGATTGTAGAAGCTCTCCCCAAAAGATCTAGAGAGGTCGTTGTATTGTGCGCCTCATTGCAGTTGTCTGTAGCGAACACTATTGGCATTTTTGTGAGCACAGAAGAGTTTTTCGCATCTGCAAGGATAGCGCTATCGCAAACAGGTGAGGCCCTAGCTTCTGCAAGGAGATCAGCGTCATCTACGGGGGCAATCACCATCAAAGGAGGTAATTCATCAGATTCCAAGTTCGCAAGGAACGCGAGGATAATGGCTGCTTCATCATCACAAACACATTGGTCAGTAGCACACGCAGCACTGTCTATTTCATCGTTGTATTATTCATCTTCGCATTGTCGTCGTGACCTGTGCTTTGGCGAGGGGATCAAGCCCGCCTGCAGGAGCAATCACTGAGAGATTTAGAGAGGATCGTGTGGCCATAGCGTGGAGAACATCGCCTGGACTCGTGATACCATGTGAGAAATCACTATGCCTGCATTACATAGGTATGCGCAGCGGTACACATCGCGTACTGGAGAGGACGACGCCACACATTAAGTCATAAGTGTTCGATTATATTAATTCAGCACACGTTCGATTACATATATAGATCACGGGCGTCCATTCGTATCTGTTGTAGCCCGTACATATGAGGTCGGACATTACGCCTTACATAATGTTCGAACAAAGACCAAAACCACATGTAAGAGGATTAGCTTCAATGCCTCAAACACCTACTCAGAACCATCCTCAAGGGCAGTACACACAGTCGAGAGGAAATATGGAAGCAAAGGAGAAAATATCTGCCGCTAGCTATAAGCATTATGTCAGCTAAGTCTCACCGTCTAAGCAGATGTTAGTTTAGCAGACAATAACTGGGGCTAAATTGAGAATCGGAGAGAAGATGGATGCAGCCTATCCAATATCTGGTTGCAGTTTTATTTATTTCATGTATTATCCAATAAAAGCTGATGTTGCAAGTTGATACCTGGCTAAGTGTTCATGTGTACTACGATTTTGACTATTATTGCATTTATTCAGATTTTTTTCTATATTTTTTCTTAATATAAATGTAATTGAGTTATATGTATGCTTAAACCCTAAGACCCTAATCTTAAATATCTAGACCTAAAATATGTATATTTCTGTATGCAGGTGTATACACATGTATATATGTATTATATGTGTATGTGTATGTATGTGTAAATAGCATAAAAACCCTAATCCTATTTTTATATATTTGATGTAAAAAGAAACTTCAAAACCAAAAATTTATATATTTGATTATATATATTTAATTAAAACACTAGCTTGTGTGTGTATATGTGTGTGTGTATGTGTATTTATGCATATGTGTATATATGTGTGTGCATGTATGTGTGTATGCATGTATGTGTGTATGTATGCGTGTGTACATGTGTGTGTGTATGTATGCATGTGTGTATATGTGTATGTGTGTGTATGTATGCATGCATGTGTGTATATGTGTATGTGTGTGTATGTATGCATGCATGTGTGTATGTATGTGTGTGTATGCATGCATGTGTGTATATGTGTGTGTATGTAAGCATGCATGTGTGAACATGTATGTATGTATGTATGCATGTGTAAATGTGTAGATGTGTGTGTGTGTGTATGTGTGTGTGTATGTATGCTCTATTTTCCTATGGGTATGTATGCATGTGTGTATATGTGTGTATGTATGCATGCATGTGTGTATATGTGCATGTGTGTGTATGTATGCATGCATGTGTGTATATGTGTGTATGTATGTGTGTGTATGTATGTGTGTATGTGTGTGTGTATGTGTATGTATGCATATGTGTATATATGTGTGTGTATGTATGTGTGTATGCATGTGTGTGTGTATGTATGCATGTATGTATATTTGTATGTGTGTGTATGTAAGCATGCATGTGTGTATATGTGTGTGTATGTACGCATGCATGTGTGTACATGTATGTGTGTATGTATGCATGTGTAAATGTGTAGATGTGTGTGTGTGTGTATGTGTGTGTGTATGTATGCTCTATTTTCCTATGTGTATGTATGCATGTGTGTATATGTGTATGTGTGTGTATGTATGCATGCATGTGTGTATATGTGTATGTGTGTGTATGTATGCATGCATGTGTGTATGTATGTGTGTACGCATATGTGTATATGTGTGTGTATGTATGTGTGTATGCATGTGTGTGTGTATGTATGCATGTGTGTGTGTATGTATGCATGTGTGTATATGTGTGTGTATGTATGCATGCATGTGTGTATATGTGTGTATGTATGTTGTGTGTATTTATGTGTGTATGTGTGTATGTGTGTGTGTATGTGTATGTATGCATATGTGTATATATGTGTGTGTATGTATGTGTGTGTGTATGTATGTATGTATATTTTGTATTTGATTTTCATATGGCAATGCATTGATTTGCCACATTTTGTAAAAGCGTCATATACGACAGTGGCTTGCCACACTCTTCTACATGCTTCATTATTGAAATATATAACTTCTTTTGTAAATGGTTCATGGTTTATTCTGATTATCTCTTTTGTGTCCAATAATACTCTGTTTCATGAAATCATATTTCGGTTGACATTAGAGTACACATCACATGTACTCGATTTTTTTTGGGCAGAGTGTATTGTCTTTTGTTAAGCAACATCATGGTAATGTTGCTGTAGCAAAAGACAACACACTCTGCCCAAACAAAAATTTGCAGGTGGTCATCGGTATACACGACAGTACTCCCAGTAATGTCATTGGAATAAGCATCGGTACACCCAGCAGGTGACGGTATATGGGATGGTATGTCCAGTAGAGGCCTCGATATGGGCATCGGTATTACGGGTGCATATACCGATGCATATACCGACGCTTATACCGACGCATATACCGATGCTTATACTGACGCTTTGGTATCGACGCATACCGACCTTTACACTGGCGTCACTGGAAAATAAAGCCGCGTTCATTTCCCTTGATAAAAACCTCGGTATATATATATATATATATATATATATATATATATATATATATATATATATATATATATATATATATATATATATATATATATATATATATATATATATATATATATATATATAATGTTTGGCTTTAAGGCCCACAATGAATATCGATACAAACATAAAATAGAGACATGAAAGAGAATAGTCAAGAAAATACAGAGATGAAGGAGCACAAATCCACATATATACAATACATTCCAAAGTATGTTCATGAATTGTACATGTAACGATAGAGATTGCATATAAATGCATCCTTTTGCACCATATCTTCAAAAGTACAAAATCTCCACGAAGCGTAGATAATCTTCTCGAAGGATAGTTAAGCTCCAAGCTACTAACCTCCTTATTCCAGAACAAAAATCATAAACCCTAGCTATTGCTCATCCTTTTTAAGAAGTTGAAATACTAGGCCCTTTCTTTACAAGGTTGAACAAGACCTGCACTTGATTCTAAGTCATGTTAAGCTTTCCAAATAAAGTGATTATGAGGTGGATTAGACTTATCTTTATATGGATACTTCAAAAACTTTCTGCTATCCAATAAACGCTACGGAAAAGAATAATATTTGCTTTTATATGGAGGCTCCTATGGTTATTTAGAAAAGCACTTGTTTTTTGTGCTTTCGGATTTTCTTTGAGTTGAAAACTAAACACTGAAAAGCACAATTTTATGTTTAAAGAGAAACTAAGGTTTTAGTTTTGAGCCCTCAAAAAATATCAAGCTTTGTAATGTGACACATGGGAATATGCCAAGCAAGGTATATATCTTACGGTGCATAAAAATGTATTGTAAACGGATGTTGCTAGCTGAAAACCTGGTGAAGGTACCTCTAAACACCATGCGCACTGTCCATAAGGATAACTAAGACTAAATAAGACAATTGACATGAAGAGTAATGCATATTATTGTTATTGGAGGAGTGTCAAAGAATCCATGTAGAAAACGAGGACTTGTGATACGAATTGTTGGAGTTTACGGTCTCAAAAGTACACAAACAGTAGGAGGAAGAAGAATAATAGGCTTATAGCACAACAGTGAGTGTATTACTAAGGGAATATACAAATATAAGTAGCCTATTAGGATTGTAGGTATATATGCAATCTAGATAAAGAATCCTCCTAAAGAGGGAACAACATTCCGCGAAAATCCTAGATGTGTTTACATACATGTTTATAAAATATATACACAATAATAGTCCAAATGAAAGTAGCCTGCATCTAAAACATGTAGATGTGATGATTCTAGTCCTTGTTTATGTTGATGACATGTTGCTCATTGGATCTAAAACGATTCATATTTATGATTTTAAGGCTAACTTGCATGCCACCTTCTATTCCTAGTTCTAGTGCATTTGTATCATTATTCATGCATTGAGTTCATTCAAGTTGATAGAGGTATTACTTTGTGGCAAAAAATAAACTGATAATATATTGCAAAGTTTTGGCCTTGAGGAAGCGAAACCGATTGCCACTCCATGGAGCTAGGCTTATGATTGAATATTCATAATGTTCAAGATGCATTTGATATTGGAATCTATTAGTAGGGTATCTGATGCTTATTGATGTATGTATGATTGGTCTTTAAATTTAGTTTTTCATCTCCAAAATGGAAACTTTTATGCATGGACTTTGTCAAACATTGTGGGAAAAACTTTATCTTCACTACTTACCTTGTACCAAATAACGTGGGCTGTTTTATCACACTAGGGGATTATTAATATGATATTTACTTCATTTTTTGACTTAGATAGGGTTGGATGTTATGAAACGCGTGCCCACAAATGGTTCTTACTTTATGCTTGGGTAGCCCATGCATATCTTGGTTGATCAAGATGAAGCCTAGTAACACCATTTCTAGTTGTGAGGTCAAGGATATGATAGCTTGCATATATATAAGAGCATGTATGATTTGGATGCCCAATGGATTATTTTGATATTATCCAAGATTCTACATCTACATTAGTTTTCCCCACATCCACATTAAATACATCAGTGAATGCATGTGAGGTGAACTATGTTATCCTCAACTAAGTGGGTACATTAGTTTTCCCCATGCCTACATTAAATACATCAATGAATGCATGTTTTACACTTAGGCAGATATCAACTTGTTATATCAGCTTTTAGTGAATAGTACATGAAATAAATTCATCAAGTCCTTCACGAGGATCCGTTAATGCATTCGTTAAACAGAGATAAAACTCCAACCACATATTGGATAGGTTGCATCCAACTTTTCTCAGTCAAGACGCCATGTCCATCCGCTCCGATTCTCACTTTAGCCCGAGTTATTGTCTGCTGAACTAACATCTGCTTAGACGGTGCGACTAAGCTGACCGAATGCTTATAGCTAGTGGCAGATATTTTCTCCTTTGCTTCCATCTTTCCTCTCGACTGCGTGTACTGTTGTGGAGGATGCTTCTGAGTAGGTGCTTGAGGCGTTGAAGGTAATCCTGCTACAAGTGGTTTTGGTCTTAAGAACTGATCGTCGTGGTCGGGAGTAGATTGCGAAACGTGCGATTCTTGACGATCATTCCGAATAGCTATATGTCCTCCTCGAGCTATATGAGGCGTTCTTTGCGATTGCGAAAGCGCTGCATTTTTGTCACTCTGGTAGTATCATGCCCCGGGATGTGAAGGTGGAAAATATACTGCTCCCTTCTCGCGATTGCCCTTTGTCGGATCTCAAGCTCGCAGATTTCGCTTCTGCTGCGGACTTCTCGGTCGTCAAGGTACTCTTTCTATTGATGGATTTGTTCGCACTCTGTGCTCGCACATCCATGGATTCGCACCTTCAACGCCTCAAGCACCTACTCAGAAGCATCCTCGACAACAGTACACGCAGTATACTCAGAAGCATTCTGTCAGCTTAGTCGCACCGTCTAAGCAGATGTTAGTTCAGCAGACAATAACTGGGGCTAAACTGAGAATCGGAGCGGATCGATATGGCGTCTTGACGGAGAGAAGATGGATGCAACCTATCCAATATATGGTTGGACTTTTGTCTTTGTTTGACGAATGCGTCAACGGATCAGATGAATTTATTTCATGTACTATTCAATAAAGCTCATGTACAAGTTGATATATGGCTAAGTGTTTATGTGTACTACGATTTGGACTATTGTCATCCCCCTCGCATAATACCGATCATCCTTCTTCTCAAACCTTTAATTAATCTTCTTTTATGATAACTAGCAGAGAATCTGCTCTAATGAACAATCTCAGATAGGGTTGGCTATTATGACACGCGTTTCCACAAATGGTTCTTGTTTCATGCTTGGGTAAGCCATGCATATCTTGGTTGATCATGAAGAATCCTAGTAATACCACTTCTAGTTGTGAGGTCAAGCATATGATAGCTTGCATATATATAATGAGCATGTATGATTTGGATGCCCAATGGATGTGTAGTAGGTAGATACATTAGTTTTCCCCACAGCTACATTAAATACATCAATGAATGCATGTGAGGTGAACTAGGTTATCCTAAACTAAGTGGGTTCAGTAGTTTTCCCCACGCCTACATTAAATACATCAATGATCGCATGTTTCAGGATAGCTAATGGTAATGTTTTTTCTCACCATAGGGTGTAAATAAATATCAAAGGACCGATAATATCAATTATATATACGAATTATGATTTCTAACTTTCATCTTTTGACTCAAACATATCAAGGTGGTAGTGAATCAAGGTGAAATATATAGCCCTTGATTTCATCTTATACAAGAAAGAGGTTTGAATTGGAAAGTGGAATCAAAATGATTAAATATAAAGGTCAACGTTTTTACTTTCTCATTGCTGTGTATTTTCCAATTTAGCATGCCAATCACATCTATTTATCCTCATGCATGCTAGAAAAAGTCATCAATGCATGCACATGTGCATATCCACAGATCTCAACAAAGATGCACAACAATAGGTGCAATAGAAACCACAACAGGATGAACATCATCAACTTCAACACCACCTCCATCACCTCTTTTCAAAACATTTGCATGCACAACAATAGGTGCAATAGAAACCACAACAGGATGAACATCATCATCTTCAGCACCACCTCCATCACCTCTTTTCAAAACATTTGCAGCTGTAGGAGGACATATCTCAACACCATGCACAATATTCGATAGGAAAGTTTCAACCAATAGATGTTCCATCGTGTATGCCAAGAATGGGTAGTTAGGAAAATCCAACTTATGCTCAACAATCAACATATAAAATACATCATTGATTTTAGCCATGATCATTCACTATATCTTGATGCAAAAAATTGATTGTCTCTCAAAACAGCTGAACATACACACTCATTTGAGTTCTACAAGACTTGTGGTAGACTTTGAGATGCTTGTATTGACAATCTAAAAACTATATATATATTTGACACAAAAACACTAAATTGCTTGTAGAGTTGCTATAGGAGTGCATTTGAAGGCCGAAACAAGCTCAAATCGAAATTTCGATACCACATAGTGAAGCTATTTTGAACTACAAATGAGCTTGATTATTTTGCTTTTGAACCCTCAAAACTGTTCTACATCTGTAATGTGATAGATCATTCAAAGGCTCTTGCGATGTAATTTCCACATATTTGAGAAAATAATTCAATCAATTTTGACCATATCTGCCCTTGGTTTTACAATGATTGACTATAACTAGAACTAACGAGAATTGAAATAATACGTGCAAACCTCTTGTGGAAGGTTGCATTTCTAACACAAACACACACACATACACACAGTGTGTTAATAAATCCATATGCATCCTCTACAATGGATCCCCTTATTTCTTGCATCATTGTTGCATCTCTATGTACGAGCACACTAGTCATGAATCTCAATAAAAACAAGAGCCTTCTCTATAAGCATTTTGATTTCTAGATGGAGGATGGGCCGACTTCTAAATCTCATAAACCTCTTCGAAATGTTGCAGCCCATTGTAACTTAGAGGAACTCAAACAATTACTTTGCAAACTTATGAAAATGTATTTACGCTTGCACTATGAACAACATTGTTCATTAGAGTGTTGCTAATTATCATAAAGGAGATTGTTCATTAGAGCGTTGCATCCATATTTTGTCACTTTACCCCAGTTATTGTTTGTTGAACTAAAATCTGCTTTGATGGTGAGACTAAGCTGTGCAAATGCTTATGCCTAGGGGACAATATTTTCTCCTTTACTTTGATCGTTCCTCTCAACTACATGTACTGTTGTGGAAGATGCTTCTAAGTTGGTGCTTGATGAAAGAAATGGCACAGATACAGAAATGGCTATGGTGAAGTATATGCGCATATATAAAACAAAAGATGCATCTTCATTCATCTGAGGAACGAAAATACATTTATATAGTTATCAAATGCCTATGGGCATTGTTGATAATCAATGCGTTAGTGTTTCACATGGGCTTCTGATGAAGAGTTTTTTACAAAAGGGTAGGCCAAAAAATTATTTGACAAAACAAATTTTGGACTTTGCAAAGTTAGTTACTTGACATTATAGGTCTGATATAGACTTTTGGTCTAAAGGACAAAGGAGGTTACAATTTCCCCCTCTTGAGCATGCCACATTGGGTCTTACAATATGGTTACCATATTAGGTACCTAGAACATTGTTCCTATTTTCTTTGATGAATCAAAAGTCTTCTCCAGAAAGTTAGTCCCCTTCTTGATCTCCTTTGCTCTCCTAAAGTTGTTGCTTGGTAGGTGTCCTATCTTGCTAGAAAAGGTGCATTTCCTTTTGCTTAAGCAATCTTTGGAGACATGATTAGTCTCTCCACATATGCTACACACATATGATGAAGGCCATGCAAATGAACAATATTGTCATGGTACTCCAGATGATGGAAATCTTTGTTCGCATGTGCACGACACCCTTCTCCTCACATGTCTTACTATGAAAACAACGCCCTCTTGCCAAGGAATTCCAGCATTTCATAATCAAAGACATGGCCTTCGCCTGTGCCTCTAGATCGCTTTTTGGATGGAAAAATGTGAGTCCGACATGACATAGTCCAATTCTAAGTACTTTAGCATGATTTTCCCAAGTTATTGTTGAGAACTACTACATGCTCTTAACCGAATCATACAAATGTAAGTGAGATGTTGCATTTTGAAGAGATTTTTGTAGCGAACTTTTTTCACATCAAGTACTGCATTTTAAAGAGAAGATTTTACGCATATAAATCGATAAATGTACCGTCGAGAAGCCCTAGAGATTCACGAACAACATTATAGAACGGAAAACCAATCATCGAAGAGCCATGGAACTTGCAAACCATATGAAAAGCGACAACTTACGAAGTGCCACTTTTTGCATAATGACCAACTTTCACCCTCATGTGTACTATAACCATAGCCTTGTAACGCTCATGCCTATAACATGGTTTCACCACTCCATAACACCGTAATCTCGATAAATAAAACCATAACTGAAAAATATAACTTGCAAGGATGTCACCTGCATAAACCATTATAATATCTGTGTTCGTTAAGATGCCATAAACTAGTACATTCATGTGTAGGTCAATTACCTATCAAGTCATGAACATCCACTTATTTACTCATTCTTTTCCATGTCTTGAAATCGTGAACAACTTCTAGTCTATGTGAAACTTTCGTCACAAGCAAGTAGACTCAAAGCATACAAGAGCTAAACACCAAGTTCTATCCGAGGAACTATACAGCTCTTCATTTCGATTCACCAACCACGATATATATACTCCCTAACCAAGACGATCAGTTCTAAAGACTGTGAGAAATCACTATGCCTGCATTACACAGGTATGCGTAGCGGTACAGGTCACGTACTGAAGAAGACGACGCCATACGTTAAGTCATAACTGTTCGATTATATTAATTCAGCACATGTTCGATTACATATATAGAGCATGGGCCTCCATTCGTATCTGTTGTAGTCCGTACATATGACATTACGCCTTACATAATGTTCCAACACTCCCCCTTAAGGCGAAATGGTCGATAAGGAGAGTATGGATTATTGATGGTAGATAGTGGAATCTAAGCTTCATGCTTTATGCATTACAAGCATGAATGTGCAGGTTATTAAATCTAATGGTATATTGAGTGGTTTTACGTTGAATATTATTATGTAGCCTTGAAATTTTCTCTGTAGCAGCATCAGCACAATGCTTATGCTCTTCAATTACTTGCACAGTGTATATACTCCCCCTCAAGGGATTGAAAAGCATCAGTAAGCTTCGAGCAGAGTTGGTATGCCTGAATCAAAGGGGTCATAAGTTTGGTGGAGTAGAAGTAATGAACAACTTGTAGAAGAACCACACATGAGTAGAAGAACCACACATGAGTAGCAAATTGTCCATGTACAACATAATGTAGAGCGTCTGTGTTGGAACATTATATAAGGCATAATGTCTGACCACATATGTATGGACTACAATAGATACGAATGGACGCCCGTGATCTATATATGTAATCACATGTATGCTGAATTATAATAATCAAACAGTTATGACTTAACGTGTGGCGTCGTCTTCTCCAGTACGCGACCTGTACCGTTGCGCATACCTCTGTAATGCAGGTTAAGTGATTTCTCACATGGTATCACGAGCCCAGATGATGTTCTCCACACTATGGCCACACGATCCTCTCTAAATCTCTCAGTGATTGCTCCTGCAGGCGGGCCTGATCCCCTCGCCAAAGCACAGGCCTCACGACAACAACGCGAAGATGCACAATGCGAAGATGAACAATGCGAAGATGAAACAGACAATGCTGCGTGCACTACTGACCAATGTGTTCGTGATGATGAAGTAGCCATTATCCTCCTGTTCCTTGCAAACTTAGAATCTAGCGATGGTACTATACTTCCTCCTTTGATGGTGATTGACCCTGCAGATGACTTTGATCTCCTTGCAGAAGCCGGGGCCTCACCTGTTTGCGATAGCGCTCTCCTTGAAGATGCAAAAAACTCTTCTGTGTTCACAAAAATGCCAACAATGCTCGCTAGAGACGACTGCAGTGAAGCGCACAATACAACGACCTCTCCAAATCTTTTGGCGGGAGTTCTACAATCATTATTTCCTTTCTCGTTGCCCTTCACGGACTTCCAGCATGCGCGAAACTCCATCCCTCTACCAAACCTGAAGCGCTCTTCCATGTAAGTGATACAGACCTTATTTCTACTATGGAAATACCATATCCTTTGCTTTCTATTGTTACAAAATACATCGATGCTCCCTCCTTGGAGACACAATGTTACTCGGTGCCAGCACACTTGATTGAAGTCTATCCCTCCAACATATTCCCTGCAACCTGTAAGGCAAAACCTCTCAAGCATACTAGTGGAAGACTTCTGTTCGGATCTCTTCCTACCAATGGAAACTTTCTCATCCAGCACCCTTGCAGAGGAAAGATCTTCAAAGCTTTTAACCTGGCACTCTACATTATGCTATACATGGACAATTTTCTACTCATGTCTGGTTCTTCTACAACTCGTTCATTACTGCTACCCCACCAAACTTATGACCCATTTGATACACGCATACCAACTCTGCTCGAAGCTTACTAATGCTCTCCAATTCCTTGAGGGGGAGTATATAAACTATGCAAGTAATTGAAGAGCATAAGCACTGTGCTTACGCTGCTACAGAGAAAGTTTCAAGGCGACAGAATAATATTCAACTTAGAACCACTCAATAAACCGTTAGATTTGATAACCTACACATTCATGCTTCTAATGCATTAAGCATGTAGCTTAGACTCCATTATCTACCATCAATAATCCATAATCTCCTTATCGGCCATTTCTCCTTAAGGGGGAGTGTTGGAGCATTATGTAAGGCGTAATGTCCAACCACATATGTACGGACTACAACAGATACGAATGGACGCCCGTGATCTATATATGTAACCGCATGTATGTTGAATTATAATAATCGAACAATTATGACTTAACGTGTGGCATCGTCTTCTCCAGTACGTGACTTGTACCACTGCGCATACCTATGTAATGCAGGTTAAGTGATTTCTCATAGCCTCGTTAAAAGATTTGAAGATCCGTCCTCTCCAAGAGTGAGGGAGGAGACCATTTCCGTTTCGTTGGGCATGAAAAGATCCAAACCGAAGTCTTCCAGTAATATCATTTAGAGGTTCTGCCTTAGAGGTTGTAGAGAATATGCTGGAGTGATAGACTTCAATCAAGACTGCTGGCATTGAGTAACACCGTGTCTCTAAGGCCGCAACATCGATGTATTCTGCAATAATAGAAAGCAAGGGATATGGTAGTTCCCTAGCAGAAAGAAGGTCTGCATTACTTACATGGAGGAGCTCTGCAATTTTTATAGACGAATGGAATTTCGCAGACGCTAGAAGTCCGTGAAGGGCAACGAGGAAGGAAATAATGATTGTAGAAGCTCTCGCCAAAAGATCTGGAGAGGTCGTTGTATTGTGCGCCTCATTGCAGTTGTCTGTCGCGAACACTATTGGCATTTTTGTGAGCGCAGAAGAGTTTTTCGCATCTGCAAGGATAGCGCTATCGCAAACAGGTGAGGCCCCAACTTCTGCAAGGAGATCAGCGTCATCTACGGGGGCAATCACCATCAAAGGAGGAAATTTGTCAGATTCCAAGTTCGCAAGGAACGCGAGGATAATGGCTGCTTCATCATCACGAACACATTGGTCAGTAGCGCACGCAGCACTGTCTATTTCATCATCGTATTGTTCATCTTCGCGTTGTTGTCGTGAGGCCTGTGCTTTGGCGAGGGGATCAAGCCCGTCTGCAGGAGCAATCACTAAGAGATTTAGAGAGGATCGTGTGGCCATAGCGTGGAGAACATCGCCTGGACTCGTGATACCATGTGAGAAATCACTATGCCTGCATTACATAGGTATGCGCAGCGGTACACATCGCGTACTGGAGAGGACGACGCCACACATTAAGTCATAACTATTCGATTATATTAATTCGGCACACGTTCGACATATATAGATCACGGGTGTCCATTCATATCTATTGTAGCCCGTACATATGAGGTCGGACATTACGCCTTACATAATGTTCCAACAAAGACCAAAACCACATGTAAGAGGATTAGCTTCAATGCCTCAAACACCTACTCAGAACCATCCTCAAGGGCAGTACACACAGTCGAGAGGAAATATGGAAGCAAAGGAGAAAATATCTGCCGCTAGCTATAAGCATTATGTCAGCTAAGTCTCACCATCTAAGCAAATGTTAGTTCAGCAGACAATAACTGGGGCTAAATTGAGAATCGGAGAGAAGATGGATGCAACCTATCCAATATGTGCTTGCAGTTTTATTTATTTCATGTATTATCCAATAAAAGCTGATGTTGCAAGTTGATACCTGGCTAAGTGTTCATGTGTACTACGATTTTGACTATTATTGCATTTATTTAGATTTTTTTTATATTTTTTCTTAATATAAATGTAATTGAGTTATATGTATGCTTAAACCCTAAAACCATAATCTTAAATATCTAGACCTAAAATATGTATATTTGTGTACGCAGGTGTATATACATGTATATATGTATTATATGTGTATGTGTATGTATGTGTAAATAGCATAAAAACCCTAATCCTCTTTTTATATATTTGATGTTAAAAGAAACTTCAAAACCAAAAATTTATATATTTGGTTATATATATTTAATTAAAACACTAGCGATGTGTGTATATGTGTGTGTGTATGTGTATTTATGCATATGTGTATATATGTGTGTGCATGTATGTGTGTATGCATGTATGTGTGTATGTATGCGTGTGTACGTGTGTGTGTATGTATGCATGTGTGTATATGTGTATGTGTGTGTATGTATGCATGCATGTGTGTATATGTGTATGTGTGTGTATGTATGCATGCATGTGTGTATGTATGTGTGTGTATGCATGCATGTGTGTATATGTGTGTGTATGTAAGCATGCATGTGTGTGTATGTAAGCATGCATGTGTGAACATGTATGTATGTATGTATGCATGTGTAAATGTGTAGATGTGTGTGTGTGTATGTGTGTGTGTATGTATGCTCTATTTTCCTATGGGTATGTATGCGTGTGTGTATATGTGTATGTGTGTGTATGTATGCATGCATGTGTGTATATGTGCATGTGTGTATGTATGCATGCATGTGTGTATATGTGTGTATGTATGTGTGTGTATGTATGTGTGTATGTGTGTGTGTATGTGTATGTATGCATATGTGTATATATGTGTGTGTATGTATGTGTGTATGCATGTGTGTGTGTATGTATGCATGTATGTATATTTGTATGTGTGTGTATGTAAGCATGCATGTGTGTATATGTGTGTGTATGTACGCATGCATGTGTGTACATGTATGTGTGTATGTATGCATGTGTAAATGTGTAGATGTGTGTGTGTGTGTGTATGTGTGTGTGTATGTATGCTCTATTTTCCTATGTGTATGTATGCATGTGTGTATATGTGTATGTGTGTGTATGTATGCATGCATGTGTGTATATGTGTATGTGTGTGTATGTATGCATGGATGTGTGTATGTATGTGTGTACGCATATGTGTATATGTGTGTGCATATGTATGTGTGTATGCATGTGTGTGTGTATGTATGCATGTGTGTATATGTGTATATGTGCGTATGCATGCAGGTGTGTATATGTGTGTGTATGTATGCATGCATGTGTGTATGTATGTTGTGTGTATTTATGTGTGTATGTGTGTGTGTATGTGTATGTATGCATATGTGTATATATGTGTGTGTATGTATGTGTGTGTGTATGTATGTATGTATATTTGTATGTGTGTGTATGCATGCATGTGTGTATATGTGTGTGTATGTAAGCATGCATGTGTGTACATGTATGTGTGTATGTATGCATGTGTAAATGTGTAGATGTGTGTGTGTGTGTGTGTATGCTCTATTTTCCTATCTCTATCTTCCTTTCTTTCATCATTCTTCATCTCTCACTCTCTCTCTCTCTCTTTATCTCTCTCTCTCTCTCTTTCTCTCTCTCTCTCATATCTATCTCTCTCTCATATCTCTCCTCTCTCTCTCTCTCTCTCTCTCTCTCTCTCTCTCTTTCTTTCCCTCTCTATCTCTCTCTCTCTCTCTCTCTTTCTCTCTCTCTTTCTCTCTCTATCAATAGAAAATAAAAAAATCACTTACAAGTATGTCCCTCTTTTGGATCGTTGTCGTCAAAGTGTAATGTATCTCGTCTATCATCGAATTCCAAACAATCAACGCCAAAGAACTTCTACAAAATCAAAGAGAAGAGAAATTATAAGACCTAAAGCATATAGAAAGACAAAGGCTAAGAGTACGTGCACCACTTACCAAGATGTCAGATCTAAATCGAGGGAGTGTGTGTGTGTGTAGAGAGAGAGATCTCTGTGTGTGTGTGTGTGTGCACAAGACAATGCAGTTCGCAATTCGGTTCCTGCACCCAAGTTCAACAGAAGACAAACAGTATTCAAACACGCGCAAAAAAATGAAGTTTCGCTCTCGAGTTCCCGGTATGTTTAAAACTCGGCCTCCGTATGGGCATCGGTACAGGCATCGGTATGGGCATCGGTATGGGTGTCGGTATGGGCGTTGCTAACTTCTAGTAAATTACCGACGCTTATACCGACGCTTATACCGACTCTTATACTGATGCCCGTACCAATGCTTATACCGACGCCTACGGGGCACACCGACGATCCGTTTAAAACGGTCATACCGATGATCACTTGACCGTTGGTACCTTTAAGTGAGTTTTTCCAACGTTTATACCGACATCGCGAGTGACTGTCGATATAAGTAGCATCGGGATGCCCCACATATGTTGTAGTGTCTCACCATCAAAGGATATGTTAGTTCAACAAAACAATAACTAGAGATAAGGTGAGAATCCAAGCAGATGGGCATGGCATTTTGGCTGAGAAAAGATGGATGCAACCTATCATGTGGTTGGACTTTTATCCTTGTTTAATGAATGTGTTAAGGGATCCTCTTCGAGGACTTGAATTTATTTTATGTACTATTCAATAAAAGTTGATGTAACAAGTTGATAACTGCCTAAGTGTTCATGTGTACTTTTGTTCTACAATTGAAACTATTTTTGCGATTGAGTATATTCATCCACCACCAGCGATGGGCATGTTCATAGGCATCCTCCTCGCTATGCTCTAATGAACAATCTCATTCAATACATTTTCATAAGTGTAGAGCAATCTTTGAGTTCCTCTGAGTTACAATGGGCTTCAAAATTTCAAAGGGGTTTATGAGATTCAATAGTCCGGCCATCTTTGTATCTAGAAATCAAAATGCTTTTAGAAAACTTTCTCCTTTTTGGTAGGATTAATGAATTGTGTGCTCGTATAGAGAGATGCAACAAGGAAGCAACAAAAAAAGGGATCCATAGTAGACATTGCATAGAGTTTCATTAACACATAGTGTGTGTATGTGTATTAGAAATGTAACCTTCCACAAGAGGTTTGAACCTTTTATTTACATTGTGGTCAATTTTAGTTAGACTCAACCATTGTTAAGCTAGGGTAGATATGGTAAAAATTGATCAAATTATTTTATCAAATATTCGGAAATTACATGCCACACGTTTTCTAATGATATATCACATTAGAGATCTGGAGAAATTTTGAGGTCCAAAACCAAAACGCTATTCTTTTCTTTTTAAATGTGCTTTTGCTTTTCAATATTTGTTTTTCAACTCAAAAAAAGAAACATATAAAGCACCAAAAGCAAGCATTTTTCCCAAAAATTATAGGTGCATCGATATAGAAGTGGATGTGCAAGCTTTTCCATAGCTTTTCTTGGACAGGTGAAAGTTTTTGAAGCATCTATATAAAGAGAAGTCTATTATCTCATTATCTCTCAATTATGGGAGCTACACATGAGCTAGACCCAAGTGGACAACCTCTCAAACCTTATGGAGGAGTGAAGCTAGGGTTTGAACTTCTTCAGAGGATGATTAGGGGATAGGGTCTATGATTTCTCATCTACAACAAGGTGTTTATTAGCTTGGAGCTTATTTATACTTGCACCAGATCATCTACACTTCATTGAAATTTGTGCATTTATCAAGACATGTTGTAGAATGATGCATTTATATGCACCTCTCATGTTTCTTTGTAACATTTATGTACCTCATATTCTTTTATGTATTGAACATATGTGGAGCTCACACAAGTACAACAAAGTACACCAACTACTTGTGCAATCGACCTCTGTGCTGCTTCTTCACCTTGCCTAGTGTTGCTTCTTCATTATTTGTTTCTCTCTATCCTTTCTTATGTCTCTATTTCATTTCCATCTCTATATTTATTATGGGCCTTAAAAACCAACACGTATTTAAGAATGTCAAAATATTGTACGTAGAGCATGTTTAGATTAGTACACTATATATATGGAAGCTGCGCCGACTATTAAATCTCATAAACTTCTTGCAAATACTGAAGCCCATTGTAACTGAAAGCAACTCAAATGATTTCTCTACAAACTTATGAGAATGAAAACTTATGCACTGCGAGTGAGATCGTTCCTTAGAGGAGATTCTCTGCTAGTTATCCTTATCATAAAGGAGATTCATTAAAGGTTTGAGAAGAAGGATGATCGGTGGATCAATGCAATAATAGTCTCAATCGTAGTACACATGAACACTTAGCCAGATATGAACTTGTTACATCAGCTTTTAGTGAATAGTACATGAAATAAATCCGTTAATGCATTCGTTAAACAGAGATAAAACTCCAACCACATATTGGATAGGTTGCATCCATCTTTTCTCAGTCAAGACGCCATGTCCATCCGCTCCGATTGTCACTTTAGCCCCAGTTATTGTCTGCTGAACTAACATCTGCTTAGACGGTGCGACTAAGCTGACCAAATGCTTATAGCTAGCGGCATATATTTTCTCCTTTGCTTCCATCTTTCCTCTCGACTGCGTGTACTGTTGTGGAGGATGCTTCTGAGTAGGTGCTTGAGGTGTTGAAGGTAATCCTGCTACAAGTGCTTTTGGTCTTAAGAACTGATCGTCGTGGTCGGGAGAAGATTGCGAAACGTGCGATTCTTGAAGATCATTCCGAATAGCTATATGTCCTCCTCGAGCTACAGAACAAATCCATGAATGTGCGAGCACAGAGTGCAAGCTTGCTCTCTTCGCTGGATCTATTTGTACGAGGTTTAACAGAAGATCTCTTGCATGATCAGATACAGGAAGCCTCGTGTGTGGTAGAATGTATAACCGAGTCTGAACTGAGTGAAAGAAAGCATTTCATGTTGCGCCAGTAAATAGAAATCTGTTGAACAGTAGGGTGTATAATAATACACCCAAGCTCCATATATCAACCGTGTCGTTGTAGCATTTGCCAGCTACAATCTCTGGGGCTTGATATACATCTGTGCCGGCAGGATCATAGAAGGTCTGAAAAGACGTTGAAAACATATGTTATCATGCGCTCTCTCTCTCTCTCTCTCAAACACAAACACACTCTCTCTTTCTCTATCTTATAATAAACAAAAGTTATAAGACATGCATAAGCGTGCTCTCCACTTATGCAATCATGCTCAAGTCGCATCAGCTGCAAAACTCTAATGCAATGTCTATGATACTGAAAAGCTCGTTGAGTTTCGTTAGTTTGTCCCGACCAGTTCAATTGAAAGAGTACCTTGACGACCGAGAAGTCCGCAGCAGAAGCCAAATCTGCGCGCTTGAGTTGGAAATCATCTCGATAAATAAAACCATAATTCGAAAACATAACTTGCAACAATTTCACAAGCATTAACCACTATACTATCTGTGTTCGTTAAGATGTCATGAACGACCACATCCATGTGTAGGTCAATCACCTATAAAGTCGTGAATATCCATTTTGTGCACCACCACCAAAATATATCAACAATATCAATTCTGTTGAAGGTACCCTGTATGTAACCATGTAAATGATTTGCTTCTAATCCTTGTTGTTTATGTCGATGACATGTTTTTCACTTATCCTAGTGAAATGTATATTTTTTATTTTAAGGCTGATTTGCATACCATCTTTGAATTCCTAGTTTGGTGCATTTGCATCAATGTTTTCTCATTTAGTTCATTCTCGCTGATAGAGGTATTGCTTTTTTTCAAAAAAAAAGCATTGGTACTTTATTGCAATGTTTTTTATAACGATTCTTAACCACTCCCTCAATTTCATGCCGTATATTGTTATTTGCTTTTGCAATATTATGAGAATCTTGCAAAAAAAATTGATATATGAATTGAATATGAACTATTTAGAGTATAAGTAAAATGCTTGATTTCTTGTGCAATCAAATTGGATTGATATGGCCTATCCTAGAGGTGACTTCCTTTGTTGATCTATCCACCAAGCTTCTAACATCTGCCTATTTTAGGGTCGCACTCCCAACTTCTGAATAATGAATTGAGCTTGACTTGTGTCTACCATATTTCTCTTATCTTTATGTATATTGCATTATTCTAAACATGCTCAATGTAAAGTATTTTCACCTACATTTATATGTGTTCGCTTTTAATGGATGATCCCAACAAAGATTATAATATATCTTCCAATCCGTAGGGTGGATTTAGTCGTCTAAGATGCCGTTGAAAATCTCTCGGAAAGAACTTTCCAATAGGAGGACTAGATTGAGGGTCCAAGAAAGGTACCTAGCATGGGTGAGAACCAAGTTCAAGATACTCAGGTTGAGAACAAGGGGATCAAGTGACAAAGGTTGCAAACAGTTCAAGAGCAAGGTTGTGAAAAAGAAGTTTCAAGAGATTGTGTGAGGGTGAGGACATCAATTCAAAGGGAGATCGAGGATTGATCATTGAGGACAATGATCTCTAGAAGGAGAAGAGCGTGTTAGACTCAAGATATGATAGGGATGAGATGCCTGAATCACACCATAGGAGCGACAATTAGGAAGTAATCCTCAACCATCGCTTTCGGGGCAAGCAGTTAGCCAATTACACTCCTAGTTGAAAGGTCCAGAGTTCAATTCTCACACCTCCCTCCCTCTTCCCTCTCTCTCTTCCTCTCTCTCTCTCTCTCTCCCCTCTCTCTCTCTCTCCCTCCCTCTCCTCTCTCTCTCTCTCTCTCTCTCTCTCCCTCCCTCCCTCCCCCCTCCCTCTCTTCCTCCCTCACTCACTCCCTCACTCCCCCCCCCCCTCTCTCTCTCTCCCCCTCTCCCTCTCCCTCTCCCTCTCCCTCTCCCTCTCCCTCTCCCTCTCCCTCTCCCTCTCCCTCTCCCTCTCCCTCTCCCTCTCCCTCTCCCTCTCCCTCTCCCTCTCCCTCTCCCTCTCCCTCTCCGTCTCCCTCTCCCTCTCCTTCTCTATTGGAGTTGGAGGTCTGTGAAAGCACACGAATAGCACAAGGAAGAAGAAGAAGCTTGAAGACCAACAGACAATAATGAATGTATTGCCATTAGAATGTACAAACATAAGTAACCCGCTAGGGCTAAAGGAATATATAGAATTCGGGGGGATAAAAAACCTCCTAAAGAGGGAAAACAGTACCCCGACGGTCCTTGTGTGTTCACACACATCACTACCTAAATATATAAACGAATCCCCCTAGGAGTGATATGGTGAACAGATAGCTAGCACTCATGTATGAGGGTTCCTCGCATCTTCCAGTGCGCTTTGTGTGTTATTGAAGATGGTGGTGGTAGAAGATTGACCAACACCCAAATCAGCCAAAAGGCATCTAAGCCACACACACTCAAAGTCGCTATGAAAGCTACCCTATACTCAACCTCACAACTTGAAGTGGCCACAGTAGCTTGCTTCTTTCTCAATAATGATATGCATGAGCTACCAAACATGAAGCAAAAACCACTCGTGCACACACAAGTGTCATAGCAACCAACCCACTGAGAGTTAGAAAAAGCATGTAAATCTGGTGGTAGTGATCCCCCCTTGGGATAAAACAATCCAAGTACCTGGGTACCACTCAAGTAGAAAAAGATGCGCTTAATCCCCTACCAATACTTGACACCTTGGCAATGCATAAACCTTCTCATATATGGGATAACAAACTCAATATCTAGTCGAGTAATACATAAGTAAATCAAGCATCCAACAACCTACTGATAGAGAACAACATCAAATACATCTCCAGCATCATGAAGACTCAATCATAGACCTGTCTCCATAGGAGTGGCAATAGGTTTATAGTCCTCAAGGCCAAGATGCTCAAATAATTTATCAATATATTTTATTTAACACAAAGCAATTCGGCCATCGAGTTCATAAACTTAATAACCAAGTAATGATGTAAATGCCCCAAATCAAACATCTCAAATGAGGCATGCAAATCAGCCTTAAAATCAACAATATGCTTCTCTTGAGGACCAATGAGTAGCATGTCATGAACATACACAACAATGATCACAAGCACATCATTAGCATGCTTAACATATAAGGTTCTTTCAGATGGACTCTTCTCAAAACCACGTGCAATCAGATAGGCATGTATCTTTCATACCAAGCACGTCGTGCTTGCTTCAAACCATATATTGCCTTTCTAAATCTGCACACTTGCTTTTCATGCCCTTTCTACATAAAGCTAGGCGGCTAAAAAACATACATTTCTTCATGCAAGTCACCATTCAAAAATTTAATTTTAATGTCCAACGGATGTACATTCCAAACATGATGAGCTATAAGTGCACAAATGCTACAAACAATATTCATTTGGCATGTAGGTGCAAAGGTAATCAAAATCAGTGCCTTTCTTGCACATAACCCTTTGCAACAAGCCTAGCCTTATAACTCTCAACTAATCCATCAGGCTTATGCTTCAGCTTGTATACCCACTTAGTGCCAATGGCCTTCTTGCCAAGAGGAAACTCACATAAAGGTCATCTACCAGTTTTTATCATAGCATCATATTCAGATTGCGTAGCATCCCTCCAATTTTCAGAATTTTATGCTTCATCAAACGAAATAGGCTCATTATAATCACAGAGACTAGACGCAGACATAGCATAGCAACCTAATGCAAAAGAGGCACTATGAGAGCCTGAACAAGTACAATGTGATAGAGCTGCATCTAATTTGCTATCTCACAAATTTCACACCAGTCATTTTGAGATAGTTTTTGCCTCTTCAATATCAGCTCTCTCATCAACAAGTGCATCATGTAAATCTACATCAGAAATGGAATGATGTGCATCATCACATGAAACCTCTAAAGGCTGAGAAGTTGCCTCATTAGGACCAGCACTAGACTATCCATTTGTAGGTAGCAAAATATCATACATATCTTTGGAGCTAACAGGTATCTCCCTAGTACATGAAAGTAATGGTTGAATAGCATCTTCCACAAAAACAACATCACTGCTAAGGAAAATATGTTTAGCATGTGGATGATATAGACAATAGCCTTTCCTTTCAGAACTACCCAACAAAAATACATTTCACTACTTTGTCATCCAATTTCTTGTGTTGTTATTCAAGCATTAATGCATATGTCAAACAACCAAAAACACACAAGTGAGCAACAAATGGCTTGCAACCGTGCCAAGCCTCATATGGAGTGATAGATTGCAATGCTTTAGTGGGACACTTGTTAAGTACATATGCTGCAAACATTACACCCTCAAGTAAGAAATTATGTGGTAAAGCATGACTCTTGACCATACACCTCGCCATCTCCATGAGTGACTTGTTCTTCCATTTAAAAACTCCATTTTGTTGAGGTGTATATAGCATTGTACACTAATGTTTTATCCCACATTCTTCAATAAATGCTATGTTTTTACGTGCTGAAAGTTTTTTAGCCAAAACCAAATCTTTTTGAAGAACATAAACACTTCGGACTTTTCTTTCAAAGGATATACCCATTCATGCGTGGAAAAATCATCGATGAAAGTCACGTAGTAAAGATAGTTTCCAAAAGAGGGTGTCTGCATAGGACCACACACATCACTATGAACAAGCTATAATTTCTAAGTTGCTCGAGCTACACCATCATTTGGAAATGAGGGATGTTGCATTTTGCCCAAAATACAACCTTCACGAACATGTTTACTTAGTGCCTCAAGTTTGGGCAGAGAGGACACTATTTCATATTTATGTACATGTAGCAAACTGCAAAATTGAGTTGACCAAAGCATGTATGTCAAAGCTTTGCATCTTACATAGCCTGAGAAGCATGTATTGCACATACTAAATCATTCATAGATTTTTCATAGTCTATGAGCTTATACAGCCCATAAGGTAAAATGCGAGAAGCAATAACGACATCGCAGCGCTTTCGGAATCGCAAAGAACGCCTCAGCAAGTTCGGACTCCATGAGGATGGGTTGTCCTGGACGGATAGAACGAATTCGACGAAGGCGGTCAATGCAGTCAAACAAATCCCCGCCTCTGCATAGTTCAAGAGCGGCACCTACAAAGTACTGGTCTTCGGCATGGGCGTGCAAACGGAAAATATTGTCATGGTACTGCAGACGATGGGAGAGGATGGAAATATCTATTTGCACGTGCGTGGCGCCTTGATGATTTATCTTTGGCACCCTTTTGCACGCATATTGTTTGCCTGTCTTCCTGTGAAAACAGCGCCGAACCTCCCCATCCGCCCCATTACCAAGGAATTCCAGCATTTCATAATCTGCTAGGGAGCACACTCCTGCATATGAATGTATGCATGTAGATATGAATGAGTGTATATTTATATACATGTATGACATGAATTGAAAGTAATTCATAAAAACATGAGTGTTTCTTATTTCTCCATAAAAAGTACTTTCTTTTTTCTAATGCTTTTTCTTATCTGAGCATTGAAGAGCACCTAATCTTAACGAGTATTAGGAATGAGAAGGTGGAGAGCCACGTGGTAGATGTTGATGGAAGTTGTAGTCCCTTGTACCCTTCTACCTAGACTTCTCTACGAGATGAAATTTAAATCCAATTGTCTTAGAACTTAAAACTCATAAAAATTCATAAGTCGTATATAGGGTTGTTTTCATTTTATCTTTAAAAGAATTAAGGTTATCATGTAATCTAGAAAAACTTGAAGATTACCTTAGAACTTTTACTTATATTTGCTTGAATTGTATAGGGCTATTTTGTTGTATCAATTTTAACTTCATCTTACAAACATGAATGTTACCACTTTATCTAAAAAGAAAAAAGTTTTGCATGTAGTCAAAAGATGTTTACCATATGCATAGACCACTAGAATATAAAAAGCCAAACACATCTCACTGCATTGATTCTACGTCTTAAGTCCTAACACACAATAATAAACACCCCACGTGTAGTCACACAGTAGGACCATTGTAAAACCCCAACTAATCCACCCGGTGGTCTTCACGCATGCCCTGAGAATGGGAACACCTACATTACTATGAACAAGCTACACTTTTCTTCTAGTGTGTATGAATATCTTTTGGAAAAGAAGCATGATGCACGTTTCATAGAATGCAAACTTCCCATGCATGATTTTTGATGGACTCAAGTGTTGTAAAACCAATAATCATGATGTTCTTTCGCAAGTTATGAACATTATTGAAGTTTTAGTAACCAAAACAAGCATGGCAAAGCTCCATTTTTGCCATGGAGGAAGTATGAGCAACTAAGGCAAGTGATACAGAACACTACAATATAATGTACCAGACAATGCAATTATATCACTATTGACAAAATCATGAACCATACACTTAAGCGAGACACTTATCATTAACAAAGTGTACGTGAAGTACAATTTTGAAAATGGAAGGAACTGAAATTAAGGTATGATTTATAGCAAGTACATACAATGCATTTTTCAAGAGAATGACACCTCCATTTGCAATCGTAAACTCAATCTCTCCTACTCCAATGATAGAATAAGAGACATTGTTTTCACACACCACGTGTTCTTCTTCGGGTGCATCTTTTAAAGATGAGAAAACCTTCTCCATGAAGTTATGTGCTTTGGCGCACCACTATCAAGTAATCAATTTGAATTGGACCCAGTCATAACCATACATTTAGAATGCAATGATGCATCATAATGACATGTAAGAACACATGCCCAAAAATCTTGAGCAATGTTGGCTTCATCATTCTTTGCATTTGAATGATTTTCAGCAATAGGCATGACAGACTCCTTCTTTTCATTGTGTGTAGCAAGCTTTCTAAACACATCAATACTATGTCAACCACCCTTTTGGCAATATTTGCATCTCTTCTTGTCTTCCAATCAGCATCATTAGAGGGAATGATTCGAAGAGGAAGGTTGAGGCCTTGGTTTTGATGAAACTAAAATTTATCCATACTTGCTTTTCCCTTTGTGTGAGATAGAAAGTGCTTGCGTTCCCTTAAACAAATCAATCATATTCACTCTAGATTGCTCTTCTTACAATTCAAGATCGACAACCATATCATATGCATACATTTTTGGATTCCCTAGAGTGAGGGAAAATACTACCATAAGCTCTTTGATACACTCATGCCTGTGTTCCAAAGTGGTGCGCTAGACCATGGCCATGTAGAGCAGTCCAGTCGGGTTCAAAGCACAAAAAAAATTGATCAACCTAGATATGAAAATGCAAAGAATTTCCAGCCAAGCACCACGGAAACTTTCTAGTCAAACATGATTGGATCAAAATATAACTAAAAATGAGCATGAAATTCAGCCCATGTATGATATACATGTTGATGATGTAATACATAATGAACAGATGTCTATGAATAATGCTTAAACTATTCCAAACTAGTTGAAAAAAACATTGTTGGACAGCAAATTGAGTGTAGCTAGCTTTGTTTGGTAGAACAAGATCAAGCTCTTGATATATATATATATATATATATATATATATATATATATATATATATATATATATATATATATATATATATATATATATATATATATATATATATATATATATATATATATATATATATATATATATATATATATATATATATATACAGAGAGAGAGACGGAGAGGGAGAGGGAGGCACAGAGGGGAAGAGAGGGGGAGGGGGAGAGATAGAGAGGCGGAGGGGAGAGGGAGAGGGAGAGAGGGGGAGAGAGGGGAAGAGAGGGGGAGGGGGAGAGATAGAGAGGGAGAGGGGAGAGGGAGAGGGAGGGAGAGAGAGGAGAGAGAGGAGAGAGAGAGAGAGAGAGAGAGAGAGAGAGAGAGAGAGAGAGAGAGAGAGAGAGAGAGAGAGAGAGAGAGAGAGAGAGAGAGAGAGAGAGAGAGAAGAGAGGAGAGAGAGAGAGAGAGAGAGAGAGATGTGGAGGGGGGAGAGTGAGAAGGAGAGAGAGAGAGAGAATGAGAGAGAGAGAGAGAGGCAGAGAGAGGGGGGGAGAGGAAGGCGGAGAGGGAGGGAAAGAGGGAGAGAGAAAGGGTGAGAGAGAAACGGGGGGGAGAGAGAGAGAGAGAGAGAGAGAGAGAGAGAGAGAGAGAGAGAGGAGAGAGAGAGAGAGGAGAGAGAGAGAGAGAGAAGAGAGAGAGAGAGAGAGAAGAGAGAGAGAGAGAGAGAGAGAGAGAAGAGAGAGAGAAGAGAGAGAGAGAGAGAGAGAGAGAGAGAGAGGAGAGAGATGTGGACGAGGGGAGAGAGAGAGAGAGAGAGAGAGAGAGAGAGAGAGAGAGAGAGAGAGAGAGAGAGAGAGAGAGGAGAGAGAGAGAGAGAGAGAGAGAGAGAGAGAGAGAGAGAGAGAGAGAGGAGAGAGAGAGAGAGAGAGAGAGAGAGAGAGAGAGAGAGAGAGAGAGAGAGAGAGAGAGAGAGAGAGAGAGAGAGAGAGAGAGAGAGAGAGAGAGAGAGAGAGAGAGAGAGAGAGAGAGAGAGAGAGAGAGAGAGAGAGAGAGAGAGAGAGAGAGAGAGAGAGAGAGAGAGAGAGAGAGAGAGAGAGAGAGAGAGAGAGAGAGAGAGAGAGAGAGAGAGAGAGAGAGAGAGAGAGAGAGAGAGATGAGGGGGGAGAGAGAGAAGGAGAGAGAGAGAGAGGGGGAGAGAGGGAGGGAGAGAGGGATAGAGAGACAGAGGGAATGCCTTAATATTTGAGGAGTTAGTTTCTCTTCTATTGTAGGAAGATGAGTCTAGGAAGAACAGGTCCATTATGCAAATTGCAGATCAAGCTTTCCTCGCTAGTCAAAAGCGCAATGGTAAGTGGAGCTCTTCTCATAGGAAGGAGAAATCTGCTAATTCTACACAATCAAAGAAGGAAGATAAAGAAGAGAAAAAAATAAAAAAGAAGAAATGGTTTTGAAAATACCATAAAGGAAATGATCATGTAATAAAGAGCTATCCAAAACTAGCTGCTAAGGAGGCAAGGAAGAAAGAGGCTTGAATGGTTGTTGCAAAGGCCTCTATACCCAAAACAGAGTCTATTAATCTTGTGTAGAATGAAGAATGGGCATTTACCACTGCTTGCAATTATGACCCATCTTCTCATGAACAGTGTATGTCTGCAGTAGACTCAGATGTTTGATCTTTGATAGTGGGGCCATCAAATACATTACCTTGCAATGCAGTATCTTCACCACTTGAGCTTGCCCCTAAGGAATACTGTCACATGCACCAACAACTCCTCTTATCCTTTTATGGGAGTTGGTAAGATCATTCTGACTTGTGCTGATGGTAGATCTTTTACCATGTGAAATGCTTTATTTGTGCCACGGATCAAGAAAAATCTGTTATCAGTCTCACCATTAGCCAAGATTAGCTTGGTCGTGAAATTTATTGATAATAGATGTATAGTTCATGATCTGGAAAATGGGGATGTCATTATTGCTTCTAGCATTTTATCTCATGGGCTCTATAAGCTCATAGGGTATGAAAAATGTGTGAATGATTTAGTATGTGCAATACATGCTTCTCACGCTATGTTAGATGCAAAGCTTTGACATACATGCTTTGGTCATCTAAATTTTCTAGTTTGCTACATTTACATAAATATGAAATAGTGTCCTCTCTGCCCAAACTTGAGGCATGATCAGAAAGTGCATGAAAACCAAGTGTGTAGATTGAAAAAGGAATTATATGGTTTGAAGCAAGCACCACGTGCTTGGTATGAAAACATACATGCCTATCTGATTGCACATGGTTTTGAGAGGAGTCCAACTGAAAGCACCTTATATGTTCAGCATGCTAATGATGTGCTTCTGATAATTGTTGTGTATGTTGATGAAATGCTACTCACTGTTCCTCATGAGAAGCATATTGTTGATTTTAAGGCTGATGTGCATGCCTCATTTGAGATGTCAGATTTGTGGCATTTACATCATTATTTGGTTATTCAGTTTATGAACTTGATGGCATAATAGCTTTGTGTAAAACGAAATATATTGATACATTATTTGAGCATTTTGGCCTTGAGGACTATAAACCTATTGCCACTTCTATGGAGACAGGTCTACGATTGATCTTCATGATGCTGGAGATGTATTTGATGTTGTTCTCTATCAGCAAGCTGTTGGATGCTTGATTTACGTATGTATTACTTGGCTAGATATTGAGTTTGTTGTCTCACATACGAGAAGGTTTATGCATTGCCAAGGTGTGAAGCATTGGCAGGGGATTAAGCGCATCTTTTGTTACTTGAGTGGTGCCCAGGTACTTGGATTGTTTTATCCCAAGGGGGGATCACTACCACTAGATTTACATGGTCTTTCTGACTCTGAGTGGGTTGGTTTCTATGATACTTGTGTGTGCACGAGTGGTTTTTGCTTCCTGTTTGGTAGCTCATGCATATTTTCATTGAGAAAGAAGCAAGCTACTGTGGCCATTTCCAGTTGTGAGGTTGAGTATAGGGTAGCTTTGATATCGACTTTGAGTGTGTGTGTCTTAGATGCCTTTTGGTTGATTTGGGTGTTGGTCAATCTTCTACCACCACCATCTTCAATAACACACAAAGCGCATTGGAAGTGGCGAGGAACCCTATCTTCCATGCTTGCACTAAGCACATTGATGCACTATCATTATGTCAGAGAGATGTTCTTTGCTAAAGAGATCAGTTTAGCATGTGTGCCCACATAGGAGAACATTGCAAAACTTTTCACAAAGGCTCTGCCTATGGAGAAGTTTGAAGTTTTTTGCAAAGCT